>JALBCR010002371.1:0-342746 GCA_030710515.1 Abscondita cerata | reverse complement strand
TCAATTGTACTTCGTTCAGTTACGTATTATTCACTGTTGGTTTCGTTGCTGTTTAAAAAAAGATAAGAGTTTTGTTGTCTCTAATGTATATATTTATAGTGCGCACCCGAAATTTTATTTACTACAGTTGGATCATTGAAGTCAACAATTGTATCTGCGTCTTCTCGAATCCAAGTGCTTTTTTGTTTTTGCCTTTGTGGTGAGTTTCGTTGGTATTTTTTTTTTTTTTTTTTTAAATTTTTTTAATATTTTTATATAATAAAAATATTATATTTTTTTTTTTTTTTTTTTATATTTTTATAATAATATATATATAAAATGTAAGAAGTCCGTTTTCAGATTAGCGCATATATTCTGCTAATACGTACGAATATACTTTGGTCTTTGTTACACGTATTGTATAAAGAAGACAAAAGATATATAGAATGTTTGTTAGCGCTGCGGGCGGTGAACTAACACATACATCCTACGTTGAAATGGATTTTCCATTTAAGTACCTGTATTAGAAGAAGACGGCATTATAAAGCGGCACGTTGCACCTACTTACAAATATCGACCGCAAGTTATGATGATCCAGTGGTACTACAAATTTTATTTTTATTTTTCTCAAATCGTACCACATAAATGTTATGCAGGTAAGTAACCTGTATATCTATTTTTAAACAAACGAATTAAAGAAAGAATCATTTATTTAAAATATGAATAAAGCTATTGTTACAGCAAACATTAAAATAATTATAATGATATAAACATTAAACTTACTGAAGTATCCTACGTACACAATTAACAATAGATTAGGTACCTATTAGATATGTTATTCCAGTATAACTTTCTCTATTAGTTAATTACGTGTATTTAGTAGGTAATTATAAATAATATAAATCTAACAAGGGGAGAAATTTTGTTTAGTTACTTATAATACGTTTAGATACGTACATCGTACTTCAAAAATTAAAATGCCCGGAAAGTTTTTAAACGAACGTAGTCAAGAACTAATTTGTAACGTATACGAATACTTCTGCCGAGAAAGAGATAATTTTGCTATTTTGGAAAATGTTGAAGCAGTGATAAAAAGAACGTGTAGTGCTCTAAAAGTTTGTGAGAAAACAATAAGGAAAATTATTTTGAGTAAACGAACGTGTACTCCATTACCAACAAGGATTAAAAGATCCTGTAAAAGCCTAAAAACTAGAGACATGTCCGAACCATTAAAACATACAATAAGAGATACTGTTTATGACATGTACGCGAAAAAGGAACATGTCACGTTGCAAAGAGTGAAAAATGTATTGCATGATAAGGGATTATTGGAAGCAACTATACGTAATATTTTACGAAGCATTGGATTTAAACATAAAAAAGACTGCAACCGCAGAGCACTTTGCGAAAAAAAGATGTGGCATTCGCAAGAGTACGATTTTTAAAAATTATATCCACAATATGCAAAAAGAATCGCCTCTACCGGTCGTGTTTCTAGATGAAACCTGGATATTTAATAAAGGGTCAGTGAAAAGGTCTTGGCAGGACGATACTCCAAAGTCTGTGAAGAATACACAGTGTTCTTCAACTGGGAAAAGATATATAATTCTGCATGCTGGTAATTCAAGTGGTTTCATTGAAGATGCAAGTTTAATATTTGCCGCAAAATCAAAGTCATCAGATTATCATGACAATATGGATGCAACAGTTTTCGAAAAGTGGTTAAAGGAGCAGTTACTACCAAAGTTAAGCGAACCATCTATAATCGTGATGGATAATGCACCATATCATTCTCGTCTTGTGGAACGGATGCCGTCTTCTAGCTGGAGAAAATTAGAGATACAAAAGTGGCTACAAACCAAAATATACCCTTCGCTGACAGTGATTTAAGGATAGATCTTTTGCATCTTGCTAAGCAACATAAAAGTGAAAAATGCTACGTAGTTGATAACATTATTTTAGAACATGGTCATTTTATTCTGAGATTACCTCCGTATCACTGTCAATTTAATGCCATTGAAAACATTTGGGGAATTTGCAAATCATATTATGATAAAAACATTGGTAGAGATGGATATTCTGACAATAATGTACTACAAATGTGGGAAGAGTCTTTAAAACAGTGTGACGGTGATATTTGGAAAAAACAATTTTGCATGCTGAAAAACTTATATCGGATGGATGGTCACGTGAAAAGTGCTAGATGTATCGGTAGAACCGTTAATAATTTCTGTCGGTGGTAGTGATACAGAAGACAGTTATTCGGATTATGACGACAGTGAAGTTCCTTTTAAGACTGCACTTAATTAGTGATTAATTTAATTCTAATTAATTGTATAGGTATTTATTGAAATAAGTACCTATTATTTTTATGTTTACTGTAGCAATGATAAACCAAATTTCTCCCCTTGTTAGATTTATATTATTTATAATTACCTACTAAATACACGTAATTAACTAATAGAGAAAGTTATACTGGAATAACATATCTAATAGGTACCTAATCTATTGTTAATTGTGTACGTAGGATACTTCAGTAAGTTTAATGTTTATATCATTATAATTATTTTAATGTTTGCTGTAACAATAGCTTTATTCATATTTTAAATAAATGATTCTTTCTTTAATTCGTTTGTTTAAAAATTGATATACAGGTTACTTACCTGCATAACATTTATGTGGTACGATTTGAGAAAATATAAAATAAAATTTGTAGTACCACTGGATCATCATAACTTGCGGTCGATATTTGTAAGTAGGTGCAACGTGCCGCTTTATAATGCCGTCTTCTTCTAATACAGGTACTTAAATGGAAAATCCATTTCAACGTAGGATGTATGTGTTAGTTCACCGCTCGCAGCGCTAACAAACATTCTATATATCTTTTGTCTTCTTTATACAATACGTGTAACAAAGACCAAAGTATATTCGTACGTATTAGCAGAATATATGCGCTAATCTGAAAACGGACTTCTTACATTTTATGTACTATAGGTAAGCAAAATATATTAAAACAAATTTAAACCTTCGTTTGTAGTAATGACTTAGTAGAAGGAAATGTAGGGAAATTTGCACAAAACAAAACTTACGTTTTGGGTTTGCTTTGACTGTAAACTCGTCTTCGCTCTCAGATGCGTCGTTATCGGCATCCTTCTGACGTTTCTTTCTAGCGTTCAGTTTTCTCAAATTCCTCAACCTTCTGAACATAACCGTATCCGTGACCGGTACGTGTGGAGATATGGCGTCGCAACCATATTTTCTTACCAAACGATCCATAATATCTCTCACTTTTATCCTATACTTTCTTTTACAGTCTTCGTTCATGTTACATATCGATTTTACCTAAATAAAATTATTTTAAACAATTTCCACCTTGTTGTAAAATGCGTACCAAATAAGGAAGCGATGATGCCACTAACGGACTAGGCAATGAGGTGCAGTACATCTTGATAAAACTCAAACAAGCACCAACAACTTCTCGTGTTGGTGTCGTCATAACTGTTCCGACACTTTCCAGCAAAAATTTGAGATTATCGTTACCCAAAGCACCTAAAAATGACGTTATTTCTCGAACGATTAATATAATAAACTTTATTACCTGAAAATTATATAGAATCGATGATAAGGCTAATATCGTTGCGCTCATGATTTGTGCCGTGCCCACTAGTCCTGCCGTGATCAAGGTAATATAATCCTGCAACTGATCGTGTTTGCAAGTGTTTCCCCAATAGTATTCAAAATATTAAAAGCGGCAGTTCTACACTTTCCACGTATGTCCTTACAACAGAGGATCGCTTCAGGTACCACCGAACGAATCAAAGAGCTTTCATGCGTCAACACCGGTTGGGCTTTAATCAAATAATTCAAGCACCTCAATCTAGAAAGCTTTGTTGGTGATTGCGGTAGACGCCAAAGTTCTAAGCAGCAATTTCTGAATTTGTTTTCTATTGTTTTTGAAGAAAGTTTGACAACCTTCAGACTCGCTTTCAAAAATTTCTTCCAATAAACGAAAACCTTTTTGTTGTTCTTTTTTGTTTTTTATTTTCGGTACCGGTTTAACACAAGCCAAATACAGATTTTTCAATGGATTCGTGATTCTGGTACGGCACCAATTGGCGTATTAAATCCATAATCGCTTCTTTAAGGTGGAGAGTGTCTGCGTCGGTTGATTCGGTATTTTTTAAACGTTCTAAAGCGCTTTCGAATAATTGCTGAATCAGCTCTGGCTTACATTGATAGTCAAATACACCTAAAATTTCATTAAGATTAAGTCCGTTACAACTAGTATTTTTGTTATTTGTCTTTAGCAGTGACTAACGACATAACAAAAGTGAAAGTAGCAAATGGGCGCTTTAGCGTTACCTTACTTAGATAATATAGTTTTACTTATGAAGTATTTTATTTTAGAGAAATAACGCTTCAACGAACTTTAGATATTGTGTACGATCGTGGAAATGTTGGAGATATATACATTGAGCCTCCTGATAGTAATATTTTAAATGACAAAGATGAGGGGAGACTAGCAGATAATTTGAACCCCATGCTTCTGCCAAAATTGTATTTGCAACAACGAGAGGCTGGGATCGGCCCTTGCGAAAACGTTCTATTGTTGGGAACCAAACCAATTCGAACCTAAATTTATCCAAGGCGATTTACAATCTGGTTAGCCGCGTGTTTGCTTCTGGCGATAAATCCAAGTATAGTTTGGACGAATTGTGTTGAAATATTTGAACTATTTTTCTCTGACGATTTACTGAAAAATATTATGACAGAAACTGCCAATTATGCTTTATTAAAAAACAGTGCGGACCCAAAATTTTCTGTAAACGAATTGAAAGTATTTATAGGAATACTTATTCTAAGCGGTATCAATGTTTTACCTTCAAAAATTACTGGGAAAATTCAAATGGACATGAAGAATGTCCTAATTTCGGAGTCGATAAGACGTGACGGGTTTTTCCAAATGTAAATATTTACATTTTGCTAATAATAATAACATTAATCCTATAGACAAAATGTACAAGCTCCGTCCGCTCACAGATTGCCTAGAAAATCTTGGCCATTGAGGATTTTGTACCTGAAGAAAATCTCTCTTGTGACGAATCAATGATTCGTATCATTTGGACGTCACGGATGTAAGCAATTCATCCGTGGCAGGCCTGTTCGATTTGGGTACAAGGTTTTATCTTTAAACACTCCTAGCGGTTACTTACTAAATTTTGAAATTTATCAAGGAAAAAAATCATGATCCAATCCAAAATATGAACAGGTATTTGGAAACCAACGGCACCCTTGTTGCAAATGATCGAGGAATTGGGGACAAAAAGAGGTTTAGATACAACTTTACTTCTGCTAATCTTTTATGTACACTCAAGGTAAACGGATATGGGGAAGGACACTTTAAGAAAAATCGTATTCCACGTAACAGGCCACTACCGACAAAAAAGGAAATATAAAAGTTAAGCAGGACACTTTTCCTCAACTTTAGAACAAGAGAGTGGAATATTGTATGTAAGCTCATTTTTGGAATAGAACCAATTCAACCAGTTGAACGATTCAGTAGAAAGTAAAAGAAAACTGTTGCAATTTCAAGACCAAATCATGCAGTACAACAAAAATATGGGACGGACAGATCAAATGGATAACAACATATCATGTAGTAACAAAATCTTATATAGTTTATTTTGTGTAAGTTGAAAAATGTTGAATATTTTTTATTGATAGTTACAGAATTGGAATTCGATCAAAGAAATGGTATTGGCCCATATTAACGTAAACTAATTGACGCAGCAATTCAAAACTCCTAGACTCAGGAAAATGGACGAAAAATGACTCAGCTGGAATTTCGCCGAAATATGTACAAGGTACTTAGATTTAGTAGCTCTTGAAGAGTAAAGTAGTATTGAAGGTTATTGCATACTTTTAGACGAATCTAACAAGATATGTAAAGTACCCCCTCAAGCTCTTGGAAGAGTACCAAGAGCTCCAGGAAGTGATTTTCGCGTGAGCAATGATATACGTTATGATGGAATGCACCATTATGTCATCCCTGCCTCAAGAAAAAGATAACTGTGATAACTGTGATAGGCGAGGAAGAACTAAGTGTTGTAAATGCCAAATTGGACTGTGTGTTACCTGCTTCTGTAATTTTCATACTCCATAATGATAAATATGTATCAATAGTAAAATAACGCCTAAAGGTTCCTATATTTTTCTGTTGTAATAAACAAAATTTAAAATATTAAAACAATGTTCTGAGAACTTTTTTTTATTTAGTTACCTAACAAAAAACTGTTGGATTCGAAAATTTTTATTTCTCGGCCTTAATCTGTTAAAATTACCGTAAAAAAATTAGTTCAAATGAGTGTATTGGAAAATATAAGTTGGAACAATTATTACTTGGTAATTTTTTAATTATTTGTTAGGTTTAATCCTTCTTAAATGGAGACGGGATGTAAAGAAACACTTGTTACCTGTTTCAATTTTCAGCGACGTTTCGGATGCATTTTTTATCATTGAGCTTCCTTCATCAAGCTTTAATTGTGACGTGTAATAAGTTAGTCCAAACTTGAATTGTCACGTCTCAATTAAACCCTGATGAAGCTGGAAGCTCAATAATAAAAAATGCATCCGAAACTGTGCTGCAAAGTGAAACGGTAATAAGTGTTTCTTTACATCCCGACTCTATTTAGAAGGATTAAACCTAACAAATAATTAAAATTAGGAGAAATAAAATTAATTATTATAATTTTTTTTGTAAGATATTAATACCAACGATGTTACTGCTGAATGAACGTCTATAACTATCCGTATTAGTAATTACAAAAATGTTCAAATACATGTTTAGCATATATACGACGTCTTCCCCAAGTCCGCAAAGACAGGGGAAACTTATTTATTATGGGTTTTTCGATAAAAAGTTAGTCTTTATAAAAAGTTTGTACATCCTAAAATTAAAAATGCACCAACAAAATGTGGCGAAAGACACGTAATATAAGAGTGCATTCGAAAATTTTACTTTGAGTCAAGAGTAAAGTGCCCTTATTTCGGTAAATATCAAAAAAAAATTATTTGAAAAAGTTGTTTATCATCAAAAACTGCATCAAGATTTGTAAAGTCATGGCTATCTATTTTTTTAAAATGGTAACTATAAGAAAAGATTTGCTTTAAATGATAATTAAACGATATCTTGTATACAACAGTTTATTTAAAGAGCTTTAATTTACAAATTGCCCAATTATTGTGCTAATTATGGTCAATTTTTTATTCATTAAAAAAACTTCTTTTGATTTTTGTTGACACCAAAAATTGCTCAAAACAAGTCAGTATATTAACAAGAATATCATTTTTAATAATATTAAGGCACTAAACATCAAATTAAATTACATCTCAGTATGATTCCATCTCCGCAACAGGCACAGTTCGGTTCTTCTTATTGGAAATTGAAAAAATCAAAAATTTTTTCTAGTTGACCATAACTTCAAATCTTGATGTTTCTTTAATGAAGAACTACTTTTTCAAATAAATTTTTTTGATATTTACTGAAATAAGGGCACTTTACTCTTGACTCAAAATTAAATTTTCGAATGCACCTCGTATATTACGCGTGTTTCGCTACATTGTGTTGGTGCATTTTTAGCTTTAGAGAATGCACAAACTTTTATGAAGAATAACTTTTTATCGAAAAACCTATAATAAAAAGTTTCTATTTGGTGCGGACTTTAGCGATGACACTGTAGAAAACCAGAAGAAATTTTTATTTGAAAACAAAATGTGTACAAAGAAGGTATGAATAACTTTCGTGCAACTACACTTATTACACATGTATCACCTTTAAGTTAGTAACAAAAGCACCTCTGGAAAACCTCTGGACGGAATCTATATTTGGCGATCATTCTAATTGTGATCAGTATTTTGCACATGCAATGAAGAGGTGGGTATTGTTAATAATATTTTTACGAGTCGCTATTTGAAAACATTTTTCTAGGAATCTATATTGCCTGATTTACAAGTATGTGGTTTGTTTGATGTTATAAAAACTATAAATATGCGACTGGCTAATAACGCAGACAGTTTGCTGTATGATGTCGAAACTAATTCAGCTGAAACATATAATTCCATAATTGCCAAATTGGTCAGAGGAAAACTGAAAAACGCGTCTAACACCGTCAAACTTTGGAAGGATAGGAAACGACGTCTACAGCTAAAACAGTAGATTCACTTTTATATTCAAGTTTTACAGGTTCAAAAAGTACTCGTTTTGGATTAGAAAATGATGCCACAGCTATTTCACTGAAACAGTATGGCAAAACTGTTTTTGAGAAACGGTTTTATGATAGACGAGACGATTCCATATCTAGGATGTTCCCAGACGGATTAGTCGACGCTGATGCTATAGTCGAAATTAAAAGTTCTGAAAAAGCGGAAATTTGTCTCCACTGAACGCTGTACTACAGAAAAAGGTTGACTATTGCGTTTCGGAAAACTTTTATTGAAGCGTAACCACAATTATGTTTACCAAATTCAGGGTTTATTGCTCATAACACAAAGACAACAACAACAATTATGTTATTTCGTAATATACACAAATATATACCTAACTAAATTTGTTTAATAAAAATCTATTTTAGAGATGACTCATTCTGGAAGCCGAATATGGAAAAGAAGTTGTGCAATCTTTATTTAAAATGTTTGCTGCCTGAATTAATTGATTTGAGAAGATGCCGCCTGCGTCAAATCAGATGCATTTATTTAGAATAAATTATTTTTTGTATTAATAGGTTAATACAAGTTGTTTTTGAAATAAAAGTTATAAATTTTAAACTTATATCATTTCAACCTATGTAATCTAATACTTGTGATTAGTTTCGATTATTTGGCCATTTTTCGAATTTTAAACTTTCAGAAATAAATAATTTAATTAATAAATTAAGTTATTTATTTCTATATTATTTTATTATACTAAGTGACATAGAAAGAAGAACACCCAGTAATAATGAATATTTTGTAAATTTTTTTTGGGAATATATTTGTTTATATTAAGATAAAACGATCAGTTTTTTCAGCCATATTGCCCTAGCGGTTGTTTTGTTAACCTCATTCAAAAACACTTACGATTAAGTAGCCCTAAAACAATGAATTAAGCATTTGTAAGTACAGTTGTCTTTTAAGCGATTTAAATTGCATTTCAAAGAGCTTCTTTAATTCAATCACAATGCCTCCAGTGCGAAGACGCCATAATTTTCGGCAATTAAGCGAGTTTGATAGGGGTAGAATTGTGGGATTGCGTGAGGCTGGTTTGTCTATGAGAGATATAGCCGCTAGAACGCAACGGAGTTTAAACACTGTGGCAGTCTGTGTTCAGGCATGGAACCAAGAGGGCCGTACACGAAGAGCGAGAGGTACAGGACGTCGTCGAAGAACCACAGGACGCGATGATCGCCGTCTTAGACTATTGGCTTTACGGGACCGCTTATCTTCTACACGGGCGATTGCGGACCAGGGGTTTGAAGAACATCTTTTCATACCGTCCCCTTTTGTGCTACCACTGACTCCAGAGCATCGACGTTATCGTCTAGCGTGGTGTAGAGAACGGGCAAATTGGGACCAAGAATGGAATTCAATTGTCTTTAGTGATGAATCCAGATTCTGTTTGGGTATGCATGACGGTCGTGCAATGGTGAGAAGACGGCGCGATGAAAGACAAGATCCCCAATTTTCGGTGAATAGGCATGTGCACCACACAGTTGGAGTTATGGTATGGGGAGCTATTGCTATTGGAAGTAGGTCACCTTTGGTCTTCATTAGAGGTAACATGACCGCTGCGCGCTACATCTAGGAGGTCGTAGACCCCCATATTGTACCTTATGTTCAGACCATCCCCAACAGCACATTCCAACAAGACCGCACGACCTCATGTTGCTAGGGTTTCTTTGGTTCATTTTGAGGCCAATCAAATTGCTTTGTTGCCTTGGCCACCAAGATCTTCCGATCTTTCGCCCATCGACCACGTCTGGGATATTATGGGAAGAAGATTACTCAATTTACCTCACCCTCACAAACTCTAGCGGCTTTGCAGCATCAGTTACAGATAGCATGGGATGAGATACCTCAAGAAGAAATCGATCACCTCATTAGAAGTATGCCCAGACGTGTTAATGAGTGCACAAGACATCGTGGTGGAGCAACACATTATTAAGTTTTTGAAGAAGTTAACAGTTTAATTTTTATCAAATTGTGATCGTTTACTAATCTAATTCGTATACACTAGTATACCAAAAATTGTTCAAATAAATTCATTATTACTGGGTGTTCTTCTTTCTATGTCACTTAGTATATTATTATTTATTTATTTAAAACATTAAATCAGCATGACTTTAAAAGTTTTGAAATGAGTCTTCTTAAAATTGCTATTTTTAAAACGCAAACAATAAAAAATTATACCAAAAGAGAATAGTCTTTGATAATAATATTCGACACTTTGTTACTATAAGCGGATTAAAGAGTCAAAACTGAAAAGTAGCTAGAGTGCTAGAGGCATTTGTACTGTTGGTTGTCTAGTTCTTTAAATATATTACAATTTTCAAATTTCTGTTAATCTTTTGAGTAAAAAATAGAAAAAGAAATTTGTTAGAAAAGTTCAGATTGCACATTTTGAATCTAATTAAGTAGAAGATTTAGATTTTTTTTTTACCTGAACTGGTATATTTCAAATAATTGCAAATCAAAGATTTACTTATACACGTAATTAAAAAACAAAATTGAAAAAAGGAATGCGTACGATCCATTATCTATTACAGATCATTATATTAATATATTGACCGCTATCTAGAATTAATTTATAAAGTTGTAATATTAGGTACTCAAAAGCGTTGATTGTAATATTATTGGGAAGATTACCAACCTTACGGCGTATATCGCGCCGAAAAGTATGCTCGCCGCTGAAGTTTTTAGCATCGATTCATCTGTTGGTCAGCATAGTAACTAACTAGTCTTATAAATTGTATAGATCACTGCAGAATCATGATATTCAGTCGTTGCGATGTTGCCGTTATACTTCTTACATTTAACTCGTCTTTACTACCTACCTACGAACTACCATTGATAATAAAAATTAATGGTACCTATGACTCAAATGAAATTACATACGCATTAATTGTAATCAATAACTTATAGACTATTTTATCGTTTTATTTAATTTCAATGGTTACAAAACGAATTAATCCTTACCAATTACTTATAGATCAACGCTTATAGTATAAAAGTTTGGAATTTGAAAATTCCTTTTTCTGCATTTCTGAAAATGTAAAATGGGTGTGTATGCAAGAAATAGAATTATAACAAAGAACTCAAGTTTACCTTAATTGTTTCCGTCTTACAATTTTCATTGATTGCTATTGTGTGAAAAAAAAGATAGTTGATCTTATTTTGTTCACAATTCACGGATTATAGTAACGAGCGTAGAAACCGTATTATGAATAAGTAAGAAGGATATTGTCCTTAGCATTCTTTTCAATACAAAATTTAAAAAAAAACTATTGTTAACATTCATTACAATGTTGTCAACTTCCAGTAATTGTTGCGTTTACTCAAAGTGCAATAAGACAAGAAAAAATGATCGTGGTCATAGTTTTTATAGATTTCCGATAACAGATGAATCCGTTGTAATCAATTGGCGGCTTGTCCATATGGTCATTTGGTCAATGACCTCCCAAAAATTTTGACAATATATAAAAAATAATAATTATTACGTGTTTTATTAAAATAGAGTAATTTACTCACAAAAGTCGCAAGTACAATAACTTAAAATTTATCGGCCGTCGTTCGTAATTCATCCTTCAACCTTGGACTGTTGTTGTGTTGTTTTGTAAAAATACTATTTTTGGTTCGCGTGTGCATGCGCTATTATAGAAAATGTCGGTAGTGCAGAAAATTAAACAACTAAAAAGTGCTAACAAACTTAATTTTACAAAATTAGTTGAGTTCAAGGCAAATGGTCGTCCTTTGCCAAGAACTAAGTTTACGACAAACTAGCAAAGACAAAAATAAAGATGTTCATCGAAACTTTCGCAAGGTAATGTACTATTTAGCTGACTGGATATGTAGTTGTGAAGTATCAAACGTATTTTGCTGTTTTGTTTGTTTATTATTTTCTTAAGACTCGTCAGACTCGCTATGGTGCAAATCCGGTGTAAGCGATTTAAAACATTTAAAAGAAAATAAAAAAAACATGCTTCGTCTGCAGAACACATGGAATGCTCGGTAAATTTTGCAACCGTAGGAAATGTTGATATTCGTACACAGCTAGACAATGCTTATAAAAATCCCTTAGAATTTTAATGAAAATGTTTCGAAAAATCGCTATATTTTGAACAAAATTGTAGATTATATAAAATTTTGCGGTGCATTTGAGTTATTTATATTTCTTTAAGTATGCCTATTTTTAAATTAATTTTGACCTCCCAGTATGATTGACCACGAGCCGCCACTGATAAATAGTGACAATCAAGAACTTGTTACTCTACTTTTAAATTGTGATCAGTTGAACAAACGATTAATTTGTGAAAACCATTTTCTTCCCGAAAGTTTTATGAATTTCTCAGCACGGAACAAAAAATTAAGAAAAGATGCTGTGCCATTAAAATTTTGTGGTAAGTAGATCAAAAAATTTTCTTATGTATGTGTATAGAGTGCTTTCTAGTGTTTACTTATTTAATCAGTATAGCAAACGGAGAGTCCTTATTATTGACACCTATATCTTCTGTATAATAATTTTTTTGTAGCTGCTTGTTTACAGCACTTCCGGCCGTCACCCGCAACTCAATCGCCATGTTGTTCTGTCTCTATACAGATCTTCTGTTAGGAAAAATCATTAAATAACAATAACAAAATTTTTTCTTTTTCGAAATTGTCACTAAAGTAACAAAAATTGGCAGTAAAGTAAGTAAATAAAATCGGCACTAAAATCACATTCACATTTTTGCCGGTAGAGATGTGTAAAATGTATGGAAATTTTAGAATCGTGCATACGCGGTAGAACCATTTGTCGTAAAAATGAAAACAGCTGATTACATTTACACCTTAAGAGCTTACACTACCTTTCAAACAAAAAATAAGTTCCCATTTAACAAAATGCAATCGCGCGCCTTCATAGTAGCAATACTATTGATTAAAAAAATTTTTTCAGAAATAAACAGCTTAACAATTAGTCTACAGATTGTCCGAACAGTTTTTCTCTGCAATGTTTAATAAAATCGTTACCAACAAAATTCGTCTAAAAGTTGTTTTAATTAATATTAGGAAAAACTTTCGAAGGATTAGTAGCAGTTTTTTTTCTTGTTTTTATAAATCAAAAATAAAACATTACAAACTAAGTTATAGTGGCGCGAAGTAATTAAATTCCATCTAATTTGAGTTGTTTATTTCTTACTTACTCCTATGGGGCATTTTCAGGTAAAACGTTCTACAGGATATGCTTACTATTGTTGTCATTGTTATTATATTTAGTACCTACTTAACCAGTAAAGAAAAGGCTAAAAGTGTAGGTACACACCTGCATGTACTAATCACTTAGCTGACAAAAATTCAAAAAAGCTTATCTACGTAACAATTACTTATCCATTTTTCAGTTCTTGGATCTTCCAAGATATATTATTCGTTTAATTGTGCGAGATAGTAAAACGTCTGGACGCTTTTGAGTGGAAGCGAAGAAATAACTTGTCAGTTAATGATTTAAGGCGACGTTTCGCCTGAAGAGCAACTACATCAGTTGCAAAACGTCGCCTTAAATTATTATCCGTTTTTGTAGTGTAGTTTTTATAAAATAAATAATCTTCAGTACTGTAGGCTCTTAAAGAACGTTAAAAAAATTGTCCGATTTTGTTCAAATATACGATTTCGGAAAAAATATTATATATATATATATATATATATATATATATTAGCAACTTTGCCGACAGGTATGTAAAGCAGTTACATAGTCGATTCTTCAATAATTATAGCCAACCTAACAGTTGGCAAGTATAAAATTTCGAATCGCCTGCAGTAAAGTACGCAAGAGGTTGTACAATAGCAAACAAACACTGAGAATCACCCGACAGCTGTTTCGTCCTTTTGGGACTCATCGGGAGTGAGAGAACTCGAGTGTAAGTTCACTATTGTACAAACGCGCTGTCACTATCATGCCCTACTGGAGGGATCACAATATTTAAATGATAAGTTTTTCGACATCTAGTGTCGACTCGTGAAAACGTTCACGTACGAAAATGTTAACAACTTTGCCGACAGGTATGTAAAGCAGTTACATAGTCGATTCTTCAATAATTATAGCCAACCTAACAGTTGGCAAGTATAAAAATTTCGAATCGCCTGCAGTAAAGTACGCAAGAGGTTGTACAATAGCAAACAAACACTGAGAATCACCCGACAGCTGTTTCGTCCTTTTGGGACTCATCGGGAGTGAGAGAACTCGAGTGTAAGTTCACTATTGTACAAACGCGCTGTCGACTATATGCCCTACTGGAGGGATCACAATATTTAAATGATAAGTTTTCGACATCTAGTGTCGACTCGTGAAAACGTTCACGTACGAAAATGTTAACAACTTTGCCGACAGGTATGTAAAGCAGTTACATAGTCGATTCTTCAATAATTATAGCCAACCTAACAGTTGGCAAGTATAAAATTTCGAATCGCCTGCAGTAAAGTACGCAAGAGGTTGTACAATAGCAAACAAACACTGAGAATCACCCGACAGCTGTTTCGTCCTTTTGGGACTCATCGGGAGTGAGAGAACTCGAGTGTAAGTTCACTATTGTACAAACGCGCTGTCGACTATATGCCCTACTGGAGGGATCACAATATTTAAATGATAAGTTTTCGACATCTACTGCAGGCGATTCGAAATTTTTATACTTACCAACTGTTAGGTTGGCTATAATTATTGACTGAATCGACTATGTAACTGCTTTACATACCTGTCGGCAAAGTTGCTAACATTTTCGTACGTGAACGCTTTCACGAGTCGACACTAGATGTCGAAAAACTTATCATTTAAATATTGTGATCCCTCCAGTAGGCATATGTCGACAGCGCGTTTGTACAATAGTGAACACACTCGGATTCTCTCGGCCCGATGAGTCCCAAAACGAAGACGGCTGTCGGTGATTCTCGGTGTTTGTTTGCTAACCTCTTGCGTACTTTACTGCAGGCATTCGAAATTTTATACTTGCCAACTGTTAGGTGGCTATGGTATTGATCAATCGACTATGTAACTGCTTTACATACCATGTCGGCAAAGTGCTAACATTCGTGTCGTGAACGCTTTCACGAGTCGACACAAGATGTCGAAAAACATCATTTAAATATTGTGATCCCTCACAGTAGGGCATATAGTCGACGGCGCGTCTTGTACGGTAGACTTACACTCGAGTTCTCTCACTCCCGATGAGTCCCAAGAGGAGCTGTCGGTGATTCTCAGTGTTTGTTTGCTGGCCCTTCTCTCTGCTACTGAAGGCGATTCGAAATTTTTTACTTGCCAACTGTTAGGTTGGCTATAATTATTGATGAATCGACTATGTAACTGCACATACCTGTCGGCAAAGTTGCTAACATTTCGTACGTGAACGCTTTCACGAGTCGACACTAGATGTCGAAAAACTTATCATTTAAATATTGTGATCCCTCCAGTAGGGCATATAGTCGACAGCGCGCGTTTGTACAATAGTGAACTTACACTCGAGTTCTCTCACTCCCGATGAGTCCCAAAAGGACGAAACAGCTGTCGGGTGATTCTCAGTGTTTGTTTGCTATTGTACAACCTCTTGCGTACTTTACTGCAGGCGATTCGAAATTTTTATACTTGCCAACTGTTAGGTTGGCTATAATTATTGATGAATCGACTATGTAACTGCTTTACATACCTGTCGGCAAAGTTGCTAACATTTTCGTACGTGAACGCTTTCACGAGTCGACACTAGATGTCGAAAAACTTATCATTTAAATATATATATATATATATATATATCTCGACACTAAAGTTTTTCTCATGACTTACGTGTTTTATTTGCCTCGGCTATCGCCTCTGCAACTAAAAGACATTCGTCGTGAAAAATCAAACTTTAGTGCCTTGATATATAAATAACTATTATTTCTTTGCTTTACACAATACGATCTTTGTAGAACAAACACAACAAAGTTCATCCTTAGGATTTGCGGGTCATAATTGCAGAAATAAATCATCGTCTCCAACTACCATAGAAGTGCGCAAATCTGTCAACGTTCGTACTTATGCTACTTCAAAAAAATATGACAATTTGGAAGACAAATGTCCTGATATTATCGGTTCAAAAGAAGTACAGGTTTCAACTGATTTCGCTTCTTACTCTGAGATTAATCAGATTTGTGACTTACCATCCCCGTCGCTGGTAACATTAACACCTAGGAAATTAAAATGAAATCCATAATTTTAAAACAGTGTAAAATCATTCGCAGCAACAATTCTCGCATTAGAAGAGAAAATATAACAAAACGTAATTTATTGCAAAATCTGCTACAGGAAAAACCACCAGCGATAAGGACATTAGTACACTTGCAATGTTTACATAAGCAAAGAACCGCGTGGACTAAACTTGAAAAAGAACTGAGTTTATCTTTGTTTTATAAATCTTCAGGAAATTACAAATTTGTTAAAAATTTAAAGTTAGCGCTACCTGGTATATCAACAATTCAATCTTGGTTGAAAATATAGAACTTTAGAACAGGTATAAAGATTTCTCTAGTGGAAAAATTAATGTTAAGAGTGAAGAGTATGAGTGCCGAAGAAAAACATTGTGTTTTACTTTTTGATGAAATTGTTTTAAAGAAAGGACTAGATTATAATCATTTCTACGATGTAATCGAGGGCTATGAAGATCTTGATTCAATGGGTAGGACTTCTAAATTGGGAGATCACGCGTTACTTTTTTCTTAAGAAAGTTCCTTGGAAAATTCCTTTTTGTTATTTTGTGTCAGCAGGCCCAATTAAAGGAGATGCGTTAAAACCACTTATAGTAGATGTTATAAACAAATTGCAGATCATTGGGCTTAATCCTCGCGTACTTATCGGTGATCAGGGAACAAATAATCGAAATGCGATTAAAAATTTAGAGCCACTGCACAATATCCTTTTTCATCTGCAATGACAAAAAAATATATGTTTTACACGACCCTCCACATCTTATCAAAAGCCTTAGAAATAACTTTATGAATACCAAACTAAAAACAATTGTTTATGGAAAGGAAGTATCATGGAAGCATTTTACTGATACTTAAGTTTTGGATCAAGCAAGCACTATTTCTAGAGCAATGATCAAAATAAGAGCCGTGCATGTGTCTCCAAATACTTTTCAAAAAATGACTAAACCAGGATCCCATTGAGAATCAATTTTCGGTGATACGCAATAGGGGAGGTTACAATCCTCAACCTACCGTAAGGCAATTTAGAATAGCATTACAACATAATATGCACATACGTTTGCAAGGAACTGAGGACAAAGTTAATTCCGAATCTGATAAGGATGAACTTTTGAAAATTGAAAAAAATTTAGAAATACCTACTGCAAGACCGGTAACAAGTAGCGCATCTACACTGAACGACCATATCCAACGAGGAGTAAGTTCCAAGAAAAGCAGAAAATTGTAATTTCTTCATCATTAAATGTCGACCCAAACTTAGAATCTTGCACAAACGTTTACATCGCTGGATATTTGGCATTTAATTTATTTAAAAAGTTAAATGTGAAAATTGTCACAAGATTGTAAATGGAGATACGTCTCTTGTTAGTGGTAACGAGCTCTTACTAATTAATACAGATTATGAAAGAAAAACAATGAAATAAAATTTCTAAGTGATAACCTTACTCTTAAAAAATTCAATACAAGTTTCGTTAGTTACAAAGTTGATTATAATTTAATTTAAAAAATTAGATCATATTTAGTGAATAATTTAAGGCTGTTTTATCACTCGGGACAATTTCACATTTCTAGTAGGCGGTTCACTATTTTTATTTCTTGTTACATAAATAGCTATTTGTTGTTTTTTCTGTTTCTAAAGCTGTTTAAAATGCACATCATGTACAAAAAAATTGACATCTACAATTAAACAATATATTATTTATCTATTAATATTAATCGGCTTCCAAGTCTGGCCTGTTGCGCTCAGAAAAATTCGCCCGCGAGTAAATTCATTTCACAATTCTCCAAGAGTTTTCAGTATTTATCGTTATTTAATGTTAATTTTTCTCATTGATTTTTAAGTAAAAATTTTTAAAAAGTAGGGTTGTCAGAAAATTATTATCTATGCCGCGCAGGAGTCGAAATTTGGGCTTATAAGGAAATCCATTTTTCTATTATTTTACGTTTTAATTAAATTAAATACAACGAAGACGAAAATAAGAAAAATGGCTCCTGCACGACATAAATAATAATGTTACCTATATGTTTGTGCAAAATCAGGAAAACATTTCTAAAAATAAGCGAGATAAATTTACATAAACTTTATAGCTCCCTGAGAGAACAGCCTTAAATTTACATTTTGATTCGTGGTTGGAGGACTGTAAGGAACATAAACTAATGCTGATAAATTACTTGATAAAAATAAAATTGTATCGGCACCTAAAATGGGAAGTGAACAGTAGCACTAAATGTAAAAAAAAAATAAACAGCTAACTGTTAAGCCACATAGGAAAATAAAAATTTTGTCATAAACCTTATATATTTTTTTAAAATAGATTTTTGAACTTTTCAATGTCGTATATATACATGCATTGTTGCCTTTTTGAATGTTTATAAATTTATGAAAATAAATATAAATAATCAATATTTAAATAATGGATCCTATATTCATTCATCTTATGAAAATAAATTCATTTTTGTCATGTTACTGTTTGTTCTTGATACGCTTGTCATCAAGACTTCAGAACTGTCGCTTATTGTTACCAGAGTTATTGCCACTAGCAAAGTGATTCATCTGGTACAAAAATAAAAACAAAGCTTTTGCGAGCACTAATTAAACAATATGATTGACAATATTACAAACAACGGTTTTATTTCATTTTATTTAAAAAATAAGATAGGTATTGAAGAAGTATTAACAAAGTCTAATCACATTTAAAATAAGTTTGTCACGATTGTAGCTAACTTGATGAACGCAAAAAATGGGGAAAGAAACGACAATGACAAAAGCATAAAGCGGGTCCGATACGTGGCAACGGCGCCTAACAAAAGAAGTGTAAAAGATGAAATATTTCGACAATATTGAGTGTGGCCGTCTGTAGCGAGACTAGACGGTTTAAGTAATTGAGCGAGAGGGCGTGCGGTGTAGAAAGTAATGATTCACACTTGTTAGTATGAAGCTAGGCATCTTCCCAATAATATTACAATCAACGTCAAAAGTTATATTTATTTTGTCAAGTAATGGGTGTTGCCTACCTGCTATTCTAGCCGCCTTAATGTTCAAACATTATTATCAGCGCAGAAATGTTGTAAGACATTCCGAGGCCCAAATTGAACTTTAAGTAAGCATTGCGTCACAAAACCAATTGTTAGAACTCGTTTCCATCGGCCAAGTTCATCAATAAACTTAACTTTAAACAGTTTTAAAAAATGCAGTTTGTTACAGCTTTCTTTACGGGAAAATATTAGTTTTTGTTTTCAATTAACTATTCCTAGTTTTAAACAAATTATAAAAAAATATTGCGTGTAAAAACATTCGCTTCGATATAGCTCGGGATAGTATAGTTAAAAAATTCAGATAACAATACAAATTTACAAGAAGAACGTATTTAGTTTCTACTACGAACGGTTAATTAATAATAAATAAAATCTTACCTTTACGGTTTCTAATGCTGCTAATCGATGCCCCTCTTCTTCCCCGTCTTTAGCTTTAGTCGTGTATAAATTAAATAAAATGGGCAGATAATTCTTATCAAATCTTGAAAGCTCAGCTAAATCTTCTTTACTATCAGTTTCCTTGCTGACAACGATTAATTTACGAAGCGATGCCATAATTGAAAGTCTTAGATCTTTATGATCGGATATTCCGACACCCAAAATTTTTGCAATTCCCTAAATATCTCAAAATTTACAAAAGAATAGTATATAATAACAAACCAACTTTGAAGCTATCCTTAATATCGGTCGCCTTGTTACAAAAACTAGGAAGTAAGCTCCATAATTGTATGTGCAATAATTCGTAGACGTGCGAATTTATAGCTTCATTTTGAGATGCCAGCTGTGCAGATCTTTCGTGACAAAATGTCGCTAGTGGCAAAATCGACCTAATCCAAAAGCCTAAACTGGCCGATTGAATATTTTCTTTTAGTACAGGCAGTAACCAGGACCGATCTATATTTATTTCTCCCGAATTTTTCTATAATAAATTTGATTTATTTCAGCGTGCTCGCAGAATCAACATTTACCGTAAGTCTTATAACGTCTAAAACAGTTTCAGGACCCATTGATTTAACGGCTGCACCTACAGCATTTTCGAGTTCATTATTGTAATTAAATTTATACGAGTCCCGAAGTTCTGCCAAGGATTTTAAAGATTCAAGTAATAAGTTGCTACCATTTTTACCGGCGACCTTTAAAAACGTTAATTGACATCCAACAAAAAGGAAGTGAAAGTTATACCTCAAACATAACACCCATCACATGTAAAACTTGATTCCAGACCATATTATATTGATATCCTAACCCAGTCTGAACCAAACCGAAACACTTTTCAAGTTTTGATAGATGATTATTAATTAAATCGGTGCTATCACAAACAGGAAAAACAACATCACGTAGCAGTGCTTCTAAAGCATGAGTAGCCGCTGTTGGTACTTCTTTTCTTTCTGATAACCATAGTTGAGTTAATACTTCAAAGATTTTTGGAAGAGCGGCACATCCCATTGACATATCTACGCTGTAAATAAGTGGTTAAAGTAAACAAGTGTAAGTTTCGAGAGTTAATGCTTACTCCGCTAAATGTATGTGCGCTTGTTGCATAACAGTTACCCAGGCCAACGTCATTTGAACATCCGTTATTGAGGGCTGGTATTCATACAACGCTGATATCAGTTGCCCATTGAGTTTTGCAGGTATCACTGCTGTTTGTTGCGAGAACAGCGAATGAAGTACTTGGAGTCCGCAACATTTCACCATAGAATAATTTAAAGTCATTAACTGTAAAATTAATTCGCAACATTTCTGAAACAATAATTCAGTCGACCAACTCAATATTTTGCTGAAAATATTAAACCAACCTTGATGTTTGTTTTCGAGAAACAACCAATAGTATCTTTCATGAATCCTAAAACGTGGAGTACGGTTAGTTTGACTGGATTTAATTGACGAGTTACTCTTCAAGCATTCGTTTATGATTTCTTCACAAAACTCTGCAACTTTATTTGCAGCACGATTTGAATCATTGTCCTCCGACAAGCAATTTGTTTTTGCAATCATAATAGCTGCGTTTGCGCTGTTCTCCTCCACTAAAAAAAATTAATTTTTCGATATGACGCTTTACTGTGATTTTTATAAATAATTCTATTCAAAATATTTATTTTGGGAAATTACGTACACATTTTTTGGGATAATACTGGTAAATACATGGTTTATGATCATAAAAGTGTGATTAGCGCAAAACTACTTTCTTGGGTGATAGTACCATATCATTGATTATAAAGTTTATAATCAATGACCATATCAAAGAGCATTATTTTTTCTATGAGATGAGCCAACAAAATACAGGGTGTTCTATTTGAGATATCCAAGATCATTTATGTAAGTAATTATTTCCTCCTTAATATAATGATTAGTGATTGGACTTCTTGAAGGAGGAGCACCTTTAGCACACGAAACGTTGCTGGAATGTTTGAATGGTTTATGGTGCTCCCTCCTTCAAAGAGAAGTCCAATCATTAATCAAGATAAATTACTTTGAATGCATTTTTAATGGTGCTTGATTTTTTGAACACCCTGTGAAGTATTCCGAAATTTTGACTCAGTGGTTAATGAAGTGATGTGTTATTAGTGAGTTTTTCTTCGATTTCATCTTGCATCGGAAAATAATTTTTAAAAGAAATTTACTGAAAAATCTAAATATCTAAGGAACCGTAATACCTAGGTATATTGATCCTTGAAGAAATTGACTTATTTTTCCGTAGAATTCGAAATCCTCGTTTGATAAGAAAAAAACATAACTTTAATGCGCCATTCTTTTTTGAACCTCAAAATAATTTCAGTTTATAGCTTTTACAATGCCGGACAAAAATCATGAACACCTAAAATTTACCTTGTGTTTGACGCTAATTATCTTCTGAACCATTGGTTCTATTTGGATGATTTTTTTTTAAATTGTAGTCTGATCCATCAGGAACGTGAGTGTGTAACTGATTCTTGAATAAAGTTAAATTTTATTGAATACAGGGTGTTAAAATTATTCAATTATTTTTCAAAATTCAGAACACCCTGTGGAGTATACTAGCAGTAGCAGCTAATTAGAATTAAGGCATAATTACAGCCTCATCTGTTTTTAAGATTTTCTTTCTTTTTACTTATTTTACTATTAGAGGAGATATGCAGTGTTAAAGCGTGACATGCAAAAAAATGATTTAATTTTTAAACACAGGGTTAGTAACACATAAACATATATAATGGACCCATTAATATCTACAGTGAAACACAAAATGAAAATGAAGAACACACAGAGGTTACAACATGGATGAAGTTTGAAGACGTGGAAAAAGTACTTCAGGATATCGATGGCCTAGGCGCAATTCCACGTATCAACAATTTTACCAAAAATGAGTTATTATGTTTTTGATATTAAGTGGAATATTGCGCGCCATCTATTAGAAGCTCAGCGTAATATCTTGCAAAACAAACGCGGCAAATCGGAATTTGCAATAACACGTATCAACTGGAGTCGGTAACCCAGTGGAAATAGTACGTATCATCAGTGTTTATATGACAAGCAGGATGGATGATTTTTGCTCTCGCCATTCTTGAGTTTTTGTGAAAATTAAAGGTAAGTTTCTATTTTTTTTCTGTAAAACATAGTAGGATGGTTTCTTCTATTTATCTAATTAATTATTTTATTTAATATCGAAATAAAAACTAGTTAAAGGTATGGTTAAAAGTTCATTTGTTGATACGAGGTATTACAAATTTGCTCATATTTATGTTACGTGCTATTTCAAAGGGCATTTAAAAATATATAATACTTAATGATGTTATTGTCGCACTATCTCTATATTATTATGTTTTTTGTATATTTTTATGCCGATACGAAAAGCCGAAAAATGTTTTTCCCTATTCCGTGTCTATTAGAGCTAAAAAGTATTTGGGGATAAATTTGGCGGTTATTTCAAAATTCACAACTTCTTTACAAAAAACTCTATCAGAGGCAATTTTGCAGTTTTTCACAATTCCTAGTACTTATTGAAAACGTATTGTATGGGAGTAAGTAAGATTTACCTTTGTCTTCAAAATTTTGCTAATAAAAACTTTTTTGTTCAGTCTTCAACCATGACATCCAGAGGCAAACGTTTGGTTCTGCTAGCAAAAGAAAACATACAATTTCGTAAGGATGATACAGTTTTAGACAATTTTAATATCCAAAGCTCTTCATCAGGTTTAATAAAGACAACAAGAGTTGCATTACAGAAGAAACCAATACAATTCGAGGTAATGACATTCTTCAACGTGCACTGGAAAGCAGTTTTCTTTTCGAAAATGAAGAAAATATTGTCGATATTTTGCCACAAGATATTCATGAAACGACTTATCAGGAGTTACATGTTTTGGAGAATGCTCAGTCCTGTCTTGTAGAAAAAAACATAGAAATAATTTTTGAAGAGCCTGTTGAGAAAGAAAATGACGCTCGATCAAATGAAGAAGATATCCTGCATGATCCAGACTTCGTCCCTGGTGAAGAACACTTCAGTTCAGACTCAGAATTTGAAGAAGAAGGCGCTAGTGAACGGGAAAAAGTTGTTCTGCCCAACGAAGTGGAACTAGAAGAAGAGACAGGTTTCATTGATCGGCAAGAAGGCAGGCACAACAATGAAGGCGATGTGGAAATGCATGAAAATGATCAAGAAAAGAAACGTCGAAGAAAACCTGATAAAGACGAATGGCCTAGAGCAAAAACAAGAATCAGGAGGATGGCTGGAGAAGAGTACATAGGCTATACCAGAAACAGACAAGGCAAAATTTTTCATAACAAGCTAAGATCAGCTAGAGTAATAGGACCAACTTGTACATCATCTAAGTGTTTAAAATATAAGAACAGATTTTGCTGCTCGATATCTGAAGAAGAACGAAACCAAATTTTTCCAGTTTTGGAAACAAATGAACTGGGACCAGCGAAAGATATATGTAGTTGGGCTTATCAAGATGAAATCTACCGAAAGAAAGTATGTAGAAAATTCCAGACGCAGTATAACTTTCGACTATTTCTTACAAGTTGGTGCAAAAAAAAACAAGTTTGTAAAAAATGTTCCTTTCTACATTAGGCGTGAATGAAGCGATGGTGTCTAGCTGGTGTAAGCAAAATGAAAATGGTATCATTCCGGCAGCCGACGTTTCCAAAAGGACTAGGAAAGTCTTAAAAGATGCTCCCCCGACCTAAAACAGAAAAGGAGATCGGACAAGAGGACCAATCAAATTATTTAAAAACATTTTGGCAGAACTACCTAAAATGCCTGCACATTACTGCAGAAAAGATTCTTCCAAACAATATCTAGAATACAATTTTGAGTCAAAGGCTACCTTGTATAAACTATATCAAGAAAAGTGTCTAGAAGATAAAAGAAGTCTTTAAGTTATTGGTACTTTTCTGAGTTATTTGAGGATCTTAATTTAGCATTGTATACTCAAAAAGGATCAGTGCAATACCTGTGTGGCTTATAGAGCGAGAATTATTGATACAACAAAGTATAATACTCACATTACCCTTAAAGAGCAAGCAAGGCAGGCAAAAGATATCGATAAAGACAAAGCCAAGGAAGGTAGGTGCCATGTATTTGTTATAGATGTGCAAGCAGTGAAAATGTGCCCTGTAAACAACGCTAATAAGTTTTATTTTAAAACTAGATTAAAGGTTCACAATTTTACTGTATATAATTTGAAAACCCATGAATGTTGGAACTATTGGTGGAGTGAGGTTGAGGGAGATCTATGTTCCTCTGTGTTTGCCACAATTATTATTAATCATTTAGAGAAGTATTGCGAAGATGATTTGCCAGTGATATTGTGGAGCGATGGCTGCGGCTACCAGAATCGCAATGTGGTACTCTCCGAATGCACTGCTACAATATGCCGTTAAAAACAAAAACCCGTAGCACAAAAATACTTGGAACCCGGACATACACAAATGGAATGTGATGCTGTCCATACTTTAATTGAAAGAAAACTAAAAATCGGGAAATTACATTACCTTATGAATATGTTACTAAAACCCGTGAAGCAAGACAAAACCGACTCCTTAAATGCAGAAATTTTGACGCATGAAATATTTAAAATTATAATAATAAAGATCCCCCACCCCAGTGGGATTCTAGGTCAGGTGCTAGCGAGAGACGGGGCTCAAAGATTATCTCTCGAGCTGGTTGATGAATGTGCAGGTCATCAACCCTAGTGTGGCAGCGGAAGAAATTCGATGGCACACATAACTCTGAGTTAGATGGAGTTACTGCAGGGCAGTGTCTGTCTCACATTGAGCGACTGCAAACAGCTGCGTCTGATTCATAGTGAACGGCAGCAAACATCGTCGGTCTCCATGTTAGGAGCGGATGAACTTCAACTCTGGGACTTACAATCGCAGTTTTAACCCTGGAAAGGATACTAATCTTTTCCCCAACTCAAAATCTCAAATAACGCATGATGAAAATTTCTCCAAATGGAACTACTCCAGGAGGTACCTTAAACAGGGAATCCTCCGTCGCAAATGGCGGCGCAATCGGGCCATCGGATTCTGGAGAGCCCAAGACATGCATTCAGGCAAAACCAAGAAACCCCGACACCTAAGCTCAAAACAAAAAAATATGCTTCTTTGGAACGTTGAATATAAACTCACTGTTAAAAACAGGAAAACAACTTATCAAGATTCTAGATGAATATCAGATCCTAATCTTAGCCCTCCAGGAAACGAGATTCACAGATGAAAATATAATGGAATCGGAAGGATATAGGATCTTCAAAGGTAAAAGAGGTCTAAACCCAATGGGAAAAGGTATACCACACCTGGGAAACGGTTTTATCGTGAACAGGAAGATAATCAACTCTATATCAGACTTCTACTCACCAAACGAACGACTCGCAATCATGCACTGCGATGTGCAATAAGACATATACTCTTATAAACTGCCACGCTCCTATTAACGAAGACAACAAAAGGAATTCAGAAAAGGTTGAGAAATACTGGGAGTCTCTGGAACATGAACTCTCAAAGATCCCAAGAGGAAACATTAAGATCCTACTAGGCGACTTCAACGCACAGATTGGAAATGAAAGAAAATACAAAAAGACAGTAGGAGAATATCCTGCACACAAACGAACCAACAAAATGGAGAGATTAATAGAGTTGTGCAGGGGTTTTAACCTCAAGCTAATGTCAACAAATTTTAGACACCTACCCAGAAAACAGAAAACATGGAAATCACCAAACCCCAGCTTGGGAGAATTCCAGATTGATCATGTTGCCATCTCATTCAATAACCAGAGGGAAATTATGAATGTAAAAGTTCGGAAAGGTGCAAACATTGAAACAGACCATTACCTGACAACACTAAAATTGAAATTTATCCCCAAAAAAGACACGGAACAAAGAGTTTAAAATACAGAGGATCAACACAGAAATACTAAAGCTTAAGAAACAAGATTTCCAGGAAAAACTAAACATAGAATCTGAAGAATGGGATGAAATCAAAACAAAAATAGTCAAGACATCAATGGAAATAGCCCCGCTCAACAAAAAAGAAAAACAGGTGGTGGAATGAACAGTGTGAAAAAGCCTTGGAACTTAGGATTAAAACCTGGAAAAATGGCATTCAACCAAAAATAATGAAGACTATATCAAATTCAAAGAACAAAGAGCACAAACAGCAAAAACAATAAGAACAAACAAGAGGAATTTTGACAAGAACCAACTAGAGCAAATAAATGAAGACTTTAAAAGAACAACACAAGAACATTTTATAAACCCTTTAAACAAAACCTTCAAGGATATCGACCACCAAACTTATGTTTCAAAAACGAAGAAGGAAAGATAGCCCTGAATAACCAAGAGAACTGCAAAATACTTGCAACATACTTCAAAAACTATTAAACTGTGAAGAACCGAAAACAAAATTCCCAAAACAAAATCCGAAATACAAATTTGAAAACTCCAAACCACCAGACCTAAGAGAATCCAACAGATTATTAAAGAACTAAAAATGATAAAGCCCCAGGAGAAGACTCGGTAGTAGCAGAAATGTGGAAAAATGTAGATACCAAAACAGTCGAAAGCCTACATAAAATAATACAAAATATCTGGGAAACGGAGGAAATACCGGAGGATTGGAAAACAGCTATGATCCATCCAATACACAAAAAGGAGATAAAACAGATGCAAACAATTATAGAGGAATTTCACTCCTATCGGTAACATACAAAATCCTATCCAAAGCATTACAAAACAGATTGGAGGCTCAACTGGACCCACAACTAGGTGACTACCAGGGAGGATTCAGGAAGGGAAGATCCTGTGCTGAGCAGATATTAAACCTGAAACTCATAATAAAGTACAGGAGACTGAGAGCCAAGGACATACAAGTAACATTTGTGGACTTCAAAAGGCCTACGATTCTATAGATAGAGAGACACTATTCAATATTTTGGAGGAATTCGGAGCCGATGACAAATCAATTGCAATCACGAAAAAACTCTGACAAGCACGCAGTCAAAAGTAAAATTTATGGGAGAGATCTCAGAACCTTTTGAGGTCAGAACAGGAGTAAGACAGGGAGATGGCCTTTCCCACTACTCTTCAACTGTGTGCTGGAGAAGGTAATGAGAGAGTGGAGGAAGAGAATGGAAGAGGAAGGAATTCCAAAAATAAAGATAGGAAGAAAGAAAGACAACCTTGAAATTGACTGTCTGGCTTTTGCAGATGATTTAGCAATACTAGCGGAAAACATGGAAGACGCAAGTAAACAGATAAATATACTGAAGGAGACAGCCGAAAAAGCCGGACTGCAAATATCATATGAAAAGACAGAATTCATGACCAATAAAAAAATGCACCAAGGCAGATTAAACAAAATATGGGAAAATTAGGGTGGTTAGCAAATTCAAATACCTAGGAGAACTAATTCAACCAAACACCCTGGACAAAGAAGCGGTCCTGGCAAGAGCAAGAAAAATGGAAATGGCATTTCAGTTGACAAAAATATATATAATAAGAAGTCCATATCTATAAATGCAAAACTGAGGCACTACAATACGGTTATTAAGCCAGAGGGCCTCTACGCCTCAGAATGCCTTGCACTAAACACGGCCAAACAGTTAGACGAGGTAGAAAAAAGGAGAGAAAAATTATACGGAAAATCCTGGGACCAAAGTATGAAGATGGAAAATGGAAACTGAGAAGCAACAAAGAGATCTACACAAAAACAGAACGAATAACAGACTCGATGAGGAGAAGAAGAGTGACATTCTACGGACACATTAAGAGAATGGATGAAGAAAGACTGACAAAGAGAATATTCAACTATTTCGACAGAAATCCCAAGACACAGATGACATGGATCAAGGAGGTCAGAAGAGACATGGAAGAAATGAAAATTGATGGAGAGGAGGTGGAGAGAAGACAAGAATTCAGAGAGAAGATAAGAAAATTCAAAGGCTATCAAGAAAAGCCAAAAAGAAGACTGGAACTAAGTGGACGGAGGAAAGAAAAAAGCAACATGGAGAAAGAATACTGGAAGAGAAGAAAGAAGGGAGAGAAGAAATCATAAGTTATTTCACGTGGTCCATAGTTGGCCAAAATCGAAAGAAGAAGAAAGAAAGAGATCTTATGAGGTACAGAAGTATAAGACCTGGACGTTGTACAAATGACCGCACTGTCAATAACCTGAGAGAACTGCACTATTTTCCTGAAGGCACTATAGGATATAAGATTAATTTTTCCGAACAAATTCGAGATTTACCACAAGATCCAAGGAAATAGATAATTCTAGCTACGTACTTGAAGGCTTGTTCCCAGACCATCTAAAATATCTGCCCAAAATTTTCTCACCTACAAGACATAAAATCTACACTTGCACCAGAATTTCATGGATTTTACGACTCTTTACAATTTAATAAAGACTAATTATTATTAGTGCAATATAGTTGTTAGAAGTTTTTCAGTTACCAAAGGTGTTACATTTGTACCTAATTAGATTAAGGTTTACTCTTTAATGTTATTTTTTAGTGCCATTTTTTATTAGAAAATGTAAAATATCTTAGATTTTAACTAAAAGTGGTTTTATGTTTTATTTGGACGTTACTTATTATTCATAATGTTTTCTTGTTCCTATAAAAGTTCTAATAAATTTTTTTAATTTTCGTACTATATTAAATTTTGTGTATTTTTGGTCAAATACCACTTATCAACATCTGGTTCAACAGGCAATACCACGTATCAAACCGCATTGCCAGAAAAATAATTTTAAAACATTTTTTAGGATATTGTTGTGTAAAATCTACAATTTTTAGCTAGACATATATAAATTGCCTACTAGTGCCCTGTAACAAAGAAATAATACACTTTTTTGTCTCTCCTGAAAATTTGTCAAAATGTTGATACGTGGTATTGCGCCTAGGCCATCGATATCCAGTTTCTCAAAATATAAGAAATATTGATGAAAGCTTGGAAGAATGTGAAATTGCGTATGTGGCTGGTTACGTTGTACACAAAACATTAATTAAGTTTAATTGTGAACATTGCTTAGAAATATTATGTAATAGAGATCAACTATTAACAAAAAAAAACATTTATTAATTTTTAAAGATTTTGGTGTAAACGAATCAATTTTATATCTCACGAGAAGCTTCTACTTATTTAATTCAAATTGTAAACATCATTTTAAATTATATTATAACTATTAAACTGCCGTACAACTACTAGTTGGATCAACGATGACGTTTGTAACAACACAATTTATTTTTCATCTATCTTTTAATAAAATGTAAATTGTATAGATCTTTAAAGTGGTTATCTCAAGACTTAAAATCTAAGAAACCATCATCCTGTCGAAAAGATTAATCATTTAACAGGCAACTAAAGCACTTTAGGGATTCAAATAACATTTTTTACGTGTTAATTTTAACTTGACGTTTGTACCTGTATGAGTATATGTAAATTCTAAAAAATATACTAATTATGATTTTTCAAATAGTGTAATTTTTTAACCAATTTTTGGTTGTAAAGCGTTTTTGGTAATATAATCGTAGTGTTTATTTTGTTATTGTTTAATTTTGAGTACCGCAACAATGCATTGTAGGACGCTTCGAAACCCTTCTAAACGAGTTATTTCTATTTTGCTGCTAGGCAATTACCATTGAAAAATAGCAAATTCTTTTAAAAAACACTTATGCAGCCCAAATGACAAAGACTTATGAGCTCTTTAACATATATACTCTTTGGCTTTACTAAACTATAAATAGTGGTAAGTCTTAACTTTCAATTATAGTACTCTTTATATCAGTAAGATGGTAATTTTTCCCATCTACTTAAGCAGATAATGAATTTCAATTTGTTATACTAATGCATAAAATTGCAGACTGACCATAATAAATGAATAAAGGGTACGCTTACCTTTGGTTTGGGATGAATACAAAATGGCTTCAAAATTACGTTCATAATTTGTAAAGTTGAAGATAAAGACCAAACGGCACCATCTTGAGCGATTAACAAAGCAGTCAACACTCCAAACACAGACTTTACAATAACATTATTGTTTGCTGTGCAAAACTTATTCAAAATTGTAATCATTTTTTTACTAACATCATCAAAACTAGTTTGCAAAACTCCTTTAGGCACAGTTTTTATACCCATATTGAGCAAAGCTAAAATTGCAGTCACTTGATCTTCATTTATAGATTCCGCTAAAATAGTTTGTTCCAAAGCTGTTACCTAAAAAAATTTAAATTAAAACGGTTTCAATGCTTACAGCAACATACTAAAGCACAGTAATATTCAGTTGGTGTTTCGCTACCACCATTTTCTTTAATGACTTCCGTAATTGCAGCTAAAACTGCTAACATTTCTTTGTGCAAAGCGGAATTAGCTCTAAATATAGTAAAGAACTTCTGAAATGATATATTACTACAATTTGACCATTCAGAAGCAAATGAATCCATTGTGTCGAAAGTAGTTGCTTGAACAGACGATTCCACTTCAGAACCGCTTTCGTTAGATTCCGACTTCTGATGCGTACGAGAAATTGCTTGAACAGCGTCATGTTTGCGTAAGGCGTCCAATGTTAAATTGCTAGGATCTTAAAGAGAGTAAGTAAAAAGTAAAAGCTTTGCGAGAACTTACCTGTGCTTTCTTGAAAAAATCGGGATTTCGCCGCATTTCTATGTTTAGCAAATTCCGGATTTGAACTAGAACTTTGGCCTTTAGCCCATCGCTTCCCTTTCGTACTTCCTTTCAATTTACTGCGAAATTTTCCCATTTTTTTTTAAGAAACGTGTTGGTGAAACATGCGTAAAACTTGTAAATAGATTTAAGGTTAACTGTTTAATTTCTTTCAGTGGAACCAACTTCACAGAAAAGTAACCAACTTAATCATATCAGCGAATGCATTTCTGATATACAAGATGGTGCATAACTTTATTATGAAGTTTTTATAAGTCTGATTTGTTAACTTAACTCCTATTTTGTTAACTTAATATTTTTTCAGGGTCCTCAATTTAATTGGGCCTTCTTTAAGAGTGAATGTAAAATTTTAAAAGTTCATTTCTTAGCTATTACGTATTGCGGTGGTTTGGAATTATTTAATGGATTTTATAAATTCTAATTTTCTCTTTTTTTTTTAAATTCTAATGTTGACTCATATAATTTTGGGATTGAAACTATAGTAAATTGTAAATAAATAATATAAAAAAACTAATATTAGATTGCTTAAAGCTTAATAAATAAGGTATAAAAAAATGGATTTAGCATTGAAACTCAAAATTTTTAGTTCACTAAATTTTACTGATAAAAAAAAACTTTGATCGCTAATATTCAAGTTACAAACAAAAAATGTAAAACAAAGTTTTTAACTGCAGTAACGCGTTGCGTGCGCAAAGAAAAATTTAATTACAAATAATACAATCTTTATTTGGGATTTTATCTATGAAATTAATAAACCGAACTTATGCGGTCGGTGATGTTACATGGTTTCCGTTGCAACACGTTGATGACGTCAGCAGAAGTGGATTATTTTCAGCGTTGATGGTGGTATTCAGGGACCACCCGACAGGGGGTTATTTGGGGGTGCAACACCCGTCATAAGTTTTTCAGTCGCCATTTACAAATAAACAAATAAATTTTGTATTTAACTCAATAAAATTTCTACACTAATAGAACCCAACTTTTCCAACAAATTCCTAGTTGGTCGAGCACCTATATCAGCAGTCGGCAATTTAAGCTCAACACGCAGATTTTGAAAGTTGTTACTACTAGAGGTTACTGTTTTATACTCAAATTTTGAAAATATTTTTGAAGACTTTTTGTGTATGTGGGATAATTTGGTAATTTGACATATTTCTTATCTATATTGCTATTACTAGTTTCTAACGTTGTAATGTTTCTAATGTTTAACTTATGTTTATGTTTTGTAATTATGTTTGTAACAATTGATTCTTGAAAACCATTGTATGATGCTATCTGCTTAATATTTCGCAGTTCTTTATCAAAGTTTTGTTTTGACAATGGCAAATATCTGTGAATCAATCCGAATTTTGATTAGTCACTTTATTTTTTAATAAAGATATATTTAATAGAAATATTTAGTATAAATTCAACACTGATGCAAAAATGAATTTAAATAAACAAACAAAAAACAGTGCAGTGTATACTCACACTGAATGTTCTACAATTTTACCGTTATAAGAACCGTTAGAGACCTCATTGTGGAAGGATTGAAGTTGCAACCGGAAAGCTTTTGGCATTTTGGTTTGAACTGTTAAACTGCGAACAACGACATTTGTTTTGATACGTATTTTTGATTTTATAAAATTTTCCTTGTTTGTATAATATTTGGCTTATTCGAAATATGCTGAGACCAATTATTCTTCATGCATAGCATGCTGGCTTTGCTAGTCTAACGTATTCTGTGTGCATTTAATTTAATCACGTTACAAATATTTTGATCAAGTGTTTCTTTGTTTGGTAAAAACCGTCACAGAGCTCGTTTTCATTTGTTGTTTGTTTGGTACACATTTTTCAGAATGTAAAATGTTGTTTTTGAATTTTAATTTGGGATACATATTAAGGCGCTTTATTTATTAAAATATGGTTCAGAATGAATCAATACCAGTGGATGAAAGGGCCTTGTTATACAATTCACCATCACGTGAAAAATTAGACTTTACAAACAACTTGACATACACGTTAATATGCTTATTTTATTGTGTACATGTGATATTTGACAAAATTAACTTTCTTCAGTTTTAAAAGTGGAAATCCGTGAATTGCTCTATTCTGAATCGGAAACATGTCTTATTAATGTTAATATGTTATGACTTGTGCGAGCACACACCTACTCTCGATTCATTTTACGAATTCCATTCCTATTGATTAGTCAACTGAGAAATGTTAATGTAAGTTCTGAGGCCAATTATAGTTCATGATTGCGTGCTCTTTAGGAGCTAATTCATTTTGTGGCTTAACGCATGCGTAGCATGCTGGCTTTAATCTAGTGTTGTATGAAGTAAGTATGAACTGATGAACGGTTGCGTTTGTTTAATTGTTTGACGTTGACCTGGAGTTTTTCTCTATATCTTTTTCTACAAGTTTGTGTAAGCAGAGTCGTACTTTTGGCTTTAAATATTTACATAATTGAGCATTTTATTTAAAATGAATCGACGTTTAATTGCATCCCTTTCCGGCTGGAGGCTCTACCAAATGCTAAAGCAGCCCCTCGAGGAGAAGAGAAGAATATCTGTTTCTCCTTTTTTCGAGAGGAATGAAACGCGCATCTTTGCACACATAATAGTTTAATTAAATTTACTTTATCTCCACGCTTGTGTGTTATTTCATTCCTGTAGAACATTACTATATTTTATTTATCACTGCACTCTTAGTGGTTGTTAAGGATTTTGTCCTTGTTTCAACGTAGGTGTCTTCAGTTAGCTTTTCCCACTTTTCACTTCGGATTTAGTGCGGAATATTTAAATCTTGTTTTTGCAGGTACTTAAGTTACGTTTGTTACATTCCATCAATAATTACAAAGATAATTAATTAATAAATTATATAGAGGGTGGCCCAAACCCGTCTGATACTTCTCTTACAGTCTTATTTGAAGTTGAAGTTATAAGGAAAATATCTTTGCCATAATTTTCATGATTTTTGACGAGCTATCATTTGAAATGAATTTTAGTTGTACATGGTATCCAGAAATATGGCCAACATAACCTCAATTTGTTTTTTCAATTGGAATAGTATATTTTTTGTTGAATGATGTAAATTATAGTATGAAATAAATAAACTTTTGTATAAAAAGTTTTGCTGTACTGTTAATACTTTTGTGTCAAAAATGTGGCCGTATAGAAAAAATTGTGACTTAAGCAAAACCCCCACTTTTTATAAAAATTGAATCTGTACCTATTCGAACTACTCTTAATAAAACGCAAACTAGTAGTTGCTCAAACCCATGTAACTGCAATTTTCTACCTTCGTATCAACAGTGGTATCATCTATATTTTATCGCCGCTAGACTACGACTGTTTACCGTCAATACGAAGTACAAACGGGAAAATAAAAAATATTCGTTATCTTAACGTACATACTAATTTTTATTTCAATAGTCTAAGCCTAGTCAACTAAATGCAAAAGTAACAATTAAAATAGTTCACCAAATGTCTTGTGATAAACTGGTTGTATCTGTATCATTCTCAATTAGATTATGTAAATCAATAATATTACATTTTAAAATAACTTAACCAAAGTATTGTTACAGCATAATAAACACACAGCAGCGCATCTTGGTCTACTAAACGTCTTTAAGAAACGTAGATTTATTTTTATTTACATAAGGCACCACTTGAGAGCTACCCTGATGCGTATTATTATTATCTATATCAATAGAAAAAGATTAAGGATTTGGCAAACAATTTAATTGTTAATTAACAACGTTTTTATATATCTAGACTACTTAGGTATAGTTTTCTGTAGATTCAAATACAATTGGTTTTTCCAAAATTTCCAAATTGGCCAAATTCTTCGTATTCTTCTTTTACATTGAAACCTACCTCTTCCTTGAGTGATATTTCATCTACTAACAAGTCACCACACATTTTTCGTTCACACTCATTACATTTCCTTCAACTTTTAGCTTTTCTGTTATTAATGATTCTTCTTTTACATTGAAATCCACCTCTTTCAGGAGAGACATTTCATCTACTAACAAGGCACCACACATTCTTTCGTTCTCCTCATTACATTTGCTTCAATTTTTAGCTTTTCAGTTATTAATGATCTAGTACCATCAGGTTGAATATTAAGAACGGTCAACCATTCTTGAATCATTCGAATCGATGGCAAAATGAAATGTAATTTGTCACGCATAAAATTATACAGAGAAGGGGATTGACGATAAAATGACAATGCCAATTGTTTTTCACCTTTGGTCCATTTGAACCTTTTTCTATTGTAAATTTGCATTGTAACAAAAGTTTTCACAGAAGAACTTTTGTGTTTTAAAAAAGCCTCTAAAATGTTGAGAGATGTAAGCTTAGACTTGTTTTTCGCTCTTTTTACTCTATAAGATTTGGCTCCCCATTTTTTATTTAAAACGTCAACTTTAGAAGAAAATGATGTACTTGGAGCAGGTATACTAATAGTTTTGATACAGGAGAACTTGATGGAGAGATTTTGATTGTACTGAAGAGTATATTTGATTAGGGGACTTTTTTGTACGTTTTTAATAATTGGTGGTATTACAAAATCTTCGGAAGATGTACTTGTAACTGTAACATCTAATAAAAAAAAAAAAGTACAAAATGTTTTAAAATCATAGACAAATCTATACAAACCAGATAATGTATCTACATCAGCAATGTCATTTTCAGAAGCACGCTTCTTTCTTTTGAGCTATAGATTCGCTTTCTACAAAAATTAAACATTTCTAATTTGTACTGATAATGCTACGTAAGATTTACCATCTGAATAAAAAAAAACTCTTTGATGAACGCCGCTTGTTGAAGGTAAGTATTCATCGTTACTTTCACTTTCGCTTTCTAAAAATTGTAATTATTGTTATATTGCTGGACTCCTTATTGGAAAGTGCGAAAGTTCAAACAGAAAAGTCAAGTGTAGGTGAATGTGACGTTTCGCACCCTAAAATGGGAGCTTCTTCTAGACCAATTAAGGGAGTGTTACATATTAAGTTGGAGATGTAATAACATCATTTTATTTTCTACGGGTTTCATCACTATCTTCAATAAATAAAAACTGGTAATCACAAAACGCCGCCTCCACCAGAACATTTGCACTTTCCAATAAACGGCCCAGTGGCCTTATAGGTTCCTATTATTACATTTGACGGAAGGAAAATCGATTTACACCATAATAACTACAATATCTGTCGTTTTTAAATACTAAGGTCGGTAAAGTTGGCGACGGTTAATGCTTAGACATCTCGTGTATAAAGAACAGGTAAATAATAGTATAAACTAAGAAATGCCAACAATTAATTGTAACGCTAGTTCTTTCGTGCGTGTATGCTACTGTACAGAAATACTTGGCTTGTTATCGACACTAATCTTTTATATTTGAAGTTATCGCTTTGATGACGATATTGCAAATTAACATTCAATTGTCGTTACAGTTAACTGTTGGCATTTCTTAGTTTATACTATTATTTACGTGTTGTTTATACACGAGATGTAGTAAGACACACATTTCACTTATCGTGGATACACATTAGTTCATAATTCGAGTACAGTGGACTTATTCGTCGCGAACCAGAATGTCTTTCACTTCACAGCTCTCGATATTGTTTATTAGGTACTGAGTAAATAAAAAAACCTTAGTGTGTTCCGCTTCATTTCGGCCACCGGATAAATAAGATTATATGACCTTCGTATTCGATTTGTGAATTTCTTAAAAGGTCGGTTGAAGAAGTTTTTGCCCAAACCGTTTAAATGGTAAGCATTAGATAAAAAAAAAGGATTATAATCTATTTATTAGCATTATGAATAAACCATCGTGGGTACAAATTAGTTCTAAATTTGATAGATAAGCGGTTGTCTTGACTTTGTTATTTATTTGCGAATTTTTTCATGGTCCACTTTAACGAAAAAATGTTTGTATCACGGGTTAGTTTTTGTGTTATCTGTCTATTCCCCATCCATGCAATGCACATCGCTGTTTGATGGGTGTATTAAATAAATAAATAAATATTGTAACTGACGATTCAACCACTACGGAACATTACTCTCCAGAGAGTGAATAATAGTAGTCGAGATTTTATATGCTCTTAAACTTAAATTTATATTAATTATTGATGTATCAAAGACACTAAAGTATGATTATTCATGACGAATGTTTCAAATAAAACACGTGAGTCATGAAAAAGAACTTTATTGCTGAGGTACATTTTATATTTTTTCTGAAATCGCAATTTGAACAAAATCGGACAATTTTTTACCCTCATTAAGGGATAAATTAATCAGCTGTTGTCATTTTTACGACAAATGTTTGCACCGCGTATGCACGATTCTAAAATTTATATACAGTTTTACACATCTCTACCAGCAAGAACTTGAACTTAAAAATCGTCCTACAATGAATCACTTTAGTGACGATTTCGGGAAAAAATTATTTACTGTTAGAAACAGAAAATCTTTGTTGATTTCGTCTGCCATATTTGGTCCGCCAACTCGTTTGTAAGCATTGTAACTCAAGATTATTAATTAGAATGCTCATAAACCGTCAAATATATAATTTTAGTGTTATCGTACGACGTCTTCATATTATGACCAATAAATCGATTTCAAAGTTGACTTGGCAATGTGGTGCGCGGGTTTACCTAAAAAATCGTTGCTAACTTCACCGACATCAATGTCATCGCCTACTAATTAATAATTAAAGGTTAAATCTTACCCTCGCAATACGTTTTTGGTGTAGTATTTTTCCTTAATATTTTACGTCTGTTTTGAATAATAATATCCTCGGCACAAAAATGTTTTTCACACAAAACTTTATTCGTTAATTCTGAATCATCTAAATTCCGAATAATAATGTTTCCACAATTTTTTTTCCACACCATTAAAACATTTTTATTTTTAGCAGGAAATTTAAAAAAACTTAAATGTTTATCTTTCTTTGCATTTGCATTACAGTCCTGGTAAGAGCATATATAACTTTTGAGACGCATATTGATATACACAACTAACTTATCACTCGATTTAAATACGACTAACAATTTCCTAGAGAAAACGTTTGGGTGCGGTTGTGCTGCCATCTATCAGTTAGTTATATTTTACAGCATAAAATCTTATATACAAAATTACATAATAGATAATGGCACAATGCTGGCGGGAGATACGATTTTAAAATTATCTACTACAAAATTATTAAATTTTAATCTAAGTTCTTACATTCGTTTTAATTATATTCACATGTTGGTAAATGCTGTTCTTACTTTGATAGATACGGGCATTAGTATGAAGTTCATCAATAAACGGAGAATCTAAAACGGCTTACTTTGAAAGAATGATTAACACTACAATTTTAGTTGGTAATGTACCAGGATTGAACAATTTAGATGGATCTAGATATAACCAAACAGTAATTCTCTTTGATGTAACTATTAAGGCGGTAATGTTAGGTTTATTCCCATATGATTTACAATGCTTTATTTACAGCTTACAGAAATGTCCGATTTAAATGATTGAAACACTAAAATGTTAAGGAAAGGTTTGCGTATAAATAATATATCGGGTGTTCCATAAAAAAAAGTTAACAAGAAAATTGTCAAAAATCCGCCATTTTTGTTATGGCTTAATCGAAGTCGATAGAAGAAATTCAATGTATTCAAAGAAAACTTATACTAAAATGTAACATTTTAATGAAAACCGCCTGTTTCTATCCTAAACCGTTTAGAAGTTGTAGGCACTTAAAAATAGGGGAAAATATAAGTGGACACCCGGTATAGGTAACTGTAAATGTTTTTAATTATACGTCAATTAAAAAATATATACAAAATAAATTTCGCACATAAAAGAACTCAGAACACAGAATGTTGAGTTTTAAAATTTTATGTTATGAATAAATGAAATACAAGAACACCAAAAATTATAACAAATTGTCTCAAATCTTTAATTTTTCTTCCTCTAGGTTTTTGGGGATTTACAATTTCGATTGCTCAAACCATTTTTCTTATAAATCCATTCATTTGCCGACTTAACTTCTTGGTATAGAATAACCCCATCCCTTTATCTGGTAAGGCGTACCACTCTTCGAAGGATTTTTTTGCAGAATGCTTCTTATAATTTATTAATCCAAACAAAATTTATTTTCAATTTTGCAATCATCAAATAACTTAGAGCGTAACTTGTTCAGAAAATTAAATTTATTGAATGTATGTTTCCCAAAAACAATTTTGAATTCCTAATCCTTTAATATTTCTACTTGAAGACAGAAATGAATTTGGGATATCGCCGGGTATAATTCCAAAATTTCTCTATTTGAAGTTCTTATAATCTTGTTCAAATCTTCTAATTCTAAATATGTTTTTAGGATGTTGAACAGTGGAGCATTTTGAAAAGGATATGTCAAACATAGAAGAATATACTGATTTAGAACATTGAGCTTTTGATCTGAATGTAACAATGCAGATTTGGTTAATATATCTAGATGAACATTCAACTTCTTAATTAAACTAATTTTATAAAATAGTAAACAATCAGAAAATGTGTCTCCAAGATATTTGATTTTCCCATCAGCAGAAACTAAAAAAGATAATGCAACCATCTAAATCGAACAAACTAGAACTAAACTCCTCAAGAATCCAGAAACAAAGGAAACAGCTGCCCAAGAGATAAACAAACTACATAAAATTACCAAGACATCCATACAAAACAAAAATATTAATGAAACCTGATCGGATACTAAAACTAAAAAGAAGGAATAGATGACTGAAGAAATTTTAAACCTTATGGATTACCGAAGAAGGCATAAAAATAGAGACAAAGAAAAGTACCTTTAATCGAATAAAAAAAATCAAAAAGGCTAAAGACGCATGGTTTGTCGAATCCTGTAGAGAAATAGAGTTGCTGCAAAGCAAAAACACGATTACTTCAACCTCCATAAAAGACTCAAAATCACCTAACGAACTCGAAAATCTAGAGCAACGAACGTGCTAACGGACTCGAATGGGAGAACTATAACAGATGCTAATGAACACTGCAAAGAATGGGAAGCTCAAATCTGTTTGAAGACGTAAACCGCAAAAGCTAAGAACATCTCCTCCTCTGATGACGAGTTGAACAACTACTGAAGTTACTTGATGACGATAGCATCACTGTGATAACAACATTCTTTAATCAAATTTATAACAGTGGTCCAATACCAGAAGACTGGTTAGATCCTTTTTTCATAACACACTGCCAAAGAAAACAAGACCTAATAAATGTAGTGACATCAGACTCATACTTTTGATGAGTCATATTCTTAAATAACGGGTCTACAAGCCATAAAAAGTAATTTCGTTAATATACATAATATCCCAGCAAACACACTGACGTGATATTGACGTCGAATATTGTTGATTATTGGTTAATGACGTTGCATGACCAATATGGGTCATCATAACGACGTTGTTTTAAAGACGTAAAAATTTTACCTCGTTCATAAGTCGGTTCTTGGTCGACAACAATTTTTTTTTGTATTTTTGACTTTGGTACGTGTATATATGGGGTACGTTGAAATAATTCAAGATAATATTTTTGTTCAATTTTAAGAAAAAAGTTCATATAAACATTTCATAAAAATGCCTTTTTTGCTAAAATATAGGGTGAAAACGGGGCATAGGAGTAATCTGAAAATTTGGCTATTGCCATAAATAGACACGATCTATCATCCTAAAATATTTTCATTTTGGCAATTACTCAATTATTCTCTGTGTTTGACAGACCTCGAAGTTTTGAGATTGTGATTGTGATTTACTACTTAATACTTATTCAAAAACAAATTACAATGAGGGAAATAATTACTCACTTGAAGTTTTAATGAATCTATTTATTCTTCATAGAGAATGTGACAAAATTGTAGCAAGAACATGTAGAAAATTCAATGAAATGTATTCCTACATGTTCGTTCTTACCACAATTTTGTCACATATTGTCCATTAAGAATAAATAGATTCATCAAAACTTCATGCGAGTAATTATTTCGCTCCATTGTAATTTGTTATTGAATAAGTATTAAGTAGTAAATCACAATCACAATCTCAAAACTTCGACGTCTGTCAAACACAGTGAATAATTGAGCAATTCTGAAATCGCACACGTGATTTTTAATCATTATTGCATTATTTTAAAAAGTTGACGAGTTATCTATACCACTATGCTATATCAACATGAAGGCATTTTAATTGTCCATCACACTTTCAAGTAATATACAGGGTGTTCCATTTGAAAAAATAAAGTTTTAACCTTTTGTATGTCACGTCATAATCATTAATTTTAAACCGCCCTGTATAAGATAAAATAAATTTATTTAGGTAGCTGTTAAATACAAGGCTTTTGCAAACTGCATCTACAATTTCAGCCTTATATGGGTTCAAATAGCAGCTAAATTTAAATTTTGGTGGGATAATATTTTGAAAAAAAATAACCTAAAATAATTATTATCTCCAAAACCGGTGTTGATAGGTATATGGAACTATTCAGAAAAAATTATCAGAAAGAAATTGTGATTCTAAAAATTGAATAATATATAGGGTGTTTTATTTAAAATTAACAAGTTGTAACTACTTTTGAGTAGAAGCGGCAACACCGCCAAAATGAAAATATTTTAAAAAGATAGACCGTGTCTATTTACGGCAGTAACCAAATTTTTAGATTACTCCTATGCCCTGTTTTCCATAAACGTCTAACCTACCATCGACCATCAATGACCCTGTATAAATACATTTTCAAGTTAATGTTTTATCTATTAGTTCAAATTGTGCTTATTTGAATTACCCCGTTTTTTAAATCTAACGGCTTGTATGACATAACCCTTAATTGAGTGATGTGTACAAATCGTAGTTTCGAGTGATTGGAGGACACAAAACCTTACTTTCTGTATGACCAGCATGGTAAAAACGGGATTTTTTAAAGCGATTTATTTAGTTTTATTATTTACTTTGATTCGTTAGGAGCGTAACCTGGTCTATTTTTTGGTGTCCAGACATTTTAATTAATATTAAAAGTAAATTATTAAAACGTCTACAAGTGATTGGCGGCTGGTTGTTTGAACCTGATCGCTTTTGTTTTTAGGGTCTCATAAGAATATTTTTTGTTATTAATTACTTTGATTGTATATAAATATTGATTAGTGGATTTTTTGGTGTTTGGAGGCAGGTGTAGAGGTATAAAATAACCAAGTAGGTACGAAAGTTTACGTCACAAAATGACGTCAATGAAACATCTACATCGTCACGTTATTGAAACGTAGCTTTTGTGACATTAGGCCGTTATTAATACGTCTTTGCGATGTGATTTCTAATGTTATTCTAAAGTCACGAAAATATGACGTCATTATGTCGACAGTCTGTTTGCTGAGATACAGTACTTAAAAAAGCTATTAATTAACATCAAATGTTTTTTTTTAAATAGTAGATACATGTTATACCAGAAACATTAAGAAATTGTCCTTGACTTAGAATTCAAACAAAGTATTTCTTTCTCAACGTATTATTTTTTTTTGTTTGGAAAGGTTTGACGTCACACTTTGGTAGCCCATTAAATGTTTCATCCATTATTATCATACACATAAAATCGAGTTTTGTTTTTCTGTTTGTTTGTTTGTCCGCCTTCTCCTGCCAAAACTACTCAACCGATTTTCATGGTTGATGGCTCATTTTTTCAGGAGGTCAAGGCGGTGGATTTAAGCTATTTACATGTTGACCTAACCTTTGACCTCTGAGCTGGTGAGGTCAAATCTTTGAAAATTGAAGGAAATATAGGCATGTGATAGTAAGTCATTTTCATATATTCCATTTCACTGCACTTATTTTCATTATTCTATTCTGACTACCTAAAAAGGTTACAAAGTCTTTCAGGTAAAGATTGGATTAGGGACACATTCCAACGCTCTTATCTCACTCCGACTTATTCACTGGTCTGAATGGGCGTGTTCACTAATAAAAACATAAAACCGTAAAACTTTGCATTTATCATTTCAGTTTCAGTTCATAAAAGTTATTAGCATTATTTCAAGTAGTAAAATTCTAAGGTCTAATACGTGATTAAATTGAATGGTAAACTGCAGGGTAAAACTGGATTATGATGTTCTAATTTTGACATTTATTACAATCTAGGTGTGACAGTAGCTATTATTAACAATGAAATTTTTTGATAGTAAAAAGTAATAATAAGCAACAAATATTTTTGTCAACGTAAGAAACAATACAAAATAAGATTTTCTGTAATTTGGTAAAATTCAAATTTTCATAGGGCCGGTATTTTTATTTTATCCGTTATAGAAAAATGGTGTGAATTAATTATTTATATCTATTTAGTATAGCATTTATTCCGATAATTCATCCAATTCTGATTTTCAAAACCATATTTATTTATTTATTTATTGTATGGCTATAAAGGAAACATACAGTGAGTAACATTTGAAGACTGTAAGTACATTTAGGTGTCACAGTGCTAGATCCAGGTTCCTGATCCAGTCGATCGCGGAAGTTGTGAGGGAGAAAAAATCGGCTACTTCTCCTGGATATGCTTTATTTCCACAATGTTGGACAATATGGCTTATGTTCTGGTTCGGGTCCCCGCCAGCACTTTCAGTCGTTGGTGATCTGCCCCATTTGTGTAGCGTTTCTACACATCTCGCATGGCCAGTTCGAATTCTGTTGGCTGTTTTCCATATTTGTCGCGGGGTGTCAAAACCAGCCGGTACGTCTCGGAATGAGATCGTATGGGCCACACCCGGCGGTATGGACTGCTCCCAGGTCGCCCTCCAACTCCATTCGGCGTCGCTTAAGCATATCTCGGCTGCGGTCCTGATTGGCGGCCTTCGGGATTTGAGGTTGCTTTTGCCATGTCCTCATGGATGGGTAGTTGTTGGTCGGCCAATATTTTACGATACTGTTGAACCAGGGCCTCCTGTCTTCTGAGATCGGGCGTAGCAATGTGGCTGAGTATCGGTAGCCACTATATTGGGGTTGATTAAATGCATCCTGTGATGTCGCGCACATTGTGATATTCAGTTGCGTGTCCAGTTTGTGGACATGTCTGCTATTTAGCCACGCAGGAGCTGCATACTCGGCAGTGCTGTAGACGAGAGCAAAGGCAGAGCATCGTAATGTGTTCGCTGTTGCTCCCAAGTAGTGCCACAGAGTTTCTGGATAATATTATTTCTAGTACGGACCTTGGCTGATGTGTTATTGCTGCTTTAGCTTGAACGATAAAGTCCGATCCCTGGTGACTCCTAAGTACTTAGGGGTGGTATTGTATTTAAGCAGGGTGCCGTTAAAAAATATCTGTGGTTGTTCGTTTGCCTGCTGATTATTTAGATGGAAGCAGGTGCATTCGATTTTGCTAGGATTGAGAGTTAGTCTCCATTTTCGGTAGTATTCCCCCAGTTTTTCAAGATTGTTACTTAGAATTGTTTCCGTGGCATTTATAGATCTTCACTTGACCACCAGTGCCATATCGTCGGCATATGCGAACATATTCGATGATGTTTCCAGCATATCTGAGATGTAGATGTTCAAGAGCACCGGAGCAAGAGCCCTGTGATAGCCCGTTCTGTAAGTGTCTCGTCCTACTGGTTTTGTCACCCATGACCACCTGGAACGTTCTATCACTCAGCATATTATTTAGTAGATTAGTTTTTTGTTGGGTATAACTCTTAGGAATTTGTCCCTGCTTTCAGACTTAGGGAGGTTGCCACTGTTATATATCAGAAAAGAAATCCCCAAGCCATCTTCTGGTATAGGGTCCCGTATTTATTAGGAACTCATTATGCATTCCGTCGAATCCTGGGGCTTTATTAGTTTTGATGTTGTTCGGCGCTTGGTCAACCTCGTTGAGGTCAAACGGTCTTGAGAGAGGGGACTCATCAGGGCTGTTGTTTTTCAGGTTCCGGAATTCGTGTTTGATCTTTGTGGCATGAGGTCAGTCTCTAGAGGCTCTCGACAAGGGGACTATGCGTTCGGCGACCTGATTAGGTGTAACCTCACAGTTGTTTTGGGTGGTAAGGTTACTTTGCGCCTAGTTTTCTGAGAAGACTTCACGGTTTCCTACTAGAGTGTTTGAAGTCAAGTCCTTCGGTCGTTTTCATCCACTTTTCCATGCGGGCTGCGTCAAGAGATCTCATCAGTTCATCTGCCGTTTCAGAGTCTCCGCTTTCGAGGAATTCTTCAGAAATTGACTCACATTCCGTATTCCACCCGGAAACCTCTAGGAACATATTTTTTCGCCACGCATATAACGGCCTCCAGGAACCTTCTGTAATTATCGTGGGTGAGTGGTATCCATCGAATATAGCTATCCAGCTCTGATTTAAATCCTGTTTGCCTTCTAAAAGTTCCATCTGGGCTTGGGAGTGGATCTTATCAATGGAATTTGGATGCCTACTTCCAGTATTATGGGTCGATGTTGGCTCCTCGGAAAATCGGAGAGAACTTTTCTGGATATATGTAGGGGTTGACCGTGTACGTTTGATGTTACGAATGTCAAACCTGGGTTGTATTCGTGATTCCAGACAGCAGATCTAAAGGTGCCTCTGTCTTTTGCGTCTAATGTCAATAGGAGGTTCTGTTCTTCTGTCCACCCCACGAGCGCTTCTCCGTTAACATTAAAAAGTTTTTGAGTGGTTTTTGCCGGGTTACCCGTGTTTCGTACACTAATGCTCCACTGATAATAACTAACATCACCTTGAAAGATGACCTACATCTGTAAGGAGTGCAATACAAAATATCATCAAAATCGACAAAACCGGTCTTTTGTTATAAGCAAAATAAAAAAATTTCTTTTGAACTTTGAATCAGAATACTGGCTAAACGAAGCACTTTTGGATATAGATAAGTTGGGTTAAATCATCTTATTTTCAGCCCAGGAATCTGTGGTTAAGTGATGTCCACACATTTAGGGACACCCTGTATAATATAAAGAACATAGATAATAGAGATATGTAATATTTAACAATATGTCATGCCGATAATGTCGTATCCGGGGATTTTGGCTCTTGATCGAGCTTGGTTTTCATCTGGTAAGTGGGTTTCCTGGATTAGCACTAAATCGATATTATTGTCCTTCAGTAATCTTGCCAAAATTTGGCATTTAGATCGACTTATACCCTCAATGTTCAGCTGGCAGATGCGGGTTACTTTACCCAGATCTCTTGTCATAGAGCCTTGGAAAAGGCTGTTTTTCAAAACTACAGACGGTTAATTTAGGTTAAAATTAAATTTAAGTTGAAAAGTTCAAATGGTTACTGCAATTATCATTTAAACGCTTTTAATATACAAATTTACTATTTATTTCGTAAAATAATCTGCCTATTAATCCCAAATGGTAAAATTAAAATAAAACTTCTGAATAACAGTGTAGCGACGAATGTATTTAGTTTGTTTAAAGAGATAAGCAATACGAAACCTCTATCCCATACTAATTTTATGTTTAATGAACATTCACGTCATTTTTTATTGTAAAACACATCCAACAATTTACCAGATATGGATTTATCTTTGTTAAGACTTTTTGTGCTCTCTAAGAGTTTTCTCGGAGTCTTCACATTACCGCCTTAATAATTCCATGCGGCTTGATCACAGTACACATACATTAACATGTATGCTGTGCCAATCTACTTTAAATATAAAAAAAACATGTTTTCATATATAAAAACCAAATTTTATAGATATTTATTTAGTGCTGCATATAATGATTACAATTATGGTCAACAAAATAGTTGTCACATTCAGTACCTGGGATCGCTATTACCACATTACAAATAACCGTGTTGTGAAAGAAAAAGCAAGCAGAAATAGCACCCAACGGTTTAATCCAAAAAAAATAAATCAGTTTAAACATATTTACATAAAAGTAGTGCACCGCAAAAGCTAAGCTCTAAAACTTTTAAAAAAACAAATACATACAAAACTTACGCTTACAATATAAAAAGTGTAGTCGTCGAGAAGTAAAATAAAGCCTATTTTTTTTAATAAAATTTAAACGACACTCTTTCAAATTGAAAACTTTTGTATATATAAAAAAAATGTGTGCAACACGTATACGCGAAGAAATCATTTGGAACGAGGTCGTTAACGAGAATAAAATAAATAAACAAATAATGTAAAATTGTAAACATAAACCTTTAACTATTGTCGATAACATTATTTTCGACGACTGGAGAATCATCTTTAATTAAATTTGCTTCATTCTTAGTTTTGGGTGTTATCCCGTTTGTAACACTTTTCGACGTTTTCTTTACTGTAGCAGTTGGGGTCGTTTTAGCCTTAGACGTATGGCGGATTAATTCTGCCGGTTTTTTAACATCTACTTTACCAGAAGTAGTTTTAGTTAGTGTGGAACCAACGCCGGGACCCTACAAAAAATGTGTCAGTTGTTGCTTCGAAGAAGTATCGGCGGTTATAATACCTTAGTCGTAGCAGTAACTGTTCTGGAGGTGATCTGTTTGTTCGTGGTTTCTTTTATTTGTTTTTTGGTATCTGGAGCCAACGTTTTCGGCTTAGAAGCAGTTCCAGTTGTTGAAGGTTTTGGAGCAGCCACAGTTTTTACAGTGGTCGTTGATTTGGACGTAGTAGTCTAAACATAATTGTGTAATTACTGCCAATTATTAAATGAATTTTACCTTGGACGTAGTAACTGGAGGTCTAGCTGTGCCCACTTTAGGTGCAGAAGTTCGAGTAGCTGCTGCAGAGGGTGCCGAAACCGGTCGTGTTGCAGTAGTTTTTTTTTCGGGGACAGGCCGCGTTGAAGTGACGTTCGGAGGGATAGACTTAACGGGCGGTTGTTTAAGAGCGGTTGTTGGTTTCTTAGGCAAAGGTTTAGCTGCATCACCATTCGATAAAGGTTTTTTAGCCAGAGGCTTAGCGGGTGGCGGTGCTTTGTCCTTTGGAGTTGTTTTGCTAATAACCTTGGTAGCTGGTGCAGGTGCTTTAGTTAAGGAAGCTTTTGTTATAGGCGATGGTTTGGATGCAGGAACCTTATTAGCTGGTTGTTTTGTAGTAGTAGTGGTCGGTTTTAACAACGGTTTCTTTGTTGGTGCACTAGTCTTGGGTTTAACGATACCTTTCTTTTCGGGAACTGCGGGTGTAGGAATAACAGCAACATGTGGAACTTCCGTCTCCAAAGCGGATACGTTATTCGTTTCTTCTGTCCTATTCTCTTCAGGCGATAATATTACAGTCTGCACCTGAAATTCGGGCGCTATCATTTCACAATGGATTTCAATATCTTCATTTAAAGCGGGAACTTCATCTCGCACAATAGAAGTTCCTAAATTAACATTCGTCGTCGCTATACATTCAGTTTCTTGATTAATAAAAACGTCATCAGGAATTAAAGGCGGTGGCGCGGACGTACTTTCTGGAATCAAGTCACAACTTATGAGCGTTTCGCTTGCTACTTCTTCCGTTGGTGACACTAACATAGGCGAGGCGCCTTTAACCGACGAAGTTATTTCATCTAAGTCAGGAGAGGTCGGAATTGGGGACTCCATTGTAGGAACTGGAGATGGCGATTTAGGAGGAGGCGATTGTATTCGAGGCGAAGGAGATGGTGGTAAATTGACTGGCGATCTAGGAGGCGATTGTAACTGAGGTAAAGGAGAAATTGGCGATTTCAAAGGTGATTCTGTTGGAAGCAATGGGGATAAAGGTAAGTCATCTGGCGTTTGCGTGCGAGGTAATGGGGATGGAGATAATTGTACATCCACGGGAGATATCGTACGAGGTTGTAATTCCGCTGGTGATTGTAATTCCACTGGCGATTGCGAATGTTGTTCCAGTTCACATAATATCGGTTCTTTACTTAGATCAGGGGATTGGGCGTTAAGAATTGGAGACCGAGCACACTCTTCTTCCAAATCAAGCTTTACTTCCGGAACAAAGTCGGTCGTTATAATCGATGATTCTAAAATATCTGGTACAGCTGTACTCTCAATGCAAACTGGTTCCAGCGGATTATGTTCTGGAAGATCGGAAATTGTGACATCGACTAAAGAATTTTCTTCTACATTAGATGATTCGAAGCAAACTGATTCTTCTTCTTTTAAAACTGGTTCAGGATCTCGTTCGGAAGTATTTAGAATGACATCCAATGAACCGCTGTCTGGTAATTCGGGACTTGTGGCATCTACTAATATGTTCCCCTCTTCCTCTTTAGGTTTTAACAAAAAGTCGTCGATATTTTCTGGCAAGACCTGAACTTTATTCAAATCAGAATCATCTTTTTCTTGATAGAACGACATCGACATTGGATCATCTTCTTTATTCGAAATTTGAGAATCGTTTAAGTTGTCTTCTAAATAAGTAGAATCTTCCCCGACAACCGCCTTCGTCGATAAAACTTCGGACTGATCCATAAAACCGCCAGGAGCTACGAAAGGCGTAGAATTTGGTCCAAAGTGAAATTCGCCGGTGTTGGCGAATTTTATAGGAGTACTATTCGGTTGAAATTCAATTTCGTCTATATCCTTTCCGTTTAGCAGATTCTCCATGATTTCTTGACTAGTAAGAGTGGCCGCGATGTCGCTTTCGTCATCTTTGGTCGCACATTCTTGGATTTCGCTCGGTCTCAATTTAATTTCAGTCTCGAATTCTTGCAAGTTCGGAACGTTGATATCGTGGTCGTTGTTGGGTCCACGTTTCGGAGATTGGGCGATGACAAAGTCGTCCATTATTTTTTCGTACAAAGGAGAACCTGTCGTCCGGTTCGGCGATATCGGAACAAATTCGGCCGCATTAGGGTTAAGTTGCGACATGTTGTCTAAGTCGGAGGTCAGTTCACAAATCTGCAACCGATTGGTAAAAAAAATTGCGCGTTGAAAGATTGATGCTTATACCTCTTTGTCGTTTTGTGACGGATCTACGTTTTCCTTCTCCGCTTGATCTCCTTTAATGTAATCCCATTCTTCTTCGGATTCGTCGCCGCTCTCAGCTACATTATCATTCAAACCGCCGGTGAGATCTACTGCAAATGAAATGAAAAATATTAGAACCTCGCCTTGTTAGTTCAAATAAAATATTTAAGTAAGTACATAATGATTTCATCGCAAACGACTAATTACTGGTATTTTTATCTTATCAATCATAACCTAAGACAATGTAAATATCGGTAATGTTTTTGAAAATAGGCAACGCCGTCTTTCAATGTTTTATAAAAAAAATCAAAGATGGCCACTCGATTTGTTTAAACAAAAATTTTCGACGAATTTACTTAAAAAATATAATAATTCAGGTTTTGATAAAACAAAATGGGCTTAAAAGCGAAAGTGGTAACGGTAAAATATTTTAACGAAAATTGGCAACGTCGCGCGTACATTTCTTAATAGGTAACGCAATAGAAAACGCGCATAATTAATAGTTTTTGATTGAATTTGCAACCTTTTCTTAACTATATGCGAATGAATAACAAAGTCGGAGACACCCACGTGAGAACAGTAGTCAAGGGGGCCTTGATTGCAATTTTTGCGTGCAAAATATGACATTCGTGAGCGTGACTACCGCATAAATACCAGTCATTCATATTTAAGAATGGCAACAAGTTGCTCACGAATCCAATTGCCAAAAATATAAATACTAGTCTAAAAATATGATATCGGACTCAGGTATTTCCTTTGATTGCTAGTCACTGTATGTTTTAAATAAATACGCATATAAGCACCGATATCTTAAGAAAGGTGAACAGCTTGAGGAACCGGCCGAACGACGAAATTTTGGATAAACTTAATGGCTGAACGACAATGTAAACTGACCTACCTTACAACGTTTTTATAAAATGAGAAAAATGGAAACTTTATAACGAATATCACAGAAAAACGCTTATAAAATTAGAAAATACAGGCACGATAGAACACACGTTGAAAGTTTTCAACTACCGGCAGAAACTGACGGCAACGGGGTTGGGTCTTTTGCCTACGCGCAGGATTGTTCTACGTCCGCAAATACGCATGAACGCGCCAGTGGCGGAGATCCGAATTTTTATTTTACTTATAATTTCTATTTCGATTATTTAAAAAAAATAATAATAATAATGCAAACTCATTTTTGTCACGGTTTATAAGTCAACCTTGCGGCGTTTGAACCGATACCTTGATATTTTAACAATTAAAAAACTTTTGATTTAAGTATACAGTGTGTCCCAAATTATATGGTTATCTTTTTTATTAATAAAAATACAATTTTGGTTAAAATGGCAATTAGGTACAATTCATTATACTCGTTTAGATTCTGCTGAGAAAACTAAAAAATTCCAAGCTAGGTAATCCGAAAACATTCGAAAAACTCGGTTTTCGAAAAAAATCCGTTATCGTGAAAGTTATGAAAACAAATTTGAAACAAAAGAAATACAATGTATATTTAAAAACTTTCTTGAATACATTTGTAGTAGGTACCACAGTTTTACTGCGGATGTTTACACTTTTGGAGGTTTGGAGTTTCTATAGAACAAATGTACCCTTTTTACTAATAAATAATTTATTGTTGCATATGTAATGAATGCACATAATCCCTCTTCGGTCAAGTTTTCATGTGAAGTAGAATTATTTTTAGGACAATAAATTTGTACCTGCAGAGAAAGCAAGTTCATTTGCAAATTAATGGGGAAAGATCAATTTTTCTTCTGTTTATCGTAATACCAGAAACCCAGTAAAAAAGACGCGAAAAAAAAACGACGAAAAGAAAATATAATTACAATAATAATAATACGTTTATTAATGACACTTTTTCTCTCAAAATAAAATTAAATCTACACAATAACGAAACCACTTCAAGAAATTACTACGACCATTTTTTGATTGATTTACGATTAATCTTGCTATTACCTATAATACTTTGATTATTAATTATTTTTCATTAACTTACAATTAATAGAAATCTATGTCCTGTTTTCGACACTTTTGCAGGGTATTTCCGTTATTATTACAGTTCGAGTTTTGGGGTTTTCGCGAACCTGTCACTTTTTTGTAAAACAAACGATGGCGCAGACAGATTTATCATCGCTCTCTTCGTTTTTGAAATACAGAGTGAAGTTGAAAAGTGTGCATTTTCAGACACCCTCTGTAATTCAGGTATCTGATAAGTTATCGACTAGGTAAAAACGGAATCTTACACATTTTTTTATACAGAATCCAGTGACGTGCTTAGTTTTTTTTTCTAGGTGTCCCCATTTTTGAAAGTTACCAAAGTTAGGATTTTTTAAATGGGACACCCTGTATGTCAATTTGTATTTACATTCCACTCAATAAGAGCTTTCCAGAAATGTATATCGGCACTTTGTTCCCAATCGAAGGTTAGAATCTCCTTTTTAAATAAGCCTAGAAACTAAAGCCAAACAGATTTATTTTTATTAAACTTATAGTAAAAACCAATAACCAATAACGCGTATATGTATTTATAGGTCACCCCATAATAATTTTAAATGCCTTGAACAAAATTTCGCAAAAATGCCAATTTTGCATTAGGGAAATTGATATTTTGAACAACACCTATAAATATATATACGCGTTATTGGTTTTTACTATAAGTTTAATAAAAATAAATCTGTTTGGCTTTTAGTTTCTAGGCTTATTTAAAAAAAGGCGATTCTAACCTTCGATTGGGAACAAAGTGCCGACTATTATACATTTCTGGAAAGCTCTTAATGAGTGGAATGTAAATACAAATTGACATACATGGTGTCCCATTTAAAAAATCCTAACTTTGGTAACTTTCTCAAAAATGGGGACACCTAGAAAAAAACTAAGCACGTCACTGGATTCTGCATAAAAAAATGTGTAAGATTCCGTATTTACCTATTCAGATACCTGAATTACAGAGGGTGTCTGAAAATGCACACTTTTCAACTTCACTCTGTATTTCAAAAACGAAGAGAGCGATGATAAATCTGTCTGCGCCATCGTTTGTTTTACAAAAAAGTGACACAGGTTCACGAAAACCCCAAAACTCGAACTGCAATAATAACGGAGATACCCTGCAAAAGTGTCGAAAATAGGACACGCGTACATGAGCATCGTCCTTCGGCTTTCTCTTTTTTCGTATCCTTCTTTCCGTTTATATACAGCCCAGCTTTTTATTTCTACATATGTGCACAATCTGGCAATATATTTGAGAAATTCAAACAAACTGAAACAATGTATTTGTACTCTTTGCAGATAATAACATTGCAAAATAATCACTAAAAATTGATAAGAGGAAGGCGTAGCAAAATTGATTCAAATCATTCAAAAAAGTACACCCAGATATTAGGGTTGCAAGTGTAATCAAAAACCACTGAATTTTGGAACTTTTTGTATTTCGCACGATAATTAACAAAGTTTTTGAGTTCGTTACGTAGCTACGCTGAACAACAAATTTTAATCAATCTATACATTAGCAAATTAATATGTGGATTTCTTAATTCAGCCCAGTCATCGTTTTTTGGTGAGCGGAAAAATAGCCCAAGAAAAAAATATCCACCGAAAAAAATCTTTGGAAAAAATTCTTTGGAAAAAATCGACGGAAAAATCTGAACACTATTAATAACTCTAATTGATTAAAGTGAATGTTCAAGCTGTTTCACTCACATAATTTTTTATTACACTCTTATTGAATCAGTTGTACAGAGATGGCCAACTAAGAATGGACACCGGCCATATTTTTTATTGGTAAATAGTTCAAGAGAAATTTCTGGAAATTATTTTCGAGTTCAAAAAATGCCTCTAGGGGACGCAATTCTCGTAACCAATCAGAAAACGGGATTTTTCTAAGAAATATGCACGTTAAATGATATTTCAAATAATGCCATTCTGATTTGCAGTTTCTTTTGTTTGAGGTATGTTGCTGTCTCTGAAATAAAGTAGTTAAGGAATCTTTTTCAAATGCCAATTACTCCCGTTTGACTCAACGAAATTAAACGCGTAATGTCTCGTTGGAAAGATCTTATTTTACTAAATCATTTGCAAAAAATTTGTCGGAATCACTCTTTTCGCATCAGCTACGTGTTCCAGCAATAAAAAAATGTCTGCAAGTTGTAGGACCAATGGTACCGAGATATACCCGGCGTCCATCATTAATTGACCACCCCGAACACTAGTTCACAAAACAAAACTTACTTTTTAATTGTTAAATTACAATCAATAAATAACATTCTGTATAAAAAAATACTTACTTCTGATGATGACTAACAGATATTAACAAGTCGAAAGTATAGTTAAGTTTTTCAATTAAAAGATATACATAATTAGTATTGGTTTGACTGAAGTTATAATTTATTATATTTAAAAAAAATCAGAATTTGACAATATTTCAATTATCACTAATTAGGTAAAATCTGTCTATTGGAAAATTCCTCTTTAAGGTAGAATTAAAGTTGTTGGGGGTAATCTTAAATGATGCCACTCCATGAAGTTTTTACATTAATATTTCTCAATGAAAAAAATTAAAAATGTAAAAAGTAAACTAGAAAGAGGAGAAAATTCTGAATCGATTGATATCATAAGTTTCTATAAAAGTTTAAACTAAATAAAGATGCATTTACTTTATGTAAAATGCTCGCCTAAGTACTCCTAATTACACAATTTGCAAACTGTTGCAAAAATAAAAAAAAAATTAGCAGTTGACTCGAATGAGAAGAAAATTCTGAATCGGTTGGTGTGATTGACATAATTTTACTTAAAAGTTTAAACAAAAAAAAAGGCACTTACGTTGTACGTAGGGGAATATCCGGTTGATAAAAATTTGCAAAAATGTACGAAGTCAGTCGGAACATGTTCGGAGGTTATTTATAAATTTAAAAGTATTATGGGCCGTTTCAAAAAAATTGTAAATACTTTCAAGGATCAAAACGATATACGGATCATCTTGAACTTGGCCTTAAAGTATTAAAATGAATTAATAAAATTCAATTTTATTATAAGACTGTTTAAATGATTTACTAGAATATTTGTTTTTAAAGTGAATGTGAAATCTAAAACATCACATTTACTAAAATAGTTGTTTATTTATTCCTTGTCTACTTGAAACTATTCAGTGAATGTAAACTTAAAACAATCCTTTGATTTAATTTTTTTGCTTAATTTAACTCTAATTCATAGAAAAATTTTTTAAACTAAAGTGTTAAAGATTCTAATTAGATTCAAAATATAATTAGAAAATTTACTACACTAACAGAACCTTAAAGAATAAATACGGTAAATTGGAACCTAGTAATTCTGGGTTTTTGTTCCACGAGTGGATTTTTTCCGTGGGTTCTTTACTGGATTTTTTGGCTATTTTTCCTAAATTCACCGCAAGCACTGCCATTGTTTTCGTTTTCCTTGTTCAATAATTTCTTTTTGTCGATGAAAATATTTTACATTCAACATCTGACAAAATAAGCTTTCAAATGATATATCACATGACCCAATTTGCTATTTAAAAAATTCAAGATGACGGCCGTATCAAAAAATTATCGAGCAAAAAAATTTTTTTGATTGTGTCAAATTATGTGAAATAGCTTCAGATTTGATCCCTAAAATTTCCAGAATCATGCCTTCAACCGTTTTGGCTACAGAGCCTTGGTTCCATACATAAAAGCTACCCTGTATATGTAATATTTTGATCTGATTGGAAACTCATTACTATTAATTTTCTTTTACTTAATATCTTCTTCTTCTAGAGAAGTGAAAGGGGGTTTTCAGGTAAATATCATATGTTTGTATTCAGCCAACGTTTCGACTGGATTAGTTCAGTCTTTGTGAAGGCATCTAAAATTAATGGTTAAGAACCTGAACAATGTTTTCGTGGATCCAGTTAAACATTAAGATTTGGTAAATTAATAAATTGAAAAACCAATTACACGTCAATTATTAATAAAAGTATTACACTTACACTTACATTCCTCTAGAATTATGATCTGAATAATTATCAATAAATGTTTAAGGTGAAATGAGTTTAATAGATGATACGATAAAATATAAACTCTAAATTGGATTAATGTGATTGTCATGTCAAGAGGTTTATATCAAGTAAATACTAAAAGTGAATCAATAAATAATATAAACAATACAAAAAATTAAAAAAAGAACACATTTTCATTTTTTGAATTTTGTTCAAGGCGGAATGATGTTTCCACACAACAACGTTTCATGTAATCATTTACAGTTTATGTTATCGATATTATTATCATTTTTACACTTTATTGAAAAACCTTGTTTAAAATCCAAAACAAATAGATGTTTTCCATTGAAATATGACGTTTAGTTCTGATAAATAAACGACACCTATTTAACAAAATAAATACCATTTCACGTGGTATCGTGTTCACATATGCAGACAAACAGTGTAACCAGAAATTACTTGATTTTACTAAAGAACGAACTGAGAGTACTGCGGGTATTAACTGAATATCACATTTTTCTTTCCCTTGAAACTTTGCTCAGTGAACGTTTTACTGTTTGAAACTTTTGTGTATAATTTTGGAAGTTTTACGAAAAATCGCTCTCTAGCTATGTCATTTAAAATACTTGATTTAAACTAACAAGAAGAAGTGACTCATTACACATTGACACATCAAAATTGTGTATAAATGACCAATAGAAATTAAAATATCACCATTCAATTTCAGACTGCAACACTGCAAAGGTTGTATTGGAATTTTTAACATAACATCAAACCACGATATTAAATTAATTTTCTACAAAAAATGCTTACGGAATTAGTAACTTTGTCTGATGTAAACGAGGTTTATGTTTGTGAATCATCCATTGATTTACAAATTGATAAAAAAATGATTTTTATCGATTGTTGCGGTCGATTCGCTTTAATTTTTTTCCACCTCTAGCTTGATATTCACCCTGACTAGAAGTGACAACTACCACTACGCCCACTTCAATCAATAAAACACCCTGTATAAATCCCCATTATGTGTGTGTTTGTAAAACTTTTTATATTTGTTTACGTCGGCAATATTATTTAGAATACAATATACAAATATTATTATACCGTATCAAACTTGTTCGTTGTATTTCTAAAGAAAAAACAGTTAAATAATTAAAATTTACGTGTAGTTGCAACATAATCATTTCCTAAATACGTATTAGACGTATAACGGATTGGGCAGGCCGTGGAATTTAATTGATTTCATTACTTTTACAGTGTACACAAAGTACAGCAAAATAACGCGTGATGGCGTGGAAAAGGTGATATAGATGTAACCTAAAAATTGACAGAAATTAATGGTTTCTAATGACCGGTTACACAACACGACTTAAACATAAACAAAGCTTAAAAACTTAGATACAATTGTTAAAACCATGGCGACAATTGTTTTTAAGCATAGCTTAAGTAGATGTTGGTGCAATCGGGCATTATTAGATAACTAGATAAGTTATTAGATAAAAAAAAATTCCAAACGTCAAAGAAAATTCCAAGACCTACCCAGTTCAGTTTTTTATTTGAACACCCATTACGTTTAAACAAAGTAGATTTGAAATATGAAGAATGATATATTCTTATGTTATTGGATGCGGTCTACATATTTAAATGTTTTTAAATTTGCAACGGAAATCAACCATGACTGTGTTAATCTGTATTTTTTTGCTGTTACTTTGAATAATAATAACTAAGTTTAATTTATATGAAATTCAGTGTATTTGGACCTACGTATACATATATATTGACTTCAGCTATTTATACAGGGTGGTGCTTTTGAAAACGGGTCATTAGGTTAATGGTTTTGGTATCAAAATGAAGCTAAAATTAGTCCTTATAGCTGAATTTCACGTTGTTTTCAAAAATTTGTCAATAAAAATAAAAGTAAGTTTTGATAATGAAAGAAAAATAGTATTGGGTTGCCTAAACAATCCACATTCCTACGTTTTGACAATAAGACTGAAAGGAAACTCATTAATAAGCAAGTAAAAGCTTTATTCCCAAGAAACAGCTTCGAATGATATTAGAACTAAATTAAATAGGAAGGTTACAATAAATAAACATAAAAAATTACTAAATTTATTGATGAATTTTCAAAAAGATCGTGTAATTCAGCTGATTTCTGATAGCGAGCGCTATGCGCAATAATTTTAACTGCGTCTTGATAGCAAAACCATTTTTGTCACTTAAAAGGGCGAGCAGCAATTCGAAAAAAAACAGTTCACAATGCTAAATCCCTATGACCCGTTGTCAAAAGCACCACCCTGTATACTAACTTTATATTTGGTTGTAATTAACTTTTTTAGTTGTATTTATTTTATGAATTTCGTACGATCAAGTCGTAAAAGCTGGATACTTTAAAATACATTAGGTTCTACAAATCAATCTAGTAAAACAAATACAAACATTTCTCCAAATTCCATTGTTTCTCGGTTGGTTAATGTTTCAACCTCAATAAAAGTGGAGAAATCGATTATCAAAACATGAAACAGTGTCTACAAAAGAAAAGAAAATCTACACCTATCTCAGAAGAGTTATCCAGAGCTTTTACTATAGAAGAGCTAAAACATGCATTAAAAAAGATAAAATCAAAGAAAGCTGCAGGGTTTGATGGTATACATCCAGAATTTCTAAAAAAAATGGGAAATTACTTATGTTTCTCAATGATGTTTATAATATAGGTAAGTTGCCAAAGATTTAAAGAAATGTAAAGTCTCCAGACTCCACTTCTTATCGTCCAATAAGTTTGTTAAGTGTAATTTATAAGGTTTTGGAAAGATTGATTTTTCAAAGATTTATTTATTGAAGAGAAATTACCAATTCAAGAAACAGGATTTCGATCCGATAGAAGTTGTTGTGACGCCGTGAGGAAAGAAGGTTAACTTTTTAAATTGTTTAATGTTATTCCCTGTTCCAAAATGATTTCTTTTATTGAAAATAAGTTATCTAATCAGAAGTTTGGAGTTTTTGTTGGAGATAAAAGCAGTAAATTTAAATTTTTAAATAATGGTGTTCCACAGGTATCGGTTCTTGCACCTATTCTTTTTAATGTATATATTTCTGATCTTCCTTCTTTAAAATATAGAAAATTCGTCTACGTCGATGATATGGCAATTTCATTTCAATATTCGGATTTTTCGAAATTGAAAGAAAGCTATCTGATGATTTGGCTATTATGGGAAATTAGCTCACAAAATGGAGATTTCCTGTTTTCATTTAAGTAATAGAGAAAATAGTAGAAAATTTAACGTTATCTTTAATAATATAAAGTTAAATCATAATTTTAACTCAGTTTATCATACAAAAATAGATGCTCAGTTGAATTACACTAAGCGTATAATTAGTAGAACCATTAAATCTACTCCTCTCGATTGGCTTCCTGTTCTTTGTAATGTTACTCCATCGAACATTCGACGACCCTCCAGCTAAAAAACTTAAATCTCGAAGTCTTGTAAGCTGAGACAAAAATAGAATTTTTAATGTTTTATAGGGTGAAATTGAAAAACTTATGGCCGGTTGCAGCTTAAAAACTTATATACAATTGTTTAAAGCGTAATAACGATTGTTCTTAACTATCTCTTAATTTTAAGTCATGTCGGTTCTACCAGCCCTCAATGATCAAATCTTATCTTAAACTTTTTCGAAATATTTGTTTTTTTGTAAATAAAGGTGCCGCTCGCGAAGAATCTCATTGCTTGGTTATTGTGCTGTGATTAAACTTAGTTGTAATTTAAATTTTCAATTTGGAGTTAGAACCAAAGGAAGAGGCTTAAGAATGTATGGGCACGGTATAAGCTTGGTAATCAAGGTGCACCCAAATTCATTTCACTCATCATCCGTTTGCTTTATTATGCCAATGTTAAGAAAGTATGAACAAATTGCAGTTTTCAATAACCTCGTTACTGATATTGCATTCGCAAATTTGTTTTCAGACGCGAGTACCGTTTATCACTACCAACTCCGAACAAATGTCATCTGATTGCCTAATCGGTTTATAATGTTTAATTTTTGACCAATATTTTCAGTTTCTTGCGCTGTAATATTTGATAACGTTAACAATGGGCATTTTATTTTTGAATATTCACCAGAATTTTTACTGGGTTATCAATACAATAAAATTTAAAAAAATATTTGCTATCGGAATGTTACTATCAGTTTATCAATCAGGGTGTTTCATAGCTTCATATTTTTTCTATTACGTGTTTGTCGTTTGACCTAATTTAATGCAGTTTGGCAAAATCATAGAACGGCATCTTCTAAAAATATTTTTCATTATACACGGTGATAAAGATAAAAGTTATACACTAACCTTAAAAGGCAGGGAAAATGATATACTGTGGATGTACTATGAACCTAGCTGTACCGATTTATGATGCACTTTAAGAGAGCATCGTAAGGTAACTAAATTACATTTCTGACTTACGCAAACGTCGCAGCTTTAGAAAACACTTCTTCTTTGCTCTCGATGTTTCAATTCATAAAAGTTGTTACTATTCCAGTGTATTTATATAGACTTTTTTATGACCTTTGGGGATTATTTTCAGGCAAAGGATACCTACGATAAAGAAATCTTTAAACTACAAGCTTAATTGGATCCCATCCTATTCCAATCTCATTTCAAGAAAGAGTTACATCCCATTTTATACACCTGCTTTCAGAATTTCGAAAAAAAAAATTTTATCTCAAAAACAGTAACAGATAGACATACTATAAGCATTTCATTTCAAATAACAAAGTGAATGGCAACTTCCGGTGTAACAGAAAACCCTAGAAGTCTGAAAATATTTTAGATGAAAATATTCGTAATCGTTATACCTAATTCTATATTTTCAAATTTTACTTTGGCCAAAACTCCATAAACTTCTAATGAAGGGTCTTGCTGAGACACCCCGTATGTATAAATAGTATACTAAGACATTATGGCTAATGATATAATTTTAATGTTTTAATTTGTAGTAAATTCTATGAATTTCAAAATTAATAAATTTGAAAGACAAGTCGTGGTAGTTTTTTATATTCATATCAAATGCTGCATTTCTATTGGTTCTAAAATTGTACTTGTTATTGCAATGTTTGCTATTATTATAGTAATGTATTTTTATTTAATGAAAAATCTCAATTTTAATGGGTTTTGTTAAAGTACAGGCAATAAACGACTAAAAAATTCATTAAAATGTAAGAGTTTAGGAAAATTATATACCTGGTAAATTTACAACTGTATTTAATTATTAAACTAGATATTGTAAATAATATTCAGAAGTTATCGTTATCATTGTGTTTTTCTGTTTAGGACTAAAAATACAATAGCAAGAACTATTTTTCTTTACCTCGATACACCTACATAAAATTTCATATTTTTAGTTGTACAGCAATAATTTTCTTTCATAAATATATTCAAAATAATGAAAAACAAATATATGTACGTCACCAGCACAAGTTTAAATCATTACTTAAATGATTTAAAACATTTTACAAAATAAACTCGGTTTCAGCCACCAACATGAATTCCTAAAAACTCGGGATCAAATAAAAATTCAGTATGAGGTACGAGGTTTATAATTAACTCAAATTCAATTCTTGTTTTCTCACATTTCAACTTTTAGTTTTTATTCTTTTGTCTCGAGAACTTTATGTTCCCGTGCATTTGGAGACAATTTATTTTTAAAAGATGTTGATGAACTCGCTACTCTCTCAGATTGGGTCGCTTAAAATAACTTCGAAAGGTTTTTTATTACTATTATTATTATTTTTTTAAACATATGTTAAAAACTTGTTTGTTTGCATTAATAATGGGCTACGTTCGATTGTTAAGTTATCTCTGCTTTGGACTGTGTTGTAATTTGTTTTTGTAACTAAAATCAAATGATTAATGATTTTACTGAAATGTTTTAGTTACTCTGTACGTAAAGATGGCCGACGGGTTCGAATGTTAATATCCCGTTTTTAGTCAATCCCTTTTTAACAAGTGTGTAATAATTTCAACGGCAATTTTCAGTTTACCTTAATGCATAAGTTCTACGAAAAAAAACGAATAAAATTTGTAGAAAATATAATTTACAAGAACCTTTGTTTCATTATTTTTATATCATTGAATATGATAAGCGTTAGCTGTCAACAGATTTACAGCTGACGCCATTTCCCCTCTCTTCTGCTTGGCCTCATCTACACCATCTCTCCAGGATCTCTTCAGTCTTCCTCTTTTCCTTCTTCCCATGAGACTCCAGTTCATTATTGTCTTTATGCAGTTGCTGTCACTACTTCTTCTTGCATGTCCACTCAGTCACTTGTTTTTTTTCTATCCTACTTACAACATCCTTTTGTATGCGCATTTTATTTCTTATTTTTATGTCAGTTCTTACTACTCTACAATATCTTTTCCATAATTGCATTGATTTTACATCTACTTCTTTTGTTTAACATCCATGTTTCCGGCTGTACGTCATAATACTCTCTATCATTGAACTACATATCCGTGTTTTTGTGTTGTTTGTTATGCGTTTGTCCCACAATACTGGATGTAATTGTTTAATACAAGTTTTGGCTTGCTCAAGTCTATATTTTATATCTTCCATATCTTCCGATGTTCCTTGTTATATTCCTAAATATTTTTATTTGTGTTTTTCCTTTAATTTGTGTGTGTTCATCTATTTCCAGTATATCAATCTTTCAACGCTTGTTGTTAAGTATTCTGTTTTGTTAATTCATAATCCTGCTCTCGAATATTCTTCGTTAAGCTTCCTAACCATAAAACTAAGATCTTCTTCATCTTGTGCGATGACCACTTGGTCATCCTCAAAGCTCAATGTATACAAATAATCATCCCGTACTTCCTTCGCATTTCCGTTTCGATTTTTAAGAGTACGTTCTAAGTATAACTTAAAAAGTGTAGGCGACGAATACTAAATGACCCTCTCTGTTTTTTTTTGATTTTTTCTTTTCTATTAATTATTCTATTATGGTCCACACAAGATTTCCCGGCTCTAAATACTGCTTGGTATTTTCCTATTTGTTTTTCTAGTAATTTTTTAATTTATCACATAATCTTCCAATTGATGATATTATGCTGATCCGCCTACAATTAGTGCATTTTTTCTTTCTTGAAAATTGAAATTATGTATGCCTCAGACCACTCATGTGGTAGTTTTTCTCCATTGATCTCCCTTTCATACATGCCTCTCGATATCTCAAATAGCTTCTCAGATCCGTATTTAATGAGTTCGATTGAAATTCCTCCTAGTCCAGTAGATTTGTTGTTTTTCAGTGTTTTTAGCTTTCTTTAATTCTTTTATTTTTATATGCTATACTTGCTGGTTTTATATTCAAGGGTACTGAGTCTACCCTGTTTCCTTTAAATTGATGTCTATTTTCTGTTAGTAATTGTTGGTAGTATAGTTCCCATTACTTTTGTGGTATGTATTTTTTCCAGGATTCCGTGCTGAGTTATGAGTACGTTTCAATTTTGTTTTTTAGTTTCCCTTCCCTAGAGTTTTCAAAGCTGTTTGATTCATATATTTCCCCCAGACCATTATTATTAAATTCTCTATTAACTGCCTGTCCAACCTTTTTCTGTATAAATCTCGTATGTTTCGTCGTACAGGAATTGTATTTTTAACCTTTTCGTTTTTTCTTTTGTATCAGAATCATCTGTTTTTACTTCTTGATTTTTCGGTTATCTTTTCCCCTTCTACGGAAAGTATAACTGTGCTACCACTAATTTATGGTCGGTTCCACATTCAACTCCTCTTCTTATCCTCATATCCTTTATTATTATTGATGTTTACAATAACACACTCTATTATAGACCAGTTACGCGTTTCATAGGTACAGATTCTTATGTTTATAGAACACGTTTGTGAGTTTTAGGTTATTTAATTCACAAAGATCTATTAGTCTGTCTGCGTTATCATTAGCTACAACTTCTCCAAACCCAACAAAACTACGCCGGTGACCTTCACCAGCAGAATGAAAATCGACTCAAGCCAATCCAGATTGGTAGGACAGTCGTCGGCTTCAGTAACTCGGTCAAATACCTAGGTATTAAGCTGAACTGAAAGGAACACCTGGTAAATGTTACCAACAAAACCACCAGGGCACAGTTAGTTGGCACCAGAATCGCAAGCAAATGGACTAAAAATGATGGTAGTCCGAGGCTCAATCACTTGAACAGGTCCTTACTCAATAGGAGATATCTTCTGCTTCTCTCACACAGAGACGATATGAGCAAGGACTTCCTATTTGAATCCAACTTCCGGATGGCACTAGGAAACGAAGAAGGACTGGGCGGTCGGGGGAATTTTCTTCCCCGTACTAAGCAGCCAGATTTGCTGGTTTACAGACGATTCAAGAACGGCTGAGAGTAGCGGTGCGGGGTATTTGGGCCACGCACGAAATACTACGACCCATGGGCAAGCACACTAGCATCTTTCAGGCGGAAGACACGCATTAGAACGCTGCGTATAGTTTAACTGGGATGGGGGATATGTCCTATAGCCAGGCAGCCCTCTCAGCGCTGCGCAGTTGTGTCACCAGCTCAAGTATGGTGAGAACTTGTAAAGAGAAACTGAATAAACTGGGGGCATGCAACACTGGGTCAGTCTACCAGGGCTGAGGCAGTTCAAAACTCTACTAGGTGACTTTACCAGTAAAAACACAGGGATTACTTAGTAGTTAGCAGGAACCACTTAAAAATTCTCACGGGCTTCCTGGCCAAACACTGCCGACTTGGAAGACATCTCTCCAAAATTCGTGTAACAACTAATTCGACATACAGATTTTGCTACGTGTCGCAGGAGTTCCCAATTTTGGGAAACGTTTCCTCAAACTATTGATTTTCCCTTACATTCATGTCTCCTGCTATTATTATTTCATGGTTGTTACTGGTTTTTCCATTTTCTGTCCTAGTGTTCCAAGGTTATTGTTAAGTTTTTCTATTTCTTCTTCAATATTACCCCTACTCTCCTTTGATCTCTCTGCTTTTTTTACTCCACTCCAAAAGTCTAGGACTCCATCTAATTGTTTTGCGGGGTTTCTTTTTCTTATTTTCTGTTATGATCATAATATCTATGTTGTTTTTCTTAAATTCTTAAATCACTTATATTTTTGCTTCTCCATTCCTGTATGTTCCCAAGTTGTGTATTTGAAATTCCTATCATTGGTCTTATTTCTTATGGTGATTTAAGCTTGGGTTTGCTAATTGACTTACGGCAGAATTGTCTCCCCACCCCTGTATACGTGTCGTCTTCCAAACCGGATATGTCATGTTGGAATTATTCTTCATACTTCCAGTTGTATTCGTATATAGGTTACTATAATAGCACCCCATTTTCTTCGACTCTGTATTGAGATCTGCTGGCTCTACTTAAACACGACACCTCGAAAACCGCTTACGATTTTAACTTTTTTTTATAAAAACGTAGGTTTAATTAGACTTTGAACATAAATAATCGAACCCGAAGGGCATTTTAGAGAAGCATTTTTTAGAATATTTGGGATAATATAACCTACACACATTTTTCCTTCGAAATAAAATTGTTTTTAATTAGTCCAAGATCTCAACCTTCACTATACGAGTTTGTAAATGAAATTAATATTTTAATTGTCGAGGTATTTTTAATTACAAATTATTTAATTAATTTTTGAAAAAAATGTAGGTACAGCAAAATCTTATAAAGTTCCATAACACGATACATCAGAAATTTCACAAATGTTTAACAAATTTTTAAAAAAATTATTGATCGAGTTCTGTCTCCCAAGACAACCGCAACAACAACAGGTACTTATGTCATGTATAATCAGAGATCCTTTTTTTAAATAAGTATGCTTAAATAATAGTTGTGTGACCAATCACTATTTCTCTTTGTTCCCCATTACCCAGCCTTTTGAATCTAATTTCTGGAATTGTTAACACTTTAACTATACTTTTCATTTTGCTTGCGTTCGCCCAAATGAAGCCCCTTACTAAAGAAAGCGTTGGCAAGTACCATTTAGACACGATCCAAACTCAAACGATGTTTTCGTTTTAACATTGATTTTAATTATTCAACAGTTTCTAAAATTGAACATTGAACTGACTGAGTACGCACTTCACGATAATTAGTAGAAAGAAAAAAGAAAACCCGACAAAATTGATTTATCTAGCAGTGTATAATTCCAACACCAACAGAGATACAAAAGAAATGCAAACATCCATGTCTAATAAGAAGCTTTCATTAATATCGGTCATTAGAAAGCGCATGGAAATGGAAGTTATAAAAAGATCGAGCAACAAATTAAAAATTCTAAGCATGTGACTCTGAGTAGATTGAACGATGAAAACCTATTATAACTGCAAGCTCCTGATGTACTTTTTCTTTTTAATTAATTTAGAATCAGAATTTCACTGTGCTGGATATAAATAAAATTTAAAAAAATACGCCATCAATCAATAAGAAAGTAAAACGCGTCGGGGGTCAAAAACTTACCTTCCTCTATAAACTTACTATTTTTTGAGCTTCATAAAAATATGCACGGATGTATAATTAGATGCAAACAGTGATGACGCTTTTAAACACGAATATTTTGATTTTATGTAAATGAAAACGAATAGGAGAGTGTTACCGCATCTAGTAATAGGAACTACTATATTAAATTATGCAAAAATATTTAAAAGTTGTGTCCGCTTTGTTATACATCTATCAAATCGAGTACTTTACATAGTACATATTTTGAAAAAAGTCAATGCACTATGCTAACTCCGTCGGTTGTATAAATATTTATGCGGCAATCGGCGTGGAATTTGAACTTATTTGCTGAAGCTTAAAAGGTTATCGTTTGTCTACTTTCAAACTGATTAAAAACGGAAATAATTTATGCAAGTTAATTGCTGTCGAATTCATATTAGTTTTGCAAGAAAAACTCATTTAAAAAATTTTATTACGGGACACAAAATAAATAAACTTTTAATTTAGAATGGTGCTAAAAAATTTGTACCGGATGGAAGTAACGATTAAAGATTTACAAACTTGAGACGATCTGGGTGTAGTAAAAATTATTATAAATGTTTAAAGCTTACTTTGCAAATAAGGTGACTTATGTGCGGGTTACATTCAACATATCCGGTTTTTTCACATATCCATGGGTTTCGTTGATGTTCACTGAAGTTTCGGAAATAAATCAAATTTTATTGAAAGAGCGAAGATCACGAGGCCTAAGAAAAGGATCCACTTCCGTGACCAAAATATGAACTTCCTTAATTAAAAGTATTTTGTAATTGCTTTGTAGGCGGTAAAAAAAATGTTTGTATCTTTTGTAATATTTGCATAAAATACTAGAGTAGTTTTTGCTAACGCGATAAATTGATCTATTAATTGGGGTTAACTGAAAATCTGGTAACTATAGCAGTGTAGTATACTTGACATACTGTGCGAAACTTCAAACAGAATTTACATGAGGTAGATTAAGAAAAAGAAGCATGAGGAATAGTCAAAACACTAATATGTAGAAAAGAAACGGGAACGAATCAATAACTAAGAGATGACATACCAAAAGTAATACACAAAGCACTTATGTGTATATCTACAATACTTCCATCAGCTGAAGTAGAGAGATGATAAGGTAACCTCAAGAAAGACTAATCTGATTTGACAAATTATTTTCGCAACAGCCAGAAGTCAAGGGCAGGTAAAATCCCAATTTATACCCCCAGGTATAAAAAAGAAGTGAAAATATGTGCATAAAAAGAACACTAAATGAAACAAAAGTAAATAGCAATATGTGTGCAAAACTTCTTCGTGGTTTTGGTACACCTACACGTACTCAACGATAAAAAAAATTGTACTACAATTGCTCTAGATAAAATTGGAGACCAAGTTTCCAATATTAAAAAAAATGTAGCATTTTTTTGTACTCGACTGTCAAAAAAAGTAAACGACCGCTTCCTTAAAATCACAATAGCGATTCGCACAATTTTAGAAAGGTGACAGGTTGATATTGATATTCTTAATATTTTATTTATTTTCATAATTTAATCGTTTATTTATACAAACAGAAAGTGAGTGCCTAAAAAATTTTGTGTGCACCGCGGCAGGTTTTTCCTTGATACACAAATAACTGTTAAAGTTGCTATCGTAGGTATAAAACAATATGCTCATGTTGTGCATCAAAAATGTCCAAAATATCTTAATTTTGTCTAGTTTAAAGAAATAAAAATGTTACAAGGTGTACCGACTTTGTGTTGTCACTCCGAGTGACGAAGTGTATTTTTAGTACTGAAAAGTGGCCAAAAAATATAGGTTATTGGCCGCTACAAGGTGCCGCCATCTATCGAAATTTTCTCAACTTACATAACGATATCTCGACCTTACATATTTTTTCGTAGTTACCTTTATTGAATATAAATCGTTGAAAATAATATTCTAGTGAACCTCTTTATAATTAAAAGTCGCCAAAAAAATGTTGTAAACACCTCTATCAAAAGTGTTACTTTGTCCTGGTTTGATTTACCTCTAACGAAAAAGATACCTAAATAAAGTCTGTTTTGTTACTATAATGTAAATTAAAGTTACTTTACTTATGTTACGTTGGCAAAACTTCACGATGTTGTAATATACTTTTTAATATAATTAGAAGTGCCGGTAGTAGAAAAGAAAAGTTACACGCAAACATGACAACCTTGTATCAAACTGCTGCGTGAAATCATATCAAAAACAAGTGATGGGTGACAAAATTTAACTATGAACGGTACAATTGTAGAAAACGTAATTTTCAAGTTCTTTTGATTCATAATCAGCTACTTACAGCAGCTCATAAAAATATTTTTTAGGCGACCCTAAACAAAAAGTGAATTTTAGTAGTTAAAAGTGGCCGAAAAATATAGGTTTTTTGACAGTTTTAATTATTGGCCGCTATAGAGTAGCGCCATCTATCGATACTTTCTTAACTTACGTATACGATATCGACATTACCGCCAATGTCATATTTTTCTTTCATAGTTACCTTCATTAAACATAACTCTTTAAAAATAATTTTCCAATGGATATCTTTAGATTAAAAGTGGCCAAAAATTTTTTTGTGCACCTCTGCCAAAAAGTGTTATTTTGTCCTGGTTTGATTTGTGGCCTTGGCTACGCCTCGGTGATTAATCTCAAACTGGGCCGAAAAAGATTCACAGATAACTATTTTTTCTACTTTGCGTTTAAGATGAGCCTATTCTAACACCAAAATGACGTTATTTAGGTGTTAAAATGAGTCGTTCTCGTGCGCGAATAAATTAGTAAAATTTAGTGTTATGATGTTGGTCAGCTGTATTTCTAACGTCAAAAAAATTCTGTCATCAACGTAACAAGTATTTTATCAATGTCACCAATTAATGCAAAATTCCTAGATTTAAAAATTTTACTGTTTTATTGATAAAAAAAGACAAAAAATGCTATAAAATGTTATATTAATTAATATGCTTGAGATACTGATAAAACAATTAGTGGCACGTGATTGTCTCTCAGTTTAAACAAAAATTGTGTATAATTAAATTAGAAACTACTGTTAGTTGAAGAAAAATGCGTAAAATTAATATTTTTGTAAATATTTCAAAAATAAGGGAATCTAAGAGTCCTTTTGGCTCGACGAGTTATGCTATCAGAACTGCGGTATTATAAACAACATCTAGAAGCCAAGTTTCATAAAAATTCGATCAGTGGTTTTTAGATATCGTATTGACATATAGACGGACGGCCGTCCTATAGAAAAAAAAATTTTTTCTTATACATATGAAAATACTATTTTTCTAGATGTGTAAAAGTTTCATTTTCATTTCTAGTAGTGAAAGTAACTTTCACTTTTAAATCGTTGCATCAAAATTGATGGAACTCTGTATTACCATCTAATTTATGTCATTTTCACTTATTAACTTCAAACAGCAAAATTTTTCGACGTATTTGAAAAATACTTGAGTTTTTCCGAAATCGTCACTAAAGTACAAAAAAATCGGCAGTAAAGTAATTCATTATACAATTTTTAAGTAGAGATGTGTAAAATGTATGTAAATTTTAGAATAGCGCATGCGCGGTGGAAACATGTAACGTAAAAAAGAAAACAGCTGATTACATTTGCTACTTAAAGAACGTTATAAAATTGTCAGATTTTTGTTCAAATTTTGGGATTTCGGAAAAAATATAATATGTACCTCGGCACTAAAGTTCTTTATCATGACTTACGTGTTTTATTTGCCTCGGCTATCGCCTCTGCAACTAAAACACATTCGTCATGAAAATCAAACTTTAGTGCCTTGATACATAAATAACTATTATAATTCAAACTTTTATTACGATATAGATTTAGAACCAATGGAATTGCGACATTACGTAATCATCAAATGTTCCATGAGTAGGATACAATTATCGACTGGTGCTGAGGCTAAAAGTCAAACATAAATTTAGCAAATTTGAAAATTCGATCCTTATTCAAACCACCAACGGTTGCACGTTATTAAAAAAAAGTTACTAAATAGTGACGTCATGTCATGTATATCGTTGCTTCACCTTCTTTTAGGAGGGGCAATACATCAAAACTATTGTATGAGTGTGGCGACGTTTCGTACTCAAAGTGAGTACTTCCTCAGGCCAATTTCATTTAAGTTTCGTAATTCAAACCTGAATATTATTATTTTCATAGAATTTAAGCATAAGTTATTAATAATATGTGTTTTTTTTTAAATTATATGTAGAACAAAATTGTTAATTATAATTGTAAGTCACTTGTAATATGTATAAATGCGAACGTACATTTTTAATGTACGTTAATTAAAAGCTTACTGTTGGATTCTTGCTCAAAGTATTGACAATCAAAATCGTACACTCACATTGTTTCAAAACTGGTTTAACATTTTCTATGATATGAAGTTAACAGCACAAATTCAAAATGTAAACAAATCAACGTTGTAAATATTTGACGGTTCAAGTCAGTCATGCGTTCAAACGCATAAATAGGCATCGTTATTAATCAAACAAAGAGAACCGAACTTTTGTTTGTTAACCTTAATTTTGCACATATGTCAATCTCGCAGCAAGACCAACTATTTTATTTAAACATATTTGTTTTGCTTAAATGAAAACTTTATCAAGTTTCTAGTTAAGAAAATTATAGTATTGGTACAACGTACAACCGTTTGTTGTTCGATGGGGTATAGTTGTAGTGCACAATTATAAAATTAACGTTTTATTTAATATTATGGGTTCATTTTCTAATTATTTTATTCCCATTTTGTAGAAATTTCATGAGCATATTGAAACGTTTGTCGACTGTTGACTGCCGTTTTAGCAGCATACTTCATATTAATGTATCCAAATTGAAATTTAATTTTGGAATCTTGAATCATAAATCTTTTGGAGCTAGTGAGGTGCGTGTTATACGAGTTGATACAGCTCAGCGGCCTCTTAATTTCATGAATGAGATTTGAATTTATTACTTATTTTTAAAATAAAACCAGCTGTCAGATATCATAAATATATCCATAAACAACAGCAATTGAAAAAAGTTGAAATTTTATATTTATAAGAACAGGTAAAATGTAATTTGTTCCACTTAATTTTTTTTCCATTTTAAAACATTTTAAGTGAATTTCATTTAAAAAGTCATTAAGATTAAGTAGTTGTTCATGCTGATTTTGAATGTATTAGATTTTTTAATATACGTACGAGATAATTTTAGTAGACGATGACATAATGAATTATTTTCCAGTTTTCAAAAAAAACATTCTAAAATTTTGTTTCCAAGGGTAATTAAATCGTTATTAAATGAAAAATCAAACTGACCATGCGATTTATTCAAAAACAAAAAAACAATGACAATCAAACTTTTGTTTTGGGTTTTTTGAATAACTATGGACTGTCTAGACTTTGTCATTTTATGACTTGTATTGTTAATAATTATTTTTAAAAACAGAGTTTAAGCGAGAAAAATACTTTTTAATTATGTCACATGTTCTTATGGTTCCCATTTAAAACAATAAAGTTTATAAGTCCAAATATAATAAATGTAATGAAAATCTAATGTTCTTATCAAAACCAACATGAAAAACTACTAAAATAACCCGAATTTTACAATTTACGACCAAAACCTTTAAATTATCAAGAAAAATAAATTGTAATTCTCCCTCTAAAACAAAAAGAGAAAACATTTTTTATCCAAAAATCTGACAAAGCGTGGTCAAAACCACAATCAGCGAAAAAATAGCTCAAGAAAAAATCCAAGGAAAGAATCCACGAAAAAATCTTAGGAAAAGATATTCACCGGAAAAATCCACTGAAAAATCTGGAAACTATTAACAATTCTAACTTGTTAAAGTGCTAGTTCAAACTGTTCACTCACTTAATTTTTTATTACATTGTTATTGAATTTCAGTTGTACACTAATTCACAAAAAGTTTAATTTTTGATTGTTAAATGGTAATCAATAAATAACCTACTTTAAAAAATTTTGTATTTGAAAAAAATTTCAGCTCCTCTTAAACCATTTAAACAAAGGAATAAAAGTCAATTTTATTATAAGGGGTTTCTGTTCCTGATTTTTTTTCTCTTAGGGCTACATTCGAAAACCACGTTGTTCATTTATTACTTTCTAGAAGTACTATTTCTTCAAATATTCTTCGAATAGTCGATAATAACCGTATTTAGTCCAAATAATAGTACATCATTACAGTATACATCTACGAATGCAGTAATTGCACTTGAGTAAAAATTTTGTCTAAAAATAATTCGCGCAAGTTACAGCGCATTTGTCAAATTCTGTAAAAACTGTATGTTTTAAATGTCTGGAACCTAGATTTACAGTCTTTCTTATGTAATCACTATTGTCATTTAACATAAATTAAAAACACATCATTGCTTTTATCACATTACTTATTCTGATTTAACACGACCGATCAATCTAAATTCTAAGACAATTTTGTTTTAGTTGCCCCATTATTACTGCTTTAAGCTTTCTCTAACTTACATTTATGCTGTCGTGGTAGTCATGCATTTCACCACTTGTAATCCTTGCTTCTTATTGAAGAATTGTTATATCACAATAATCTGTGCAACAATAGTGAAAACGTGGTACACATCGCCACGAAAAATGAGATGTTAAATTATTTAAACTCGAATTTTAGTTTCACCAGTTTCACCGCATATCGCCAACGCGCAGTAATCTGCGCTAAAAAATATTAGTAGCAAATTTTCCCATATATTTTATATGAAGTGCAACTACTGCATTCGTAGGTGTATACTGTGATATTATAAAACAAGAGACTAAAGTGCTTTGTTAATCCTGACCCTGAGGGCGAATTATCGCCTGAGTTCTGATGTTCATCTGTGAAGGATCCATCGATAAAATTATATTCGCTTTACACCGAAAGATAAAGTTGGCATGCTAAAAAGAAAGCACTGAAGGACGCCACTAAAATATCAAGTGACGAGTGGAAGTGGGAGATATACAAGGTTGGTCATGTATTTTAGGTTAACATTGACAATATGAACAATAATAACAATGAAAATATGTCAACTTGACATACGCTAAAGATTTCATCAATTTTAAAACTTAACAGGTGTAAATTGGGCAAACAAATAAATAAATTAAAGCTACACATATGGAAGAAAATAAAACGCTTTGCACTTGTGGAGTGATTAATATAAGTTCCGAACATTGGATTCAATGCGATTCTTGCAGCGTTTGGGTTCATTCCAGGTGCGCTGGGCTTCAAGATCATGAAGTTCGGAAATTAGGACTAAACGACGACCACCGAAAATCTTTTAGATGAAATTAATACCATGAAGCGCTCAGTCAAAGTATTAAAAAGAATACCTAAAGGAGCAAGATTTTCAGCAGCCACTAAATTATCATCAGTTATTGACCAATGCCTCAACAAAAATGATGCCAACTCGTGGACATTACTTTTTACTTTCGCTTTCTCCTGTCTCTGTGTGCCCCAGTTCTCGAAAAAGAAGTCTCTAGCAAGATTGGTCAAAGCAAATATAAACACCAATGGATCCAATCATTCAAAAATAGGCACATCAAAAACAAGCCTTTCTAACCGAGTAATTTCGAAAGTTGGAGAAGGGGATATCAGCGGAGCAGTTAAAATCTTAGCATCAAATGAAACACTATATCCTTCAAATCAAGACACATACTACAAATTATTGGACAAGCATCCTATTCCTTTGAGCCCAATGGAATTTCCTATACCCCTGATGATAGCACAGGTGTTTTAACTGTATCTGACAAAGAAGTTAAATTTGCAATTCTAAGTTTCACAAATGGCTCCAGTTCCGGAATAGATGGACTCCGTCCCCAACACTTGAAAGACCTCATTGCTACAGGGAATGGCCAAGCCGGTTCACGTTTACTAACATCAATAACCAAACTATGCAATTTGATTCTTACTGGAAAGGTTTGCCCAGAAATCTTACCAATTCTTTTTGGAGCTAACCTGTGTGCTTTGAATAAAAAGATGGAGGCGTCCGCACTATTGCTGTTGGAATGACATTACGAAGGCTTACAGCTAAACTCGGTTGTTTTTCTGTTCGTGATAAAGTTGGAAAATATCTCAAACCTAAACAACTTGGGTTTGCAACGAAAGGAGGGTGTGAAGCAATTGCACACGCAACAGGAACATTCTTAGAAACGAATTCCAATTCCAGAAAAGTACTACTCAAGATAGATTTCAAAATGCGTTCAACACCCTTCACCGAGATACTATCTTACACTCCGTTAAACAATCTATTCCAGAACTATTTCCTTTATCTGGCAAGCTTATTTTCGTCCGTCATCTTTGAAATTTTCAAACTGGACAATTCCTTCTTGCTCCGGATGCCAGCAAGGAGACCTGCAGAGCCGCTCCTCTTCTGCTTGTCAATTCAACCAATAATTGATAAGCTTTCATCAGAACTAGTAATGTTTTACTTGGATGATGGAACTATAGGGGGAGATCCAGAGACAGTTTTGCAAGATTTTGCAATAATGGTGAATGAATGCAAAAATCGGCTTGGTTGTCAACCCGTCGAAATGCGAACTATTCTCCAACAAAGAAATGGAGGAAAATTTAATACAGAAAATTACTGATATTTCCTTACTGGGAGCACCGGTTACTAGCGGTGCTCACTCAGAAGTCCTCCAAAACAAACTAGAGGAGTTGGCTTTTTTCTTTTATTGTTTGAAGGAGATTGGAAATTTTCACGTGGCATTCTATCTTATACGTCATTGTTTCGCTATCCCAAAGTTGACATATTTTTAAGAACAATTCCTCTGTGGAAAACTAATAATTTTGTGGAAAAGTTTGACTCTCAAGTCAAGGAGACTCTGAAATATTTACTAAACTGTCATCTTGATCCAGATCAATACTTAAGAGCATCACTTCCGGTTCAAATAGGAGGAACTGGAATTCGAAGAGTTAAGGAACGTGGAAGCTCGTCGCCTCGATGTTAAACTTTGAAAGTACAGATGAACCCCACGTTTCACATTTTGATGAGGGAATCGTAGAATGGAATAACTTAAATCCTGGTTCTGCCCCTCCTCCGTGTCCCTCAATCCAACGGTTCTGGGATAACATCAATGTAACCCGCATAATTAAAATTCAACTATTATGTCCGACCAAATGAAAGCAATCCAATTGGCACTGCAGAAACGGGAATCAAATATGTGGCTAACTGCGCTTCCATCTCGAACAATAGGAACACTGCTGGACAACAATTCTTTTAGAATCGCAATAGGACTGGGATACAAACTTTACTTTGCCAATGCCATACTTGTGTTTGTGGACAGGAAGTGGACGAGTATGGTCACCACGGCCTAAGTTGTGTGAAGAGCTATGGCCGTTACTCCCGTCACCAAGACATGAATAATATTATTTGCCGATCCCTAATCGCTGCAAAAATTCCTTCAAATTTGGAACCTGTGGGACTCTGCAGAAACGATGGAAAGAGAGTTGATGGTGCTACCCTTATTCCCTGGGAAAAAAGGCCAATGCTTAGTTTGGGATGCAACTTGCGCTGACACCCTGCCCCCTACATTTGACCAATCTATTACAACCGCCGGCTCTGCTGCCAAACTTGCAGCCGCTGCAAAAGTACGAAAATACACCTCTACAATAGAATCAAGTTACTCTTTCCTACCATTTGCAGTAGAAACTATGGGTCCCTTGGTGGAAGAAGCTACTAGTTTTGTTGACAAATTAGGAGGGATTCAGGAGAACCTCGTTCGCGATCTTACATCTATCAACAGATTGAAATAGCAATTCAGCGTGGAAATGCCGTTTCGGTCATGGGAACCTCCTTCGTCGGAATCTTGATCCGAAATTTTTTATATGCTAAATAGTTAAAATTTGTTGTTGTTTCATTACTAAATTTTTTAATTGTGGAATGTTAATTATAAAAATAAAACATAATGTCAGTATTATTTATACTTATCGAATTCAAAGAGATTCCTAATTCTCCACTCACACTCATACCCTACTTATTTTACCGTAACCTAACTCAACGACAAGTTGACGTCTTAGTTGTTTAGTATAATTTTCGTTCTCTAAACAATATTTTTCATTTTCGATACCAATCGTTACCTCAATTTAGTTACTTATTTTTCACGGTTTCTGAATATCAAAGGTTAGAGTGAGGTGAACTCTCACTAACTTGAGTCGAGTATGAGTGACTAGAATTAAGAAACTCCCCGATTTCGGTTCTTCTGAGTTGAAACGAATTTTCCACGCGTCACTTGGATAGCTTCGTTCTTGCACATCTCCTTCTATCATGGCGACTTCAAAACAAATGTGCACGCTATATGTCAGTAAGTGCTTATATTTAGTCTAAGGTCAACTCAATTTCAAAGGTTTTGCATTACACTGGGTGACCTTGTTAAACTAATGCACAGTATACATTAACTGCGTCTAAGGTGTATAATACACTAATTCAATTGTATATAAAAAACATAACTGTAGTATATGACATCACAGCAATTGCTCAACTAACTCATGCAAAAGGAAATGTATGGACCAAAGTATAGATTAAATAAGAAATAACAGAAACATATCTCCATACAAAGACATTTAACATACAAACAATAAAAATAGAAAAGATGAACTGGAAATTTAATCAAAACAATGACAAAATTTTTGTACTTTCATTAATATTTGTTACGATTTTTTTTCAATTTCCTATGGTTTTCTCCGGGCACATTAAGCAAATTCAAAGAGCACAATACGTCGATAATGTTAAAAAGAACTTTGACAGCTTGAAGATTGTTATTTATAGTTTTGAAAGTTTCAAGGTTTTTAGGCTTTTCTGGGTGGTTTAATTCCATTGTCGATTTACAAATCAAAGAATGAGTTCTCACTGAAAAGGGGACACGTTTATTGTTGCACAATTCGAAATAAAAATTCTAAGGTACCTACCTGAATCGGCTGGTGGAGTGTCTTCCCGCATGTGATAATTGTTTTCTAGGTAGTCGACGTGTTGCTTGGATTAGGTCGTTATCAGTTTCTAATGTTGCCTTTTCTTGTTCGCATAAAGATGAGTTGTTCATTACAATTTCTTCCATTGAGCTTTTCGCTGCTATAACTGTAGTTCCAATTAAAACGTCATCGATTGCGTCGACGTCTGTTTCGGGACCCAAGTCGTCATCTACGTCAAACTCGTGTGCCGAACGTTTGCCATTTGTCGCACTTAGAAATTCCATAGTTTCTGTCGCGTTTTGTTTGAAACTTTCGCCTAAATTCATAACGTAATCTTCTTTATTTTGTATATCGCCATTGTTGGAAATTGCGAATGGGTTCGTTGTGTTAGCATTATCCAATGTATCCATTATTATATTGTGGCGGGTAGCCCAATGGGCTTCCTCGACCACTTTAGACGGTTCGCGAAGAAAACAACGATTACGGAGATGTTATCGCAAGAACCGTTCTCTTTAGCTAGCTGGACTAGATGTTGACTTACGCTTTCAATATCTCCTGCAAACAAATATTTGCGTTAGTAAATCGATCAAAGTATTAAAATAGTAATAAAAGATGAGACCAGCGAAAGCTCGCCGGCCGTGGAGAATAACAGTTCGCCGACCTTTTTCAGTCAGTGCCCGACTCTTCGGCAGGTGGTAATCATCAGTCTTAAACAAACGATCTACTTTTATTACCGTTTGTTTAATAATTATCTGGCAAGCAGTAACAAAAGTTGAGGAATGTAATAAATTGAAATATAATTAAAGATTTGCTCCACCTTCAAGAACGTGGATGACAAGTACTTCGGGCCCAATTCAGTCATCGCCAAATTTTAGATGCAATTAGGAAGTAATTAATCTATTACTACTATTAACTGTAAACGGGTAAACGTCGATGTTCGCGACTATAAATTGATGTAGTTTACAAAAATTTCTCAGTTTACTATTTCCGTCTAAAGGTTATTAAAATTTACGACATTGCGTTAAAGTAGATATTCGTTAGTGTGGGATTCTAGACAATAGTTAATTACTGTTATTAATAGAAAGCTCAGTAAGCATCAACAGCACAATCGAAATTAATTATCAAGAATTTTTATATGTATGATAAAATTATATTTATGCATTAGCGGTTCAAAAGATGAAAACAACGATTTTGCCATTATTAGAAGCTCTACTTGAGTTAGTGTCCTAAAATATTAAATCATTAACATAATTAATAAAGTAAAAACGTTTTTTGTTTGTCACAATGGAGAATTGGGTTAGATTTTTTTTCAAAAAATTAACATTTTTATAGGGTAGGTCAATTTATTACTGTGCATTTCAACCCAAAAGGTGTGACTACATTAACTAACAAATTTAATTTAAAAAAATTTAAACATAAAATTTAGGTCTAAATTATATTTTTCAAATATATAAAATCGTGTTCCCAGTCGTTTATGAAATATAAAGCAATTGCATGATATCAAGTGCGATACGATTTACTTCAGTATTTCCAAATCAATAAATAATATCAAGGGAAAACTTGCAATAATACAAAATATAGACTGTAGATGCAAATGTGAAGTACGCTGTCTTGCTTTCTTTTACACTTTAAATTTCAAAAACATTTTTGCATCAGTTGTAACATCTACTATAAAAGGTATGTAACTCATATTTTTATCCTTAATTATACCTTCATTTCCGGTGGCGTAACACTGTTATCTCCAAAATGAAGATGTTAATCAGCTTCAACAATTGTGTAATTGCATATGGTTTACGTTCAAATAATTCCGTAATTGAAATGTAAAACACTAAAAAGAAAAAAATTTCAATTTTATACAAAATAAATAGACTTTACACCTCCGTCTTTCAACTAAAAAAATCCAACTGATTCACATATATAAATCGTAAAAAATAGTACAAGTAAAAGTTGTAAAAAATGTAATTTAGAATACCTTTCAAATCATTTTTTTGGTACAATTAATATAATTAAAGAACCACGTGTAAATTTTTGTCCAAAGAACATATCGGTTTAAATATGTAGATGTGAGTAATTACACAATTAAACAAGCGTTTGCCGCAAAACCCCACATCACCCCGATACTAACAAACGTCAAAAAACGAATGGAAAGTATGGATATGTTGTAAAAAAAAAAAATAATAAAAAATATGTAAAATAAATATTTTTGTAAATATTCTAAGACTTCAATCATCTATCTAGGTTAACGGCCTTTTTTTATGCCCAAAATCTAATCACTATTATACAGGGTGAGTTTTTAAGACGGGATAGCTTGATTACTCCTATGTTTTTAAAGTATCGATTTTTGGTATAGAATAAGTATTACAAAAAAAGTTGTAAAATGAAATGGTGAATACGATGTAATAATAATATACAGGGTGTGCAATTTAAATTTTTAAAGTTATGGAGGTTTGAAATGTAACAAAGTTAAAAAATCATAGCAGCGTAATGTTTTCCCATAAATGGGTGTTTTTATGATAACTTACTTTCAAGAATTGTCTAATAATGTACCAAATCTCAATTTGATATGATAAAAATCAAGTTTTTTATGACTTCTTAAAGAAGTTCCTGCAAAGCCTATTTTATGAAGAAAAAATAAAATAACTTTTAAACGGTTTAACTAAATGTTAAAAATAAAATATATTTGAAAAGCTTAGATTATTATTTATTTAAATATGTAAAAATATATACATATTTCCAAAAAAAAAATTTAATCCAGAACCACTCTGTATAAATCATACACCCTGTATATAACAAAAATATTTTTAAAAAACTGCGCTCAGATGTACCACTTACAACGTTGTTTGGATAATTTTGATATCTTTAAAAACATAGGAGTAATCGGCTATTCCGTCTAAAAACTCACCCTGTATATAAAACCCATATGCAAAGTTTTATAAAAATCTGTACGACGGTTTTTCTGACATTTTATTTATAAGAAGGTGGTGTAAAAATCAGATACGGTGTAGGAAAAAAATCACATTTAATAAGAAAGATGCATCTCGAAGCAACTTCAGTATCGTTCAACAATAGTTAAATGAATTTATATTGCATACTGACTAGTGTTTACATTAAAATTTCGAAATACATACTATACACATTACAGACAAATCCAAGTTTTTGGAGAGCGGGGTATCTCATTATCTTGAGACCGTGAGATGATTTTAAGCAACTTTAATGCAAAATCGTTTTTCAGATTGGGCCGTGCTGAATGGTGTGTCGATGCTTCACCCACTATCATTAAGGGTTAGCGAAACATGAAATAACCAATGAGAGTTCATGTATAAATAAACAAGTTAGATCATCAACTTGCCAACCAGGCCAGATTCTAGTTGACAAAGTGTTTACCTAACTTCTAGTTCTTTTTTGTTTGTTTTTTTTTTTTGGTGGGGGGAGACGTTTTGAAAAATATTTTTTATTTTTGACGGTCTAAAATTATAAGAGGTTTTTTTTTTTTAATGGTCCGGCCGGAAGTCTCAGTTCTTACAATTTCTAATCATTCTCAGTTTTGAGAAAATTCTCTCGCTGGTTACAGAGATACTGGCAATGTTAAAAAAATTCTGAAAGCTATAAGTACGTTTAAAATGTTTCGCCTTGATGATTTATTACCAGCCACTTCAGCAATATATGTGTGCGTATATGTGGATTTTTCACGTCGAGTAATTGTTATTCCTAATTTTTATAAATTCATAAGTATTGGCATAGTATACAACATGTCCCGGATTCAATGCCACAGCAAAGATACCGTCACCAAAACAATTTTTATGCAAAAATTGACCAAACCTGCCAATTCTTTTTTGTAACACCGTGTATATAGCTGGATATTTAGTTTTTTCAGTTTTCGAGATATTGGCATATTTAGTAAAAAAAAAATCAATTTATGAATGAACAAAAATTAGAAATTTTATATTAACAAATTACAATAACCTATTTCTTATAAAATGTGTTCAAATTGATGACCATTTGAAGGAACGCATGCTTCTAATTTACAATTAAGTTCTCTGGAACACGCTGCTAGTATCATATTTGGTGTTACATTGTTCCAGATAATTTTAATAGTAGATTTAGAAGCATGCGTTACTTCAAATGGACATCAATTCGAACACATTTTTATAAAAAATAGTTTAGGTTAGTGTAATTTTTTATTATAAAATTAATTATTTAAAATTTTCAGATAGTGAGTACGTCTGGACCCTTACTAATTGAAAGGGTCGAAAGATCTGGCCTGATGAAGCTTCCACTACGGTAGCGAAACGTTGCCCTAACAAGACCTGATCCTTTTGTTTCGATCCTTTCCTTCAATTAGTAAGGGTCCAGACGTGCTCCACTATCTGGACATTTTAAATAATTATAATTTTATTATAAAATTAATGGTTTTTGTTCATTCGTACATTAAATTTTTTTTACTAAATTTGCTCTCGAAAATTGTCGAGTTTAGATGCTATGTAACATGTCTAATGAAACTTTTGCACAATTAACCATAAAAACTAAATATTCACCTATATACAAGGTGTTCCATTTGAAAAAAAGAAACGTTTAGTCCACCACTACTTTTGTGACCACCTATTAACATTAATAAGTCCATATTACAGAAATAACTAAAATTGAGCGCAAATGATAAGAAGACGAGTTTTTTTTAAATTGATATAAAATGTCACAGGGTAGGTTATCAGAAACTTCCGTTATGACTATTTCCATCTTTGATCTTATTTTTCAATAAACATGTTAAATCTCATGTAAATCCATTTAACAGTTTTCGACTAATGGTGATCACCTTATGAGAAAGGCGAGTGAACAGTATGCTCCTATGTTATAAGTTTTCTATAATTTTGAATAAAACCGGAGCATGGTGGTTCAAAAATGAAGTAACTTTTGAAGTACTTAGTTCGGGAAACAAAAGACCCAAATGAAAACTATCAATGTCGAACAAACGTGAAATACATGCATACTATCACTAAGACTAATTATAGAAGATTAGCGAAATGTTTTAAAACAGAAAACAGTCACATCAATAACAATATCACCTTAATTACACAATTTATTAAATCAAAGTACCCGCTCTGATATACTCGTACAATAACTTGATTCACAAACCACAGTAACCACTAATGAAACTTTATTACAAAATACTTATTTCCGCAATATTTCGATAAGAAACTAAGAGAACAGTTATTTAAGAAACATTCAAACGTTTATGTGTCTTCCTTATCACGAATTTTGAAAATTTTTTCAGTGCACTTAAATACTTACTACTTATGTTTGCGGTCACCACCTAACAAATATACAGGGTGTTCTACATAAGCTCAACGACAATCTTTTTCAGATTACAAATATTTAAAGAATCATCATTTTTCCAAAGAAACAAGAAGTTTATTGCACATTTCTTAGGACACGATCTTTTAGAATTCATTGATAACATACTACTTAATGATATTTAGAATATGTAGTGTCAACACAGCAGTGCGGTACCATATACCGGAAGACAGTTGCTACTTGGATAAATGAACATTTCCAGATAGGTGAAGGACGTTAATATTATTGGCCATCTCGTTCTGAATCTCCTTTTTTTGAATAAATAATCTTTTACGTCGAAATGAGGCTTGTATTATACAGTTTTGTGATTTTCATTTAATTTAATTTATTTTTACCTCCAATAAAGATTAAACGCTTGCAACATCTAAACAAAAACGAATTGGACCCATGTCAATACCAAAAAAGTTTAAAATTGTACAACACCATCTGGCAAAGTTTTCATGGACCTTGTAGAAAATCCATAGCCCATATATTAATCAATTTAATAATAAAAATTACTTAAAATTTACGTCGAATCTATTCCGCAATAAAAAAAAGTTCAAAAACCAGAAAACTGGTTTTAAATCTACCGCAAAATACTTATAAATGAAAGGTGATAATAGATAATAAATGTTACGTTAAATTCAACTCACGCAATAATTTTTAGTTTCTAAGATTAAAATGTTATCAAAAACCGCAAAAAATATTCAATGCTCAGTAATTAATAAATAAAACTATTCCATTATATCCATGACAAAAAGAAAATTGTAAGAAATGGAAGGAGTATATTCACGTTTGGAACAACAAACCGGAATAAAGTTTTTAACATTTTAAAAAACCAAAATAGAAATAAGGATGTTTCGACCAGAACTAATTGCATTATCACAGAATACAGTATCTATAGATAAAGTAAATCTATTGATTTATTTCTATATTTGATGTGTAGGAATTCAGATAATAGATGAAACAGCAGCCAATAAATAAGAACCCAAACTAAATGTAAAAACATGTCAATTTTACCCATTAATTGAAACTTTAAATTAAATTAACGTTTGCATTGTCATCATTGAAATATTTAAACTTAATAATACATATTAGAATGTGAACTTTGGTGCTCCTATTGCGAAGTTGAAAAGTCTTGTTATATAATTTGCAGTAAGCGTTATGAACAGACCCACGCATTGTAATGAATAGTTCTGCTCCAATAGAAGTATAATGCAATCTCTGATTGGAAATTGTTTCTTATCATTTCCGTACATACATTTTAAATTAGTATGCAAAGCATTGAAAATTCCCTTTTCATGATACTCAAAACACGTAATTACTACCTTTTCATAGTTAGCTGTATGTGTAGAAATTACATGTCGAGTATTAACAAAGAAAAGTAATCAACAGTTTTATTTTTCATAAATTATATAAAAATTTTCGATTGACTGTTTATGTTTAATAATTTTTTAATGATACAACTGAAGATCAAAGGAATTTAAAAATATATTCAACTTTCGTTAGGGAAGGTGTGTTCCATTTCCTAATTCTCCTATATTTTCTGAATTTTCCAAAGCGCTAGATACGCCTGAAATGTATTAAAATAACTCAATTTATGAATAGTCTAATAAACATTCTAATAATATTTTTTTGCCGGTAAAGCACACATTTCAAAATTAGGTACTTGAACCTCATGAAATACATACTTTATTCTAGAAAGTAATTAATTTAATTAATTTTATAAATTTGGGTGCGGATTTGCAGAAAAAATCATGGTTTTGTTTCACCAAATTCCAAGCACGTATAGTGACCATCCTATTTTTGAAAGTTAAAAAAGTGATCATTAATTGAACAATGGGTCGTTATCGTTTCGCGAGAAAGTCCCTAGAAAGGACAGTAAATCTTTCAGAGCTCAAATGTAGTATACTATGCACAAAAAGCATTCATGCATTACTATGATAAATAAATAAAAAAAGTAATAAAAAATAAAGCAAAATTTCACGAGTTATTCGACGTGTTCCATTTAAAAAAAATTGTTGACTACGTTTTCTGGATCACCCTGTTATTATATGAAATTATTTTTATAATAACCCATTTGATAGAATGTTTTAAATAATTTTAGAAGTAAATTAATTTCTACAATACGGTTTAATTTTTCAATTGAAGACAAACTTGTGTGCAACTAACATTGTTTCGGTGCTAGGGTTACGTTTATTACAAACGTCGACGTTTTCAAGAAAACTTGATCTTCAGGAAAAATAATTTATAAATTCAAATATCTTAAAAGTGGCTGAATCAAATGCCAACAAATTATATATACATTTTTTAAATCACTTGAGATAATAATATACAGGGTGTTCCATTTAAAAAATATACAACTCAAAATTTTTACAATGTTGTGAAGTCGATTTTTTATTTCCTCTATTACCAAAACGTGAAAAAACTTAAAACTTTTGTATTTAAAGTTTATTTCTATAACTCATAATAAGAGCTGTAGGTGGGAGTCAAAATATAATGAATAACCCTGTACGTTAATAAATATTACATTTTAAAATTATTTTGAAATATACAGTATGTTCCAAAAAGTGTGGCGCATCAAAGTTATATTTTTTCTTATGGGACACTATGTATATTACTATTGCGTTTCTTGTTTGACCTAAAAAAATAAGGTATACTTTCATAAACTTCATATACCGAAATACTAGGTTACGTAGACTTTTCTTAAAATATTAAAAGTATTTAAAAATTCAAGATCTTCTAACCCAACAAATCAAAACAAATTTACTCTTACGTCTAAATAGTTAAACATTAGATTAATGTATTTAATGATTAAATATTAAACATCTCTACAGAGTGTTCAGAATTTGCAGGTTAGTTAGTAGATCATTCAATATGTAATATGAGCCTTATTTTCAATGAAACACCCTGTATTTTATTAATTCGTAACGTTAAGAAAAAAGTCCTCTTTCAAATGGTATAAGGGTGTCCTGTACCTAAATGTTACAGTTTTTGTGCAATTTGCAGTTTGCTATTATTAATGGTATCGAGAGATTTTAAAACAAAATGCATACATAATTTAATTAGTCAATAACATTTTAAGACATTACAGTCTGATAATCATATGAGTTACAAAAAATCATGTTTCGTTACATGTTGTTACATACAAAATTTTTTTTAATTTAAAAAAGGAATTAAAACCTATTTGAAATTCAAAAATTATAATAGGGCGTGACCAATGTTACCATGGTAACCCTTTTCAAAACAAATGTCGAAACAAACTCACAAGTGACGAAAAATTTAACTTTTCGTGACTAGTTAAGAAAAGTGGACCATTTTGACACTTACTTTGAATATGAAAAGTGTCACATTTGTCACGGAAAACCCTAATGCAACTACAAACTAAATTTTGGATAATTAAGGAATTAGTTAAACGAGTGTAGGAAGAATACTTAAGAAAAACCACTATCATCCGTATCACATTCAAGTAGACCGCATTTAACAGAAAACAATTATGAGGAACCTTTAAATTTTTGTTTATGGACTTTAGACAATTATTAGCAGACCTGTAATGTCATAAAATAACAATAACTGATTAGATTACGTATATACTTCTTGTTTTAAAATCTCTCGCTGCTATTAATTTAAAGAAAATTGTACATTGCACAAAAACTGTAACACTTAGGCATATGACGACACCCTTATACCATTGATTATAAAGTTACTAAAGATCCGCAACGCATATGGGGAAAATGTAACGTACAATTTCACCGATTTGTAGATGGCTCCACCGTCGATTTTCAGCGAAATATTTGCTTTCTTGCGTTCGTTGAACCGCTCCGAGTTTGTGCGTGTGTCTGGAAGTTGTTGTGATTTGTTGTGACAATGGCTAAGTGCGAATACGTGAATTGCAAAAACAATACTAAGAAGAACATAGACAAAATTTTTTTTTTATTTCCAATAAAATATGTACACTGCGCCAGCGAGTTGCAAAAAAAGTGTGGGAACATTGTTATTGCTTTTGTAGATATTGACGCTTTAAGAAATAAATTAATTTGTGAAGAACATTTTGTAAGGTCAGACATAATTAACAATAAAAGAAAACAATTACATAAAAATGCAGTGCCGGCAAAATTCGAGAAAGAAGGTACTTATAGAGCAAATTAATATTATTTTTATTTTCTACTGAAATAGTTTTGTGGATTAACTTATCTTTCTAGTTTTTTTTTTTAAATTTAAAATTGATAACTGTAAGTTTTTGCGCCAAAACAAAAATATAAAACAAATTTAATAGCCCATTAACAACTTATTTGTTTGATTACAATGTACTAAAAGTTGTGTGTAATTAATGAGAATTAAAATTATTTAGAATTAAATACAATTGACTCAGCATATCTTTTATCAGTGAGCTTATGTTATTTTTTTTCTTCTTAGAATCAACTTGTGAAGTCCTCCTTCTCGATTTAAAAGAAAAACTCAACAGTTCATTTTTTCAACTGGGTCCGAAGCGAATAAATAATAACCACAATTACATTGAAATACATAAAAATGATGTTTTCATCATAAGTTGTATTTAATTTAATTTTCTGAGTGTATTTAACCGATTGACCTCAACTTGGTCGCGTTTTACTTAAAATTCCTATTTTAGAAAAAAATTTTACAAAAGTTTATATCGTTCAGGAGAAGATTGTAACTAGTTTTCGTGTAATTTCATAAAATTTAACCTGTTTTCAGTGTGCTGCAGATTTAACAAATTTTGAAATAAATTTGTTTTACATATACATTTTTTATTTAGTTGGATGCAAACTTTTTAAGAATAATATAAAATTTTTATTGTTTTATAATCACACATCGAGATATGATCCCTCAAAATTAGTTGATTTTAAAAAAATAGGGTTTTTCAAATAGCTTTAACTTTTTCTTTGAACTTCGTTTTACTTAAAAAACGATGTCGTTTTATGATAACGTATCATATAATGTTATAACTTGGGTTAATCAGTTTATAAAGACACCGGTTGTAAAAATATTTGTTGATATTTTAATTTTCTAGTCCACTTTTGAAATAAAAATTAGTATTTACAATCATTGAATATATTTACAACGTAGACTGGTTGGTAACATTTTATTAAGGCTAAATGCAGTTTTACGACGGCGGAATTTGTAGTTCGCATTTTATTAGCCGGCGTCGCCCAAGTACAGTTTCATTTTTTATGAAAGGTTGGGGTTCTCCATAAGGAACGATATTTAACATTAGGTTGCGCCTCTTAAAGAACTTTTTTACTCAATGCTTATACCATTCAAAGAGGACTTTTTGTTAATGTTTTGAATTAACAAAATACAGGGTGTTCTATCTTATACAATGTGTCCAGTATAAAATGTTGTACATATTGGAAACCGTTGGAGATACAACGTCGGTTAAATGGGAGAAAAGTTGCACATTTATCTGCCCAAAAATAATCTACGTTACAGGAAATTGTGCATTTTAGAAAAATCACCATATTTCCTATATTATAGAAGCTATGGTCATCAAATTTTTAGGATATAAGTAAGATGACACGTCAAAGCTGAAAACGTTGCCAAAAATTGTGTAGGCCTACTATGTTGTGCACGGCCAAAGTCAACTTATGTTTTTCTTATAGGCGCCATATTAAATTTCTACATTTTCAAAATCCTCATTAAAAATGCTCTTCAACCATGTATAACACACTTATATTTGGTTAAGCTAAATCATAAAAATAACAAAATTAAGATTTCAGGGTAGTAGGCTTTGATAAAACGTTTAACGGTATTTTCAAAAACTTTATTGGTTCCTCCACTATTTATTATGTATTCAAATCTATTTTAAAATAAAATAGCAATACCAAAGCCTACTACTCTGAAATTTTTATTTTGTTATTTTTCATAATTTAGCTTAACTAAACATAAATGTGTTATACATGGTTGAAAAGAATTTTAACGAGGATTTTGAAAATCTAAAAATTCAATATGGCGCCTATAAGAAAACCAAAAATTGACTGTGGCCGTGCACAACATAATAGGCCTACACAATTTTTGTTTTTAGCTTTGGGGTGTCCTCTTACCCATATACTAATAATAATAAAGGAGATATGGCGATTTTTCTAAAATGCACAATTTCCTGTTTCACTCTGTATCTATGTAACGGTATCGATTTAGATTAAAACACACGTAGATTATTTTTAGACAGATAAATGCGCAACTTTTCTCCCATTTAACTGACGCGACGTTGTATCTCCAACGGTTTTCAATATCCCCATGTACATATTTTATAAAGCGCCTATTTTTTTCATGTCCGTCTCCGAAATTAAACGTCGTAGAGGGCCTTGCCGATCAAAACCAACGGAAAAATCCGAAAACCGGAAATTTCCATTCAGGAGCGAGGCCAGGGCGTCTCCGTCCGCCATAGGTCTAGCATTATTAAATTCATGCATTAAATTTTGCCAGTCAATCGACGGAGTTTTAATCTAGTTTAAAATAAGGCTGTAAAGATATTTTTAATATTTAATAATGGAATACATTCATCAATGTTTTCTCAGAAAATTTCACCATTGCTTATTTTCAAACCTCAACGGTTTTCAAGATAATATCATATTTTTCCAAATTTAAACCTTTTTTTCGTAATTTTTAGAAGCAACTCTAGATTTCATTGAAAAATACAACTGACAGCAGATGGTCACATTTTATGGTCACCGAGAAGTCCTGATAATACAATAATGGACTTTCATCTGTGGATCTGTGAGGTTGTGAATTGTGAACAGTAGACAAAAAAGAACAATTAAAAAATAAGATACAAAAAGGTGAAGCATTATTTGAATGAAAATTAATAGTTTACCTTTTGAGAAGATTATTTTATTTTACTATTATTTGTTAAGTTTATTAAATAAAACTTGATCCCAATTTTAATATTTTCAGCAGGAAAATGATATTATCTCGAGAACAGTACGAGTTAAATAAAATGTAATTAGTGTTTTGGAAGTTTGAAAACAAGCAGGACAAATCATCAAAAGTAAAATTTTGGGAGAAATTAAAAATAATTTTTCTCCTCTTTTAAAGTCGACACGGGAACAAGCTGTATATAGAGTCATGAGTTTCAGCATGTTTCAGACTTTCAACAATTTTTTTGTCATCGTCCTACAATGCGTATGTATATTAAATAAATAGAAAACCCAACCTCTGGTCGTTATTGTTTATTTTTTAATAGCAATCCGCATATGTTTTGCGGTTAGAAACTTTACCGACTTTGATTAAAAATAAACTATTTGGAAGAAGTTTGTTTTCAAAAGAATTTGCATGTTCTACCATAAATGATGTCGTAGCCACTAAGACTATAATTACCCTAAAGATTTTTTACACCCACTTACATTTAAGTACACCCTACGAATAAAATGTACAAGAATGTTACCTAGCTATTAATAACTATTGTAACTGTGAAATATCGCGAAGAGTTTTTCGTATGTAATTTTGTCTGACGATCGTACGAAGTTCACCTAATGTTTATACAAATATTATTTTTATATCTATGAGTGCCTCCTGCTTTTTAAAACTTAAAAAGTTGTTTACACCAAAATTGACTATACATAGTAACCGCACATACCGAGGGTTGTTGAAGTTTAGTCACGACCCTCTCCAAATAATAACAGCCGTATTTAGCGATTTCCCGTGATGTCATCGCTAAAGTCATAGGATACAATGACATTAATGTTATTGAACAAAATATTCTAAACAACGCGTATGTTCTACGTGTTTAAAATAATAATATTACATTATACTTAATTAGGAAGTCGTGTGAAGTCATGGGTTTGATTATTTAAACGCGCACACGACTGTTTAATGTTTTTCAAAGTTCACGCCTGTATTTTGTTCTCTGTAACAGAAAGCGCCGACTTTATCTTATCTAAACAGACAATTAAACAAACTTCTTTATCTTAATTCTGTGCAGGTCCATGACTAACGATCGCAAAAAATAAAAATAAACGAAACTCATATTTTTTCTTATAATCACAGACAACGGCAGGGTAAAAATAAAGAAAACGTCACCAAATAGGGCAGAGGATGTGGTTACTAATCTCTTAACCAGGGACCGTAGTACGTGTTAAATTGCAAATGCATTGTTGTAAAACAATACAACCGTTGTCTGGTTAACGAAGGTGCGGTTAATCTTAACGGCGCCGCAAGAAATCCATCCTACTTAACTATTATTTCAATAAGTTTTTAACCCTTCGCCGGAATCCTTGGCAAACAATGTTTTTTCGTGGTTCAGAATAACAAATTCTTATCGTGAACTTAAACTTGACATTCGCGTGGATACGATTTTTCTGAAGAGGCCAATCAACCCTTACAAGATACTGAGCAGATGGCTTGAAGTAATTAATGCCTTTACAGCTGTTAGACGGAAACGATGTGTTGAAGTTGTGTGTGATAAGACGATATCAATATTTCATTGAGTGCATTACAATTCATGCAAAATTCAGTATCATTGATAAATTAAATGACCCTCGATCTTTTTATTTATAGAACGATTTGTTGTTCTTTTAAAAATAATTATGATTAATTTAACTGATCATAATATTTTTTGACTTCGACGTATGAAATATCAGAGCAGTTCGGTCAAAAAATCACTTTAATTACAATTTTTTTTAAATACTTAAAAAAAAAAGGAAAAACATTTTATTTCAAAATATATACCACTTTCGTTGCACCACCGAATAAATAAAACACAAAATATTTAAAAACATAACATACCCAGAAGCTTTGTATTCCGATATTTGAAGAAAATAGGCACTACAATGTAAAGCTGTGGAGCAACTGAACAGCGGTTTCGTGTAGCCTGCGGCTTCGAATTACAGCAGGTCGCGGTTTATGTGTATGACTCACGTTTTTCAGTCACCACGTACACGCCCGTTGTACTGAAAACTCCCGAAGCGAATCAAGGCAGACGCGCGACGAGACTTTGACAATTATTGGAAATTTATGTGCATCTGCTAATTGTTATCGAATCACACAAAGCTGCGCAGGCGACAACAAAATTCTAACAAAATTATAAAAATGTCCACTTCTTTCGCACCACGTCGCTAATCCAACTAATTTTAGGTATGAAGAAAGTATAATGAATGACTCCCAAATTTGTTATCAAAATAATACGCGTAGCTTTTTTGTTACTAATTCGCAACCTTCACATTGAACGATATGACTCAGAAAAAGGAACGATTATGTTATTGATCCTTGGAGTCGAGATGTTTTCGTTTAAACTTGTAACACACAAAAATTGAAAACTCATTAAATTCCACCACACGAATGACAGAAACCCCTTCTGTGATGTACAACAACGCCGTAAATAGAAATGATTCAGTAAGTTGCGAAAGTACGCGGTCTAATTATAATAATTATTTCGTAGCCGAACAAATTTTACAAGAGTATTAAAAAAATTGTTGCCACGCCCGCTTACCATCAAATCTATCACGTCTGCTCCATCTTCATCAATGTTCAACCCAAGTGCCTTTACCTGTAATTCTCCTATTTATTTTGTATGTAATACGAGTTTCCGTTAAAAATTTAATTTTTATAAAATTACGGTAATTACCGTCTGGGGGACAGAAACTGTTTCTAAACATGCAACAATGTAGTACATTTCGTAATGAACTCGACCTTAAAGAGTGTCGAAATAATGGTTCCTAAATAAATTTATTGCCATTACGTTCTTGGGATTGCGGTTAGTCACAACTAGAATCTAGAATCTTGCTCAGTAATTGCATTTGCAATAATTTGAACACATGTCAATTCCGCATCTCACTATAGTTTATGATGATGTAATACGTGTGTTTTCGTTAAAAAAGATGATAAGTTTCATTAATCTATTGTTTAAGGAGGGTGATTCACTTGTTATTATTGAAAATACCTAGTCCATCTAGGTCGAAAAAACCGCTAATTTAGAATGTAACGTAAACGTAATCTTAATATAATTTCTATGGTTGAATGCGTAAATCTCAGGAACTACTAATCGGATTTGAAAAAATCGATTTTGTGTATAAGCTATAAAAATTGATGATTTTATTAATAGAAAATTCGTAAAATCTAATTTAATTAGATTACGGTCAACTCGTGGAAATACTTTTTGGTTGGAAGTGCATTCTTTTGCTCTGATAATATGTATTAACAGTTTTATGCAAATTTTGATATTCTAATTTTATAGTAGTAGAAGTAGTTTATTTCCCATTTAAATATCTTTTTAATCCTTATAATATGGTAATAGGCCAGGGTAGCAAGCAACGATTCGTTGTTCGGTATGTTAGATGGATAATTGTTTAAACCTAAGTTTGCAGATTTTAAAGACCAGTGCTAACTTCGTGCTGCTCAAAAAACTCGAGATTTTCGTACTGTTTTCATTTTTTGGGTAATAACTTGTAAAATGTGCATCTTATGGAAAAATTTTAACATAAACCAAATTTTGGCGCAATCCCAGATCCAAAATTCAAAATTTTGTTTTTACTATCTCTTAGGATCGTCATGGAAAATGCAAAAAAAAAAAAAAAATTTAACACCCTGTATAATAAAAACAAAGCCGTTAAACCTATGATTATATAAAATGACTTGGCTTAAAATTGAGTCCTGAACACTCAGTGTAATTTTTTTAGGCTTAAATTACGTTTACCTTATTAGTAGCTTTTTTCTCAAATGTGTGAGAAAGGCAGAAAGAGGTGAAAGGGCTTTATTAGCTCACCTCGTTACGCCTTTTCTTGAAAGGCAGGAGGTGAAATGAAAGCGTTCCAAAACATGGAGTTTTGATAGCCCACCTGCTTCTGCCCTTTCTCCAAATGGAAGATCTCACACAAGTGAGAAAAGAACTACTAATCAGATACCAACTGCGTTTACCCTGCACAAATCGTTGTATAATATTTTTATGATTGGATTTGTATGGGTATCCGGCACGATATAATTATTACTATATTATCGTGGGTAACCGGTAAGAAAGGACATCACTGGTTTCTCATTATACTAACTCAGCAACTCATCCCAAATAAGAGGGGAACTGTCCTCATACAAAAAAAGACATTAAAAGAATATAATATTGCATAAGTAACTAAAACATAAACATAATTTAATTCATCATCCATAGCTGATTACTATTTTGTAATGTAGAAGCATCCCTTTTAGACTTTAGAGAATTTTGAACCAATTAACAACAAAATGTAAAATGGTAACGTGCCTTTCAAAGTCCGGTGGGAGCACATCTTCTAAAATTGGTCTAAGAAAATCTCTCCCGTTGCACTCAAATTATAAATTTTTTTACTTTAAAATAGTACTGATTGACGCTTCCATAGAACCCACCTTTTAGAAGTTATGAACAAAAATTGGAAACAAGTTCGAAAATTTCGAGGTTGTTTGAGTTTCACGAAATTAGATCAGGTCTTTCAAAGCCGCACACTTAGTTTTACACCATTGGTACCTACACTAATAAAATCACAATTAGAATATTGCAATTTTTTGCAAAACCTAACACGATTTTTGGACTTGAAAATGTCAAAATATATACATTGCATTACAAAATAACGTTAAGAGAGAATTTCTATTCCAAAATTTACCACAGCTGATGACATTAACAACAGGAGTATACAATCGAAAAATTTGGAAGACTGACGGCTTTATCATTAGAAACTGAGATCAGTTGGATTTAGTACAACTAATTGAAAACTACGGCTATGGTGTAATTGAAGAAAAACAGTTTGTAGTTGAGGAGCGTTGGAAACCAGTGGCAAACAATTATCTCTCACTAAAATTGTTAATATCCTGGGAAAAACTCTGTCTTATTGGTTTGCAGTGCAATAGGAAACAAGTATCCACCATTGTTTATTTTCAGAGGAAAAAGTGTTTGAAATAAATGGATTACAAAAAAAATGAGGATTTCGTGATTCCCCTACAGAAAACTACTAGATAAAACTTATAGTATTGCTCAATTAACTTACTTTTGATTGAGACGACAAAAGTTGTCAGAAAATTCCAAAAGGCTCAATAACGATGAAAGTATGAGAATTATGGAAACATTTGAATAGAAATTGATATCTGGTATTTTAACGCTTAACAAGCATGTTATTCATAGAAAGTCCAGAAGCACCCTGAATAGATCAAATTCTAAGAACTAAAATAGAGCAGTTTGCATAATCCAAAGTTGATCAGCTCCTATCATCTAGAAATAATCTGATTGCAGTGGTTACATCCGTCGAAATCCGCTATGTTATAACAATGGTAAGTAAGGAGGTACAAAAATCTATGAATACTTATGATACTTCCTATATTATTAAGAAACATCAAACAACCAAGAAAACCAAAGTGATCACAAATCATCACACCTCAAGAATGCATAAAAATTTTGAAACAGAAAGAAGACATTGAAAGGAAAAACACCTATAAAAAAAATAAACAAACCCAAAGAAAAACATAGGAAAGAATAAAAAACAAAAAAGATAAAAAAGAAGAAGTAGAAGGTTGAAGCGTCATCGTCTTCTAAAGAATAAATTTAATCAGATAAAAAATTGAGAGAAAGTAATGCTAAAGAGAGGTTTAAGCAGACGGTTTCATTTGCTTCATTTTCGAAAACTTTGAACAAATTGATATTAGTAATTGTGAAGTAATTTGATTAAGTTCTTGGCTCAAACTAGAAAGAAAGTCTGTCTGAAGTCAAGAAAAATATTGTAATTTCGTTTTAGTCAGGTATGAGTCAACCAGAGAAACTGCCAAAAGTTACTTTGACCGACTACAAAATATACATTATGATTCAGAAGTGGTGCATTAGATATAGATATATTATTAACTTTTTTAAGCTCCATAAGACTGATCAATACACTGCCCCATATCACGAGATTATGAATCAAGGCTTTGCATTTCAAGATGGATCTCAAATGTCGCTATGTATTTTATATTGTACAATTAATATTTTTAGTGAAAACTACCCACAATTTTTTATATTTTCAAATGATTTTTCTTATAAAATCGTAAGGTTTTAAAATCAAACTGTTTTTTTATTTTTGTTTTCTTAATAGTGCATTAGAAATTTAATGGCGCCGTGGTAACTAAAGATAAAAAAACAATTACTTTGAAATATACATGGTGTTCCTAAGTAAGACATGATTATCTTAGCTTTCACAAGAAAATTGACGATTACTATGTCTTACAATCAGGTTGAGATACTTGGTGATAAATGTTGATCCAGAATCATCAAACGCAATAAGTTTTATTTTAAATGGAACACCCTGAATTTTTTTATTGTAGGATATGCAGAAACAAATATTCTTGAACATAACAAATAAATGTATAAGCTGTGATCAGAAACACACGAAGGGTGATTGAACATCCTATATTTCACAGGTAACATTGTTGATGTATATCACACAATAACACCCACAAGGTGTTAGACAGATTAATTTATGACACTTCTGATCATGGTCATAATTAAGATGTTATGTTTCGCAAACTTAAATTTTAAAATTGAGCTTCGATATAGTCAAACAAGTCTTAAAATTGATCAGCCGGTTGATGGTGATCCCAAAGATAAACGCATACGGATCAGTGAACCATAGATGCCCTTCCTGGTTGGAGAACAAGTAAGAAGTCATGACCATGCTGATTCAATGTAGTGAAAGATTTAAAATAAATAATTACTTATTTAACCCCTGACTAACCGCGAGGTCGACAAAAACTTTCCAACCCAAGGTTTTAAGTAGATTTAATGACTAAATAACTATTGAAGAAAAACGTTTTCGGAATACGAATAACACACGAAATTGTAAATCCTGGTTCAAATCAAAATTTAAAAAACTAAGTTGGTAGGAGATGCCAAAAAGTGTATAGGCCTACCAAACCTAACGTATCCCTAAGTACACGTAACCAAGAGAACTAAATACATATTTAATTTATCTGTAGATTTATCTAAATAAGTGCATAATTTATACATAAAGCGCTAAGCTAACTAAGGAAGTGCATAAATACTTTTTTATTCAGATGATGTATTGGATATTAAACAGGAGTCGATTGAATAATAGCTTTCTTAAATGAAATTTGTTGAGATTATACTCCCCAAGGTTATGACAGTCTTTTGAAGCATATCCAGATAATTTTGTGGAAATTAAGAATACTTCTACTTTCCGGTGTTGCGATAGCCTTGGTCGAGTTGCAATTATTTTTTTTATATACAAAAACCGAAGTAGAATATGCAGTTAAAATATTGTTCCAACCAATTTTCCACAAAAAATGTGCGCATCCGTTTTTCAAAATATGATCTAAGAATCAGAAATTCTCGTTCATAATGTTTTTGAAATGAAACAATTTGACCACACAGAAAATATGGAAATTGATGTTTTGAAACTTCAATTGCATTAAATTAATTATTTAATCACATCTAGATCTAAGTATAGCTTACACCAATAATTCAAGGTAATGATTCAGAATTACTACGACGACAACGCCCGCTTTAAAAAATGGGCCCCCCGTCAAAAGGAAACTTGCAAGGCTTCCATAATGTTAAGCAGGAAATTCTTCGCAACGCAACAGTAAGTTCCGGTTATAAATTGCATCACAGACTTGTCCGCTGTAAACGTTGTGTAATTTTAAGCACTTTTACACGTTCATTTTTTGGAAATTGATTTAAAATTTTTCTTTAATAATAAAGTTGGCCGCGGATTGTAGAAGGTTAAATTAAAATATTGTAATAAAAGAACTATATTACGCTACAATTCATAAATTATCGCATACCATATAATTTGCTTTGAACTCTGATTATTTTGCAGGAAAAGTCGATCAACAGGAAACAAATTCTGGTAATAAAATTTTTGATGTAGCATGACATGCGACAGAAGATTATAAACAGATTAAAAAACAACAATAGTCGGTTTTTTTATTTCTTCGAATATGTTAGTGACAGTTAAATGGTTTTTTTTACCGTAAAACAAAATAGTAACCGTTTGACCTGTACGTGTGACTTTTCGCGTCATAAATATTCTAGTATTCTGATGCGATGCATCACAGACTTCCTTTTATAATTTTTTAGAACTTCCGGGATTTAATTGAATTAATTACAACAGCAATAAATTATCTGTTTGGTTAGAAAATAGAAGAAACCACTTCTACTTCTATACTAAATTTAGATGTCTATCATTTTCGAAAACATATGTTAACGGAAAAAAGTTGGGAAAATGTAATTATTGTTTCATTTCCGCATTGCAAATGTTACGGAAAAACATCTTTGCGCGCTGATTTTTTGGATTTCACAACTATAAGAATAAAGAAATGGAAATTAGAGACTTCAATAATAAGAATGAGTTTAGCTATCGTTCTAGCGAGATAAATTTATTTCTTCGACGTTTATCTAACCATTGCACAGTGGGCCAGAAATTGAAAAAGGTGATCAAAAATTTAAATTTTCAAGTCAAAAGGATTGGACCAAACTACTTACCATTCTGTTTGTAAGGAATTAGTCTACCAAAATTTAGGTTGGGTTTTACCAGATTAATTTTCTTATAAGATATATCCGAGGGTTAAGTTACGTATTTTGCGGTGTTGCTTTTGTGGTAGTTAAAGTAATAAAATTGTTACATTTCACTTGTATGTTGTACTTACAAAAATTAACATAAATAATTGAACCGCCACATCGCCGTGTTCAGCGTTTAATGCAGATTATTAATCTGTTGTTGTTTTAAGAATCGCTACAGATTTTGAGGAAATCCGTAACTTTTTCGCAAACACCTCATTCAATATAATATTTAATAAGTTACCCAAGTGCTACTTGAGTTATACAATAGAAGAGCGCGAGGTATCTAGTGTTGGTTTTCGGAAAGAATGGCTGCCGAAATTTCCCGGTTCACGATTTATTAAATTTTATTTGGGTGTGAGCGAGCCGGAACTGAATTACTGCGATACTTATTTATTTCATACAATTTCATATTGAAATTTCCCACGTGGGTTTTAATCTCAGTCTTGCCCCAAAATTATTGTTTTGTTTACTGGAAAATTAAAAAGAGTGCAGCACAAAAGGCGTGTCTATACTACGTAACATACAGCGCGTGCCTGCACGGTGGCGGTGCGGTGGTTTTGAGGTGTTGAACACAATGATCAAACACGTGCAAGACAATTATATCAGTCAGATTTAGTTAAACGTTTTATTCCATCGCACGTACAAAATGGTGTTTTCGTGTAACCCGTCTAAAGTTGTGGAAAGTTTTGTGCGAGAAAGGTGGAGAAGAGAGGACCGTGCGAAGGGAGCATCTTCTTACATTCTTAGATACAAGTGTGGGATCAGAAGATGAAAGACAAATTCAAGAACTGCGCAATTTTGTTCTTCATTTTTGTAGTGAAGTTTTCAAGAGGTGGGAGAGAGCGTACATGACTGAGTTGGGATTTCTGAAAACATATTCCACCTGGGTAAACCACAAATTGGAATTTTCGCCACCCACGCCCTCTGCATCCTCTAATGTGAGTACATCTAGTTCAGCAGCAGGTAGACAAACACTAACAACTCCTACAAGGGCCGAGAAAATGCGCACGACATGGAAACAGTCTCTGACACCGACGTCGTCACTCCCATACACCGATGATGAAGTTCTGTCGTTGTTTGTCGAAGCTAAATTGACTAAATCACAATACGATCTATCCATCGTACAACAAACTTCGGGTAGCAAAATCAAAATGTTATCCTGATAAGATAACAGTTACAGATACAATAGCCGAGGTTGATTTACAGTCCCTGTTGAACCATTCAGCTGAAAGAATTTTGGCAGTTCAAGAAGAAGTCCTCAATACAGTTTCAAACGAACTTTTTGATCGAGTTGATCACAAAATGGGGTTTTGATGGTAGCAGTGGCCATTCAAAATACAAGCAGAAGGGAACAGAAGAAGCGAAGGATGATTCTGATATTTTTCTGACATCTCTGGTTCCACTACGGATGCAAGCTGACGGAAAAATCATTTGGCAGAACCCCCGATACTGTAGGCCCACCAGGTTCCAATTCAAGAAGGAAACTGCAGCTATGATTGTAGATGAAGAACGGTATATGCATCCTCAGCACAGAAATGCTACGTCTGCAAAGCCTTACCACCGCAGATGAACGATATTGATCGTTTTAAAAACGTGCAAGTGGACGAGAAAGCTTTAAACTTTGGGTTGTCAACTTTGCACGCTTGAATCCGTTTCCTGGAATGTGTCCTTCACTTATCCTACAGACTGGAAATAAAAAAATGGCAGATAAGAGGAAAAGAGAATCAGGAAAAAAAAAGCCTTTATCCAGACCCGCTTGAGGGAAGAAATTACTAGTACTAATGCCAAAACAAGGAGGGAGTGGGACCACCAATGATGGTAATACTGCTCGCAGATTTTTTCAAGACCCTTCTTTGGCAGCAAGGATAACGGGAGTACATGAAGTCATCATTGAGCGCTTTTCTGTTATTCTTAGGGCACTTTCATCGGGTTACAAAGTGAACCCCACATCTTTTGTGGAATATGCTCTAGAAACAACTCGTCTATTTGCAGCTCACTACAATTGGTTCAACATGCTTGTATCGGTAAATTTTCAAAAGAAAATAACGAAATTTGAAAAATATCAGTCTTCCGGCATTTTTTCCGGAAATATTAAGAAAACAAAATTTTTTGCGTTTGATTTGCATAAAATACAAAAAACCAACAAATAAACTTCATAATCCAGTAATTTTTAATCATTAGTCTACCAATGGACGGTAAAAAACATTGTTTTTTTAGGACGGACTTTGTTGCAATAGCTAACAGAAAACAAAAGGTTGAAATTACAAATTTAGAATTATTTTAAAATAGTCCTAAAATGATCAATTCTTCCATTTTAAACTCAATTTAAACAATTTTTTACAGTATTGCCTAGATAATAAGCTCATACAAAAACATACAAAAAATTTCGGGAAAAAATCATTATTTTCTTTTGAAAATTTGCACATAGACGTATAATCTAATTAACTCATCTCTTAGGCATTTTTCAATATCTTGTCATCTAACCTCACTTTTTACATATTTAAGGGATATTTTTAAATTTGCCGCCATGACAGTGGTCACATAACATTTGTCAATGTGCTTTTTTTTTGTAATTCGATATGCTGAATTCATTTGCCAAAAGAAATTTTCGGATATCTCAATTACAAAAATGTTTCCCATTTGTTGCAAACTCTTTGCCGGTCACTGTATTAATGCATAGAACATTGAACTTCCATATTTAGTCAGTTGTTGCCATATTTACTTCTTAATTGAAGAGTTAGTTTATATCAGTTGTTTATTTCTTACTCTCTTTCATTACATTAAGCGGCTTTATAACACCATTATTTTTATTATGTACTTTAGAAGAAAATGGCTTAATCGTTATACCCAAAAACGCGCCATCTTGAATTTAGGACTTTCTATTAGGATTTCGATCCTCTAATATCGATTTTCAGATTCAACAGGGTCAAATTAGTTTAAAAGTTGTATTTGAGTATTTTAACCAAATGTTTAATTTTAATCACCTTTTTAAATTTCTGGCTCAATGTGCATTGTGATATGTACCCTCCCTTTTATGTAAATTACCTTTGCGCTTATTACTGTTATTTAGAGAATTTCCTTTTATGTCAGTCCAACAGTACGTAAAATATTGTTTACCTCAATATTTACTTATTGAATCTGCACTGTCAACACGAAGTCGAAAATTGAATAGAAGTTATTGAGGAGCACTAAACAAGACATTGTGCAATCAAACATAATTACAATACTCTCTATTGTATATCTATACATATCGACAGCTCAGTAAATGTAAAATTATGATTGACTTTTTTGCATTATCCGAAAAAAAATAATGCAAGAAAAAAATTGCCATACGAGAAAAAAAAATTGAATTCAATTTGTCACTCCAAGGATGTCATGTAATCTGATCTCTTTCCCTTCTTCAGTAATTACCTCCAAAAAAGGGAAAAAGTCATACCGTGACCCAGGTGGATGGACAAAAATTCAGAGTAATATTTTCTCTAAGTAGTTACAATCCTCATCCGGGAGCCCCATCAAAAAGACATTTTCACAAAACTTGATAATTTAATGTAAGTGAAGAAATTTTTTCTTCCAACTTTTTATTGTTTCTCAGAACTAATCAATAGGTACTCAAAAAAACAAATCACTAAAATTTGGTTCAATATTTAGAGTTTTGGCTATTAATTCATCTACTTATTTTTATTTTATTTACTTGTTAAACGACTTTTTAGTTAGCTTAGTAGTATTATATTTATAGTTGATTTATTCAAATGATTAAATTAGGAGTCCCAATCCTACGCATATTATTTATTTCATTATTGTTTGTTTGTATTTATACCCAAGTCTTCGTTAAAAATAAACAAATATTTTAGGAATGACGATTACTCTTGACCAAAATTATTTCTTTGACAAAGCTGACATAGATTCTTTGGTTATTCCGTTGAAGCAAAATAAAACAATCTTAATCCGGACAAAAGAGTTAGCGAAGAAACTACTTTTTACTAGGTATTTCAGATGCTTTCGGATTACAATAATCTAAAAATTAGAACAAACTGTGTATTACAAGAGCTTACGCGAGAATTTATAGGTAGCAGCAGGATCATTATAACCATATGCATTTCATCTTTCCTGCATATTAAGTAGATACACATGTACGATTTACGAGATAAGTAAAAGAACCTGAAATTTTTAAGAGAAATCGAAATTCTTCATAAACATTTTAAGTTAACAACAATTTAGAAATCAAGGTTAAGATAACCAATTATATTGTTATTAAAACGAATAAAATAAAACAAATAAGGTATTAATTGGCAAAATCAAGATAGATTACCAACACCAGGTTTCCGGATCAAGATAATCTTCGACAGTTTTGTTGTTTTGAGCAAAATCCAAAAGTTCTTGTTTTTAGGGGGACATCTTTAAACCTTACATTTGACTTTGAAACGTCAACACCCATCTCAAAAAATTTTAAATGGCAAAAGTAATCAAGTTACCCCTCATTTTGAAAGACTTTTTATTCTCTTTATGGCTATCTTAGTTAATTGCAAAATTTTACTGAAAATTCTACTCACATTTTCTCGACCAATCGATTCATTAATTTTGTAATAATGGACCAATCATGATTGAATTAAGAATTATTTATTAAATTTAAGTAAGTTACAAATTAATAAAAATTAAATAAATACAAGGTAATAAAATTTGGATGATTGATTAAAATAAATCAAAAATTTCCTTCAAAATATTCCCTTTGGGAATGGTTCCTGAAACGGAAGCAGCATTCCCTCTCTGGATTGCCAAACTAATGCTTTGTTTAATATAACTGCCAGCCTGAGGAATACCAGATTGATTTATAACCATTTGTGGTATAGAGGAAAACAGATTTTTTGCGTCGACACTCAAGAGCCAAAAGTTTCAACAGCAAATGCACAAAAAAAAATAATCATCTTTAATTGTTTTATATTTGTTGTATTTCGCAGATTGTGCTAAATTAGCAGCAGAACAGGCGAGAAGAGATGAAGAGGTTAAATATGGAGCAGCTATCGTACAACGCATGTGACATCCCACACTAAAGCTTTCCCTTTACTCCAAGGAATTAAGTCAAACCATCAGGACGTTTACCGTCATCACGGAATAATACTGATGTTTCCAAAATACAAGGGATTTCAGCTGAAGCCAAAGCTCGCTTTAAAATATCATTAATGTTGTTGTGTCGAAAACCTACCATTACTTTTATTACAAGATAGACCATAAACCAACAGAAAACTTCAAAAACTGCACAAAAACTTTACTCGGACACGTGTTCCAGCAGCTAAGCTGTTATCATCATACCGATCGGTATCGCTGATGATAACAGCTTAGCTGTTGAAACACGTGTCCGAGTAAAGTTTTTGGTGCAGTTTTTGGTGTTTTCTGTTGGTTAAATAAACGCTGCAGTTGGTGTTCCTTTCCTTTGAAGATAGACCATGATAACAAAGAGTATCAACTTTAGAACCACAATGACAAGTGTGTGGTTGGCAAATATTAGTTCCAATTCTTAAGGATGTGACAATTTGAAGAGTTTGTTTATCTAACAATGTTCCTAATTGAGAAGACGGGAGAGCTGATTCTGGTTGGGTACTGGCAAGTAAAAGAGCTTTATGTCTAGTGTCATATTGGGATAACAAAGAATTAAATATAGTCTTGACACATGGAGTATCCCAAGTACGTTGTAAACAAGGCTTGTCAGGTAAAGGTTCGTTACGGAACAGTGATTTAGAAACATCTAATGCTTCAGCTAAGTACATAATTTCAAAGTTATTTGAAAAAATTGATTCAATGAGATTAGCAGAAGCGTGAGTAGAAGTAAGAAAAGATGAAATGGCGATATCACTGACACAACGGATTCCTAAACCACCAAATGAAACAGGTAGTGATGCATGTATCCAAGACGAAGGAGTAAATTTAATGTTCAAAATGTCTATTAAGGAATTACTAATTTTATCATCAAAAACTTTAGAAACATCTTTAAATTTCCAGAAAGAACAACAACGTAAAAAATAATTAGGTTTGGGAATCCAAAAACGATGACGCAACAAAAAAAGAGCCATATGTGGACTAATGTTTCGGATATTATCTGATAATTTAGAAAAATTTGCTAAACATTCGGAAAACATTTGTGGAAAAGCATCTTCAGTTAAAGCAGCGTCAACAAGAAATAAATTACTGTTGTCAACAAGACGAATATCAGGAATCAATGTCTCAAAAGAAGAAACAATATTTGATTGAATTAATTTCCACCAAATATTTCCAAAACTTTGTTCCCGGAATTTTTATGCCAAATACAATTCGATGGTATGAAATTGCAAGAAATTTTCTCCTCAAATCATTTGTATGTGTTTCGACGACAATTTCCACTCCTTCGCTTCGCTTACTCGTGGAAATTGTAGTCGAAACAAATTCTCGAAAATTTCCAGCAATTTGATACCAACTAGTTGCATTACTTATGAAAATTCCACTGCCATTTTCTTGACGAATAAGATTCATTAATTTTGACACAATGGACCAATGACGGTTGAATTTACGGAATTTTTCACGCGTTAAAATTTCCACTAAAAATTTTCACAAAAAAATTCCAAAACTTTGTTCGTGGAATTTTCATAGCGAATACAACTCGATGGTATGAAATAACCAATTAAATTAAATGTACAAAATGTCTTCCAACAACTTCCAGCTTTTTTTACCTTTTGAAAAACTTCGGCAGTGATCTGACGGTAGTTTCTCCCTATTCTTTCACCGAGTTGCTCCAATGATGCTGATAGTATTATTCGGAAAACGGTTATTCAAAAAGTGGCGAACTCTTCTCAGTTTAAATATACTGGAAAATGGGCCTATGATATGGTTCCCTAAAATTGCAGTTTTTGTATAGACTCTCGCATGGAATGTGGATTCGTGTTAATCCAAATACGGCAATTATGACAATGAACCACTTCATTCAATGAAAATGCATTTTCGTCAGAAAAACAAATATTGCACAATAAATTTTGATTTTGGTTAATACGTTCACTCAAAAGTTTACAAAATTCCATATGCCTATCAAAATCGTCTTCATTTAATTCAGGTGGAATATATGTTTATGAAGCATTCTAGAAACGTTGGTCCGTGATTCTCCAGATGCTTGAGATAATTTAGTAAAATACTGTGTATTAAAAACAGCAATAGCAACAGTTTCGTCATCGACTGCGCTTACACGATTATGTTTTTGTTAGTAACATAACCCGTATTTATAAATGTATTCATTAGTTGTGTGTTTTAGGTACATTCCTTTCAGGGTGTCGATCATTAAAGATGCAAGCAGCAGCTATGGCGCAATTTTGGTTTTGATAGTAGAGTCCAACAATTTCGATTCGTTCCTGAAGCGTATAGACTATTTTTTTGATAACAAGCTTATTATGAATACTTCATTCAAAGTGACAGTCAAACTGTCAACGAAATATCACTGTCAACAAAATTGAAAAATCTAAAAATGCAATTATGAAACTGGTGAGGTTTGATTAAGTGAAGCCCATTGTTTCTTATGATAACAGTAGTGTTTTGCTAGACGTCACTGTGATTATAAATCAAAATTTTTTTTTGAGCAGATAAAAGTAATACTGTGTTTCATAAGCATCATTGGAGTATCTCAAGGAAATAATAGATAGAAACTGCAGTCAGATCACTCCCGAAATCTTGCAAATGTGAGAAGAGCTACAGAAACTTGGTTGTGCTATTGCATAGAATTTGATGAATGGCATTTTAAACATTTAATTTAATTTATTATTTAATTTTTTAAATTTTTATCGATTAGCAAAAAAAATTTTCTGAAAAATCGTCAGTCAAATTTAGAAATAACTTTGACCATCATAAAGACAACAAAAACACTTTCAAAATGAGAGGTAACTCGAACCCTTTTGCCATTTAAAATTATTGTAGCTGTCGGGGACAAGGTGTTGACGTTTCACGGTCAAATTGACATTAAAAAATGTTCCCTAAAAAATAAAAAATTAACTTGTTTTTGAATTTTTCAAAACAAAATAGTAAAGAAATAATTCAAAAATATATGTCTTATGTCTTCACACCTAACAAATAAGATGGGGAGTTATGCAACGGTTTCCAAACACCCTTTTTTTTACTTTTTCCGACGAATTAGAGAAAGTTGTAATTAAAACAAAAAAATTTTGTACGATAGCCTACCGGCCAAGATATCAGAAGATTTTCGAAATCTTGGAATATTTGCAAAAATATTCAGTTTACGCATTTTTGATTCAGATGAAAGTCGTTTGTAATTATTATACGCAACTTCTGTTTAAACTATTTTTTGTGCAACCGGACACAGGCTGAGAAATACAGTTTCACGTCCTAAGACGTTAAACTAAATGTCATTAAATTTCATAATTCTTGGTTGCACAAAAAATTTGAGTACACCATGGCTGCAAAATCGTTAACATCCTCGAGATTGTCTTACCTCGGCTTGCGGCCTCGGCGAAAATTTCTCGGTCTTCAAATACAAATAACTATTATGATTCGATAAGTAATTCTAATTACTCAGATATGACTATCACGTGATATTAATTTTTAACAATATCGCCATGAATATCAATAACGTAAAAAAGTTATGAACAAAAAGTAGTTGCAAACTTTATTAACTGTTGTTTGATTTATTTTTTCTAAAACGCAACGTATCGTTTTGTTCACTTTTTCTATCAAACTTATTAAGTTGTATACTTTATTTACGAGTAATATGTTTATGTCGCGCACACTTAAGATTTTTTACCGTTTGGTAATATCAGACGATACGCTTGTTTTTTAGTTCATTCAATTATGTCAAATATTTTTTTTGTTTTGGATACAACATCTAATATTGGAAAGTTTGATTAATCAAATGTTATGAAGAGAACAAGCAGTTGTTGAACAGATTGCATTTTAGAGATAATTGATAGGTTTGTTTAGTAGACCGTTTATCAATAAATCAAAACTATAGTAAATTGGAAGAAAATGTAAAAATTAATGAAAAATACGAAAAAAAATATACAGTTGAAAACGAATAAGTGCACATCTTAAAATACATTATTATAGATTCGAAAGATACTAAGGATGTAAAAGTATAAAGCGACAAAAACCACTTAAGAAGCGGATATATTTATCGACTAGCGACAAATATGAAAACAACGTAGTAGTAAGTAAATAAGTTCTTAAGTCTCGATATAAATAACAAAACTACTGAAGAAACTCTTATCAAAAACAAAACTTTAAGAATGAACATTGTTTGAACTTTACTATTATTTTATACTTTTGTATCTTTAGATATCGGATTAGTTTCAAGCTTTAAATTGTGTCGCTTATCTTATAGTCTAAGAGCTCGTGACCGGGAGCAAGGACAAATAATACGGTATTACGCTGTGATATCAACGAGAGGCTATCGTGCTAGCCTCTAGAGGATAAAATTAGCCTAATTTTTTTAATCCTCATGATTGAGGGCATTCTTGAAAATTTGTCAAATGCAAGTTTGCGATACACTCAATTCAATTCCCGAAAAGCGTTTATCTAAGCCAGAGGAGTGGAGTCCAAGAGTAAAATTACAAAAATTGTGAGTGAAGCTTGTTATCAAGGGCATGGACGCCATTTGCAGCAGTTATTTGTTTATACCTAAGGAATCATAATCCAAAAGAGCGTCCAGCCGAGTTGTGGCTTTGGGTCTTAAAACGAGGTAAAATTGTATGATTACTCATGTAATTGATTAAAAATTAAAAATAGAAAAAATACAATGCGAGAAAAATATTAAAAATAAGATACTCAATCTCGACTCAAAAATCTGATAATATCGGTTTGAATTAAAGGAAAAACATAACTAAATTTTGAAAAAATTACATAAAGTAATATGAACCTGAAAAAAGTGAACCGAGAGAAGTTTACTTACTTCGTGACAATAAGGTCTTTTCAGCTCAATGAAAATCCAAGTACCTCTTATCAGAAAAAGCAAACGTAGACTTATAAGAAGAACTTTGAGTTCTATTTAGCTGAAAAGATCGTACTCCTACTTCTCATGAAAAGTCCATAATCTGGAGAAAACGAGTTACAATCAACAAAAGGACGAAACGATTCTTGGTGTTTGTTTGTTGTTTGTACAATCTCTTGCGAACTAACAGCAGAGGATTCGAGATTGTTGTTTTTGCCAACACTTAGTTGGCTATAATAATCGAAGGATCGACTTATGTAACTGCTCACACATCTTCGACCAAGTTGCTTAAATGCATCTTAAATTACCCTTAACTATGTACATAAAAGCAATAATATCAATTTGTTTCTTCAACAGCTCTTGCATGTTTTCTTAAATGTTAATTAAAGGAACACACCAATGCATTTCAAATCATTTTTCATGAAAGAAAAACTAAAACAAATAATCCAAAGTTAAAAATAACAATTTACCTTGAATATTATTGTTTTTGAAGTAAGTGTCACAAAAATAATTGAATGCCAATACCCTATTAAGACTTCATTAAATATCATCCCTTATACGACTCTTGAAATTCATGATTGGTTACTTGAGCAAACATACATTGCAAGTATAGAACTTATTCTACCACTTCAAAAACCCCTTCAACATACACTCAATCGACTCACGTCATAGATAAGTGCACGATAAGGGCAACAAAGGGCGCAAACCGAGGTTTGTGGCCAAGTTGTATAATTGCCCTACCACGAACATTTACCATTCGAGAGGCTCGGCTTCGATCTCCGCAAGAGTCGGCTTGAGAGTTTTTCAGAGGTTTTCTCGCGGCAATATAAATATCAACACCTTTTTGGCAATGTTCCGAAATCGGAACTTCACCCATTTCAGCTACTAAAACATAGGTGATACTATGAGTGTGCAGTTGGATGTTCTATGGATGCTCTATGATCTGGAATAATGACATTCCAGTGGTTATTCATGCTGTGAACCTTTAGATTTACAAAGTGCCAAGTCATTTATATCCAGTGTCAACAATTTTAGTGAGTTACTTACTTCAGATAAGGTGAGAGTCGTCATTATGAAATATTATATATAATTACTTTTAATTTATAACTTCAGAAACTTGCCCATCTGTAGATAAATGTATAAATGTGTAACATGTCTGAGGTTTGTGAAAATTATAACTGTGTTCAATTTTTTGGAACATGGCCACAAATAAATATAATTTCTCTTTTCAGCGAGTCATAAATGTTAGAAGTTTTTATGGGAAAAAGAGATATGAAGCAAGCAGTGTGGATCTTTTGTTGGATCAACTCTCTTCTAATCAGCTGATATATTCATAACACCACCAGTGAATGATTCGGATGGTGATTCTGAGACATCTGATAAAGAAGATGATGTTGAATCTGCAAAAAGATTCTCGGCTAAAATATTGTCTGCATCTGCAGAACCATCATTTAGGGTGAGGTCTAATGACAGTAATAAAGAAGGAGAGGAAGAAGATCATGACGAATGTAGCAGTTCTAGCATTGGAGAAATATCTAAGGTACGAAGCTGTAGAAAAGTCCAGGTATTGTCTATCAGTGAAGAAGAAGATAAAGAACCTGCACTTAAACAATATAAAACATCCAAATGGAATGAGAAGACAAACAAGAAAGCTAAGAGTGCTAAATCTAAGAAAGAGTACTTAGACATGTGGCACAAAGGTGATTTGATTATATCAAAGAGCAAACTATTTCATATGCTAAGGAAAAGAATCCTGAAAATCATTTTAAAATTTCTGTGAGTGAGCTAAAAGTATTTTTTGCAATTTTGTTGATTTCAGGGTACAGCCCTGAATCACGACGAGAATGTATTCGAGCTTGGATTCTAATTTGCGGAATACGGCAATTGCTGAAGCTATGTCGCGCAACAGATTTAGGGAAATTTTGGAGTTCATCCACTTTTCAAATAATGGAGAGCTACCAGCAAACGACAAATTTGGGAAAATTCGACCAGCATTACTCATCTAAAGCCCGTTTTCTAAAGTATATGCCCGTTATTGAAAACGTCGACGTTGATGAATCAATGATACCCTACTATAGCCATCATAATTGCAACAGAGAATTCAGGGCAAACCAATAAGATGTTGTTTTGGGTTTCTCGAGAAGGTTAAAACTCAAGTTTCCAGAGCGACGGTTTAATTTTTTTATGGACAACTTCTTCACTGGCTTACCTCTTCTTAGAAATATGACTGACCTGAATCTTGGCTGCACTAGAACAATTAGGAAACATAGAACCGAAAATTGCCCAGTGAAGAATAATGATATGGAAAAATGTCTAAGGGGTTCTATTCAATCGTATATAAATTCTCCTTCAACAATCGTCCTAATACAGTGAAAAGATAATGCCACTGTGCAGATTGCCTCCAATTGTTATGGTGTGACACCTACTAAATCAGTGAAGAGGTATTCCTGAGTACAACATAAATATATCACTGTAGATATGCCCAATGCAACAAACATATGGGAGGATGGATCGCAATGTGTCTAATTACCGTATAAAACTGCGGAATAACAAATGGTATTGGCAAGTATTTCACGCATCTTCTTTCAGCTTCACTTGCTAATGCTTGGACAATTCATCGCATACAAAAGAAGATTGCGAAAGAAGTAAACAGCAGTCAATACGAGGGAAGTTCACCACTTGATTTTCTAGCATTAATAAGAAATATTTGCTTATAAATACAAGACGAATGTCTGTCGGTCGCCCCATATCGCATTTAGAAATGTTCCAGATATGGTGTCAAAAAATTAAACAGTTTTACATTACCTCAGCACTATCAAACAAAATAGATGTAAAATGTGCAAAACAAAATCAACATTTGGGTGTGGCGTTTGCCATGTAAACCTGCATCCACTTGAATGTTTTCGTACTTTTCACTTACAGAATGTATAAAATGTATTTGCAATGAATTTTCAATAAAGCTTGTTCTCTATATACAATATCTTCTATTTTATTACTATGTTATTGAAATGAGGCCATGTTTCAATATTGAAACATTTCTTTGTCACTAAATAAGTCATGAAATATTATAAAGATTAAAAATGGGTAAAGTAGGTGAATGCCGTACCGGTAACTTCCTTAATTTTTCCATCCACAGACACACTCTCGATGTATATATATATATATATAAACATGTACAGGATCATGCGAGAATGCACACCTCCTCCCAAACGTTTTAACCTAAAAAGAAAAACTTAATACGAAAATAACACCAAGATTTCTAGCGATTTCAATGAACTTATTAAAAAAACAATCGAATATCGTATTTTAGAGATATGAACCAAACACTGATTTTATTAAAATGGAACACTATGTATATTTTTGAATTTTCGAAATCTACGTGCCTTTCTGATTTCAAATATACAGAGGGGTCCAAAACGATGTACACAGTCTTTGACAGTAAATATCTTGGAAACAAAATGTCCTAGAGTTACAATTCTTTCGCGGTTGTGTAGTGCATTGTTTTCTCAACAGATAGTCATATGTGTTCAAAGTGACCACCATTAACAGCTATACAGCGTCGATGCCGCTGAACTGCTGATCGAACTACGACTACCAGTGTGTCCGGTGTGATGGCTGCGCATGATGCTTCAATGGATTCTCGTAGTGCGTCCAGTGTAGCTGGCTTCTGTCGATAAACTTCATTCTTCAATGTTCCCCATAGGAAGAAGTCCAGTGGTGTTAGGTCTGGAGACCGTGGTGGAACTCAATAGGGCCTCTTCGACCTATCCAACGTGTTGGTGGATCGGTACCAAACTCAGCCGCCAACGTCGTTGTACCTCTTGAATGTTCTCAAACTTCCAATACCATTTCAGTACTGGCCTTGCGTTGCTCAAAAGTCAGTCTTACAGCCATGTTGTTGTTTATACAGTCGTTTGTTATTTTATTTGCATGCGCATCACACTCTCATCATGTGACTCATAACCATTGCCATCTGTTAGAAAACAATGCACTACACAACCGCGAAAGAATGTAACTCTAGGACATTGTGTGTACAAGATATTTACTGTCAAAGACTGTGTACATCGTTTTGGACCCGTCTGTATATATATTTTGAAAATAATCGAAAATAAATAGTGTTCCATTAAAAAAACAATGTTTGGTTCATCTCTCTAAAATACGATATTCGATTGTTTTTTTAATAAGCTCATTAAAATCGCGCAAAAATTTCGTCTTATTTTCGTAGTAAAAATTTTTTCTAAAGTATAACAAGTGAGGAGGGTGTGCATTCTCACATGATTACCCTGTACATATTACGTATGTACATTTGAATATACACGTGATCCCTTTCTGGCTGAAGTAGCTACCAAATGCTAGACCAGTCCACCCCTCGAGGAGAGAGAAAGCAAGTGTGTCTATTTCTCCTCTCATTCGAGAAGAATGGAACACGCATGTTCGCTTTTGAAGAGCGCCTAAACTAACGTCCTTTCAAAACATGAAATAATCATCCAAAATCCTAAGCTAAACTAAACAAATAATGGTAACTACACTCTACAACACAGGAAGACAAACATATAAATCAAATAAAATTCGAAGCTTAGAGATGTTAGTCTTTTAATGGAGATGGTCTGGGTACGTAACAAGAGCTCTTTTTTTTTTTTTTTTTAATGAGATGTTCAATAAAAAAATTTTTAAATTGTTTTAATGATTTTTTGCTTTCAAGTCGTCAAGTACTCTATAAAAAAATCATGCGTTTAAAATTTGTTTTAAATTGATATTTGAACGTAAGCGGAAAAGGAATTATAAAAGCAACCGACAAAACAAATGAGAATGTATCAATATTCACAAGGGGAATATACACTCTATACCAGAAATGGGACAAATAAAGCTGAACTTACAGAATAGGAGAAACCGATTTCTATAGATTCTCAATTTTAAGTAGATTGCCCATATAATAGAGTCACAATATAGTTTGAATGTAATAAACCCTATTCAACAGACAAATCCTCTGAGGAGTGGCAAATCGTTACGAGACTTTACGAAGGGGTGCATTTGCAAGAATGCAATCGGACGTCCGAGTCTCTAGGCTCGCCAGTAAGGTCAGAGACCTATCAGAGGGATTGTACGAAAAAATCCCCTCCTTTTCCCTCGATTATCATAACTTTTCAAAGTCTTCTTTTTTATCCTCTTACAATTAATTGATTTTGTGATACACCTATTACATTTAATTTTTTTAATGTCCAAATGTAATCTATAAAGAATGGTTACAATTGAGTTTCTAATTAGAGTAAATGTTCCAATTATGGTTCATTGCAGTAAAAAGTGATCGTTTCAATTTAAAAAAAAATTAAGTAATTAATATTTCTTATCGATCCCAACCTCAACAGATATAACGTAAAAATGTGCAGATCATTGCATCCAACTTGTGATTAAGGTTTTCAATTAAACGATAGGGACCCGGTGTTACGGTATTTATAACTTCATTTTGTTACTGATTTGAAACGAGAGTGCTGAGTTCAAAGTTAGAATTAGAAAAAACAAATTACCACATGCTATCAACATGTGCTTGTATACAAAAAATGCTGGCGCTTACGTACTTTAAGATAAATTAAAACAATACAATTCAACTGGTATATAGTCTTTGTTAAACGCAAAGTACATGGAGCATGATGTTCAAATTATGGTCTGATGGAATGCAAAGTGTGGGAGTCTTATATATGGAGAGGATGACTCATTGAAAAGAAGTGCATGCAAGAATAAGAAAGGTTTTTAGGTTAACACCTCGTTGGATCTTAATCGAACAATAGAACGTTTGACGGATGCCACCTTTCGCCGGAAAAGAAAGTAGCCTAATTATCTGCAACAATACGCTTATAAATGGAGACAATAATGTTGATTCAACTAACGTTAGTCGGTATTCGTATTAATAGAGCACTTTAATTATAGACTTTCGTGAGTACGATTAGCACTTGTAGTAGACCGTTAGAAATGGTACGATAGCATTTTCCCATTCAAAAACTATTTGTAAAATTTTGATGCAGCAATAAAATTAATCTATTAGTCAGACTTATTGCATGTTTCAGCAACTCGCATTTAATGGTGTTGAAACTGGTCAAAATAAAGTAAAATGCATCGAGCGATTGCACTCTATGTAGTACAACTTTCTTTAAGTTTCACTTTTTTTCTTAAACCCTTATTTGGAAACTTCACTGTGCAATAATTATATAGACGAGACATGAATCATCTGTATTACGTCACATCCTAACCAATGTGTTACTTTTTGACGTAACATGTTTACATATTTAGCTATTTTTTGTTAATTGAATTTTACTTGTTACTAACACAAACGACTTCTTTTTTAATCCCTCGGTTCATTGTTTCTAATGAGTATTTGAACTGAATATGATTTCCAATCGAAACCATTTCCTTTATTGCGTTCCGTAAGCAATAAAGATACTTTTATTGCACTAATTTGACAATCGATGAGATTGCATTTTGAGCAAACGTCTACACTATAAATCTAAGGGGCGCCATTCACCCTTCAGATATATTCTTATGAAGAAAAGTTTTCTCTAAGCAACTCCTATACTACCAGCGCATACCCTTACAGTTAATCCCCCTTTCATACATAAATGATAATATACATGGGCAATGTTTTTATTAAAGTACGCAATTTAAGTTGTCCATAAATGTATTTATTTTAGATTGTAATTATCGTCGGTTTACAAGCAAGTGGGTAGATATGGAGCGAGGCTCGCCCTAAAAATTGCGAACTTGCTAACAAAATGACGTAAGTGTCATTTTTAGTTTAAATTTACATACATATTAAAGAAAGTAATTTCTGTTTTAATTTTATTGGAAAAAATAATTTACTAATGTACAGGGTTATTCTTTCGTTATTATTGCTCGTAGAAAAAAGTTATACATGAAAGTTGTATAGTTCTAAGTGAATTTTCTTAAAATGCCATTCATAGTTCAGTTACTCGCCGTTTACAGGGCGCAACAAACATATGATGTATTTTTTAATGTAACACCCTGTATATTATTACACTTTTGAAGAGATCTTTTTTTTTCTGATTTCAAAAATATATCATATGTTGTCTTTATCTTGAGCCGTTATTGAGTTATTAATCACAGAATATCACAGTTACTTAACACGGAATCGTTAGCGAAGCAGGAAAACTTCCTATATTTACCTGTTATATTCAAAATAATGAAAGGTAAGTAATTTATAGTGAATAACCCTGTACAGTCGATGAAGAAAATCGGGGCCCCTGTTTCAAAACTACAATGCAATTCTTGTCGGTCCAAATTTAGTTTTCACATTCATATTTTTTATTTGGTATGCACTCTTCACAAATAATAAATAAGTGGGGCATAGCTCTACAGTTCCTACTCAAGGGACTAATATGTTTCTTTTGAAATATTTAATGCAATTGTGTCTATGGTTTTGGTAAGATTAGAAGCATACACAGATTGTTGTTATATTGTTTTATAGTTTCGTTCTTTTCAAGGAAAGTGATTCTTAATATGTAGTACAATTCTATCGAGTTTATCGTAGCACTGAGAAGTTAAATTTTTGTATAAAAATATATATACAGGGTGGCACAAAATATGTGTTCCAGGCTTAAAAGGGTTGTGGTTGTAGAGGAGATTAAAATAAGCAACTTTTTCAGAAAACTTTATGTTACACAAATAGTTACGCCAAAAACGCGAAAATTCTAAATGTTCAATCACCTTTTTCACGGTTCTAAAACTATCGAAATGTTACGATTTCTGCCCGATCTCTGTAATTCCTATTATTTAAGGCTGTTGATTTAGATATTGATTTGGTCAATTGCTAAATTTTACCCTACAAAACAAATAAAAAAGTTTGACATTTAATTTGCATTTAGGAGAGCTTAGAAGAGACAATTTCTGCAAAACTTCATAGTATCAGTAAGTCCTATAAAATTTTTATTTTTAACGTTATGTATACAGGGTGTCCCACCGGGAACGCCATCGATAGATTATAGAAAACTGTACATGGGAAAAATTTGAAAATTTGGTAGTATATTAACATCGACGGGGGCAGTTCCGCTAAAATTATTTTCAAGATGGTGACACTTCCGGTTATACTAAGAAGTGTGTCAACTTGCTTATTTTAATTGGAACAACTTTATATATTATTTTATTTTTGAATTTTGCCCAAAATTCTAGACACATTTTGTGTATAATGTCCTATACCTAAGTCTAACTGTTTTGGACTCTATTTTAAATTTTATGCCAAAATGACGTTTTCAGGCCTAAACAAAATTATAAAATTTTCCTATACTAATGCCTTTATTATTTAATTGAAATAGGTTTCACGCACTCTGCAGTTAAAGGCATATCGCCAATAAAGCGATAATTTTAAATGCTTGAAACACGTGTGTCGATAAAGCCAGGTGTTCTTTTTCGTTGCGTGTGTAATACTATACAAGTAATTACTTGGCTTTATCTACACAAGTGTGTTTCAAGCATAATAAGTTATCGCTTTGATAACGATATGCACTTTAACACTCACAGTCGGTACAGTTAACTGTTGGCATTTCTTAGTTTGATATACACAGCTTGGACATATCCTTGACAGATGATTGTTTTCTAACGCCATCATGGCCAACTAGGAATAACCATTCATATTAAAAAGAAATACAATAGCATTTGTGCAACAAAAAATGTTAAATTGCCAATATTTCGAAAACCATGAATTTTTGAATAGACAACCTTGTACAAAGTCAACCTTATTTTTGATGCTAAATAAGAAAAAATTATAAAAACATGGTGCTTGCATTAAAAAAAATGACTTTTGACGTGTTTTTGAATTTAATTTTAATCCTTTTTTTGATCGCCCTGTATTAATTTATTATCAAAATATCGACATAGCCCACTAAAATAAGTCCCCTGCTAAAGAAAACCTATTCTATAATCTATCGATGGCGTTCCCGGTGGGGACACCCTGTATATACATATATGTATACATACATTATTTCTTACAACAAGAACAAGGGGCTGAAAAACAAAACGCTAAGAACCAGAATACAAGAGAAAATATGAAACCCCAGTAATAGTAAGATTGGTCAGATAAAGATGAAGAAAAGAAAATCGAAAAATAAAAATTTGAATAATTACATTTATAGTAACAGTCACCAACAGTTCACGACTGCGGTATTTGAACGTGAACACTTCGTGTTCAAAACGTGGCAGCTATTTTGTTTCGTGAATTTTACTATAGTAGTTAACAATAGACAGTGTGCTTTAAGAGGGTATTTGCCCTGGTGTTATGCATAAAACATCGGTCGCAAAATAACTATTTTCCATAGAAATAAAGTGCATGCATTGATGCTTTCAGTAATAAAATAAGTATGCAGTTTAAGATTAAAAAATTGTTGTTAAAAAGTCTATAGTCACACATAAAATGCTTTTAGTCATAAATGAACGAAGAACCATAGCCTGGCTGTGTAAGGCAAATACCCTCTTAAATTTAAATAATGAAAATGATTCAATTCTGTAGTCATTACTAGTAATAATGCCAATAACTTATATTCCATTACAAAAAAACAAATCTAAAAATACATACTTTATAATATTTTAATGGGTTATATACACTTATAAATTCATAATGAATTTGAAGATTTCAACCAACCTTTTTTTTCTTTTGTACGAAGGTTGATGACTTACATGATTGAAGGCAACGTTAATTGTGTAATGCACAAACTGCTATCATTATGTTAAGTAATATTTTTGTGTTGTCAATTCAACTTACATATTTTTATGAAGTCTTATTGTTTTTCACTGCATAGTAACAATTTTGCTTTTAAAAGAGTTACTTTCATAAAGTTATGTCCCTAAAAGTTAATTAAAATAATAATAATAATTACCAACTGAATAAATAAATAAATAAAAATTAAAACAATATCCTTAATGTTGTTTAATTCCAACCATCTCATTTTATCTCATTTTAAAAGCAATTTTCTAAACTGTTTTCGTTTGAAAACAATCGCTCATCGTATTTACATAATAATAAATCTAAATTAGGTCGGGTAATTCCATTGTCAGCAGTAAAACTATATAAACTCACATAGAAGTTGAAGTTAAAACATAGCAATAGTTAATTGGGCTTTCAAAAAATAATCGAAATAATTTATACGACAATTTAAATAAGATGCATTTTAATTTAATGATAAATTCTTCAAGTGACATTAAGACGTCGTATTATTGAGTGGCATTGCTAAAAAGCTTGGTGTCTAAACATTAAAGCAACAGTTCTTCTGTTTTCCCACTATTTAGAGGTTGGTACCTCGGTTATATCATATTATGAATGTAACAGTAAAGTACCAAGATTGATTCGTCGAGACTAAAACGTCATTATAACACGCGAGAAAATTTGAAAATAACAATGAAACTAGCAATAAAGATATGAATAACTAATATTCACTGGGTTAAAAAATATAATTGTTTCGCGCTTAAATGTTGATGGCGAGCTTGAACATTATATTGTTTAACTCCTAGTATAATAATATTCTATTATGGCTAAGTAAGAATCGTTTGCTATGTGCTATTATTAATCCTTGGATACCATTTCATTAATCCTAAATTGAATCGAGTATTTTTGTGAAACTGGGCCTTAGCAACTTTATTTAGTATTGACAACCTTTTAGTAGAAATAAAACGTCTTCCGATTAGGACCGTATCGCTTCGCTTCTTTTAGTCTAGAATCTGGCTTAGTTTACAAGTTGACTACCTGACTTTTAGTTGTCTACCTTGAACTCTCGTTTGTTTGTTTCAAGTTTCTCGTCCTGATGAAGTCTCTTAAGATAGTGGGTGAAACGTTGACAACTACGCTTACCCTTTCTACATATGCAATCCCGGAAAACGTTTTAGTTTCAATAATGACTCCGAAATGCAAGTGCTAATCTTTTTGTATGCCATAAATTTGCCGGAGGTTTGTTCTCTATTAAATTGATACAAAAAAACATAGTTTCGCCATCAAAACTGACTATCTTCAAGTCAATAATAAATCATAGCAAGTCACGAATACACTCTTAAACAGAATCAATACCAAATTAACAATTAGATGTACTTCCGATCAGTACTAATTAATAGTTTAGTCAAAATAATCACAAAAAGTTAAAAACTTGGACAAAATTCCCACAGAATTAAAAATTTGCGAAGGCCTTTGACTAGCCAATCATTTTAATGAAATTCGTTTAATGCCTCGATTTATGGTGCTCCAAAGGAGACCACTTTTTAGACTATAAATTTCCAGTTACATAAAAAGTACACAACATAATAAAGTAGTACAATTTACCCTGTCTCCTTCCAGTATCTACTGTTACTCATCATTAAAATTTATATCAAGTCTAGTGTCAAATGGAGGTAGCTCTAAAAAACCGTGTATTAAAGACGATCAGCCAATTTGACTTTTCCTCCACCTGCTCCTTCCACTAAATGCAATTTTTCCAATAACACCAACTGTGAGTGAAAAAATGTTTATATTCTGAAGAAGCAGAAAATGCAACTGAATATATTAACTCCGAAGATTGAAAACACCGTTTTCTCTAAGCCGGTATCTCACTGTCTATATTGTTATAAAAAATTTGATAAATACAGTATGTACATTTTTGGCAAACATGTCAAAATTTTATATTTAAATAATAAGTAATAATAATAAGTCAAACAAAAAAATGAAAACAAGAAATAATGTCATTCAAAAATTAGCTGGAACAACTTGGGGAGCAGATGCAAAGACACACATTGGCATTAGTTTATTCTACAGCAGAATATTGTGATCCTTTCTGGTTGAATAGTTACCATTAAAAAAATAGATGCCCAGTTGAATTGCACTATGCGTATAATTAGTGGAACCATTAAATCTACTCCTAACAATTGCCTTCCTGTTTGTTGTAATATTACTCCATCAAACATTCAACGAAGAGCTGCTTTAAAACGAGAATGGGATAAATGCCAACTTAACAAAAACTATTGAGAACCCTCCAGCTAAAAGACTTAAATCTCAAAGTCCTGAATGGTTGCAAGACTACTTAACTACGGCTTTTTCTGAAGTTGAAGAGTAGAAAAAACTATGGTGTGGAGTTGATGTTTTCAATAAACATCTCATTGATGATTCAGCAATAGAGTCCCGGGCTTTGATCAAAAAAGGAAAATTTGGTCAAAAGTAAATCGCATAAGAACAGGACATTCAAAATGCAACTCTATGTTGTTTAAATGAGGTGCGATTTCTAATCCAAATTGTGACTGTGGAAACGAACCAGAGACCGTTGGACATTTGTGGAGGATTGTCAATTAACAAAGTTTAAAGGAGGGTTTGTGAACATTCATAACTTAACGGACGAAGCTGTACCATGGCTTATTAACCTGAAGGACATCTGAAGTTAAGCAATATTTTGTATTCTCTGTCCTGATTATCTGTTTTTCCATTATTTTGTTTGCTATTGCTTTAACCTTATATTTTTTATGACATTGTCGTGACTGGCGCTTGGACCGGTCCATTATATGTCGTCATGCAATGGATGTGCTGTTATATTTTGGTGTTCTTATTTAATATTCTACAGCGCACCGGAGCAAACAAAGTCCACGGAAACATGTCAACTACATTTAAAAATTTGTGGTGGTAAAACATTAACCCAATCATAAATATAAAATAACAGCTGATACAGTCTCTGACAGAATTTTGAGTTATCAATTCGAATCTTTTTGACAAGTTTTGGTTCTTCCAGTTTTTGCGTTTATTCATCTTTATAAAAACAGTTTTTTTGTGTGAAACGGTAAGCATATTTATTAGTGATTTTAAATAATTGCATGATTTAAATTTATATTACGTAACCTCAAAAGCACTCTTACAACCATATGCATAGTCATATTAAGTAGAGAAATAGTAGCTACTTTGCCACTACTATGGTAATTGCTATGCAGTATTTGGGAGCTACTTTCCATAGTAGCTACTTTTTATTTAGTAGGAAAAAATTACTGCCAATAGTACAATTTTCTGACTACTTTTAGGTTAGTAGCGTTTAATAGGTGTTTTGCCAGCGATGGTTGATTTCAATATACTAGAAGGAGTGAATGTAAACAAGCACACAAAAGTATATATGGGTCATATAAATCCGTTTCATAAATATGGTGATGACCAATTCAAGAATAGATATCCTATACGAAAGTATATTATATTATCTATTAGGGATCAGTTGGAGGCTAATATGGTCGTCACGGAGAGCTGTGTGCCCCAAAATTCAGTTTTTAGCCAGTCAGATATATATGCAAAGGGGTATATAAAGTATGACGTATCATTGCTTTGATAACAAAATCATATTCCCATGAATCAGTTTATATTTAATTTATTTAGACATTTTTTTCTTTGCCTACATTTGTATGGGGATATAATATTCATCCATATGAGAGATTTCTCTCATAAAACCTTCAACTTTTATAGTCACTTCCTTTGATTTATTTGAAATTGCAAACTTTTTTATTTTTTATATTTAAAATTAGAATTAGGAATATTTTCTTAAATGCCCTATACCATTTGATTTTCTGCAAGATCATGAATTTTGATATACATATTCAAAATGAAATATATCCTGTAAACTTAATTGTATTTTATAAAACAGCAAAATACCAAAAAGTCATTCATCAATTTTTAACAGAATTAGCGATGTTGTCAGATAAATTCTTACTACTTTTTACTATTTACTAGTAAGCATTAGTAGCCACTAAACTAGACTAAGTTACACTATGCATTAGAACTTGAGATAGTTGCTAGTAAATAACTACTAGTTAGTAGCTTAAAAACAGCTACTTCTCTGAACGGTAATGCATCGGGTCATAATAAAGTTTATTTTGTTTACACTAATTTCTTAAGTTATTTTTTAATGCTTTAAGGACGATTAATGTTTTAATTTAAATCGTTAAAAATTATTAGTTTCTTACAAAATTTTGTTTTTCCGGCTTTTACTTGCATTTTAACATGGCTACGAATAAACCTGTTCATTCGAAGCCAGAAACATTATTAAAACTGTCATGAGTTCTTCGATCAACAAAAGCTGCAGGTGTGTGGTTATTTCCTTTAGAGAAGGTAACAGAATTAGCTGCAGCTGCAACTGAGAAATCGATCAGTTTTATAAAGCAAATAAGGCAAATGTGTGATATGTAACAGCTGAATTTGTAAATAATTAATGTTGTTATTAGAATGAAACTCGAAAATCTGAAAGTGGAATATTAAATTTTTCTATCGAAGAAGAAAAGGAGTGGTAGTTCTAACAAAAATGTGTAGGATGATTTTGATTTGTTGAGGAACTGTTCACGATGTTTACAAGACAGAAGGTACCAACGATGTACCAAGTGCTGGCAATCTGAAGACGAACCTGGTGTGTACCGCACAGACAGATCCGGACATTTGTGAAGAATGGACTATTGGTTTTAAATCTCAGACAAAATCTGGAGATTACTATGACGATATAATCCATAACAACTTTATGCAGTGGATGCAGAAGCAAAAATTTGCCTGCGAACGGTATTGTTGTTATAGATAATGCACCATATCATAGCGTTCAAATAAACAAACCACGAAACCAACCAAGAAAAAAAATAGAGATTAGGGAATGGATAGAGAGTAATGGCATATCAACTACCAATGATATGCGAAAAGCAGAGTTAATTGAATTAGTCAAACAATTTAATTACACAAAGACTTATTTTGTTGATGAATTACTTATCATTGCGAATTAAATCCCATCGAGTTTATCTGGGTTTAGCAAAACATAAAGTTGCAATGAATAATGTATCATTACAATCATGTCAATTGATTGGCTAATGAAATGTGGGAACGAGATGCTCTATTAGATGAAGTGGTTGAAAATATGACATTCGTGGTGAACACTGGTTCATCAGATGAAGAAATAGGTGATGAAGATGACAGTGAATAGGTGAAAATAATTGTGTAGTTGATTTTGTCTCCATTTTATGCTATTTTTATAAAGGTATTATATAATTGGTCTATTCTTAAAATGTTCATCTCTGTCGAATTTTGCTTCTTGTAATTTCTATGCAAGTACGAATTTATAATAAAATTTACTATGAAGAAACTTAGAAGGAGAGTTACTCAGAAGCCTAAACGTTGCTGAACAAAATTTCTTTTAATTGAAATGTACGAATAATCAAACAGATTTAACCGATACCTAATGTGTTTCGATCCCAAAACAGGGTTATTGTAAACTGTCTTTGTGGTTGATAATTTACTAGTTTAGTTTTTAATATTATCGATTTGGTGATATTATTCCGATTAATTAAAGAATCATGTTCAATGTTCATTTTAATTAATTATTGCAACAAAATTAAATGGAACTGTTCTATGAATTAAAGTTACTTTCACAAAATTTCTGAAAATAAAATTCCTGCTAGAACTTCTCAAATTGCAACAGTAAAGACAAATTAGAATGATTCTTGTGATATAAAATTAGATACCTAACCTAAAATTATTACATTTTGACAACAAAAAACTTGGTAATCTGAATGTACCGTCAAAACTAAAGCGACGCCGCCCACGCCCCTCCAGGTGTTTTGTTTGCTTCGATTCGCTGTATAATGTATACACACTTAATCAATATTATTACATATAAAAATATTAATGTGGGTAAGGGTTTGCATATTTAGGGTTTTTCTAAACCTTGGAAGCAAATCTTTGCCAAGACAACAATCAACTAACCCACAATTGCACACGGTTTCGTCACCACACTACATTACATACTGATCTTCTGGGACGCCATACATAACACTTACATTACAATCCAATATTAAAAATGTACCATACGAATAAATAAATATTTGTGACGTCACGTACATAGAAACGTTTGTTTTTATGTTGAGCAAAACGACGATTCGATTGGTTTTGGGAGACACACGTGCGCTGTTGCTGGTTTAGAGGTTAATGGTTATATTATATGTTATTTAAAATGCCGCATTCAAATAACCAATAAATTGCAGTAAGTTATGTAACCAATAGAGCAATAATAAATTTTGATAAAAATATTTTCATGGTAGAATGAGGTCGTCTGTACTGTTGATGTGCCGTCATTTGCATAAAAAAAATTATAAAAATACCGGGATGCAGGCTTAAGTCAATGAAAATGTAATGTAAAAATGAAAATAACTGATCTCACTGGAAAATGCAATAAGTTTTTGAATGAAATGCCTTCAAACAAAAATCAACAATTCTGTTAGTTTAACCGCCAAACTCATATACCAGAAGTGATATAAGGTACTAGCATTTTACAAATTTTCTCCTAACTTTATTTAGGCCAACAGAAAATCAAATCAATATCAATTTTTGTAGTGAACGTATAGTTTGAGACACGCCCGGTAAATAGAGATTGAAGTATAGACACGTGTCGTAGGGGATGAAAACACGAATTCATGTCTAAATTATTAGTCAAACGATGTGCATATATTTTCATATACGAAATCGTTTTAATGACTTTCTTCTCAAATGAGTATGAGGGAGTGCAACTCTTAATTGCCGCTTGTTATGCGCAAAACGACGTGCATCACGGATGGACGAACCTCTCAACGATTTAATGCGAACATGAAAAGAAAACAAGACCGAGAACAATTTTGAAACGACAGATTGAACCATCCATAGAAAAGCTAATATCAATTGTTGTTGAAACCCCGCAAGCTCTTTTTAATTAAAACAAACTAACGAACGGAATCATAATGAGAGGTGGCATGAGCAGTTTATTTTAATTAACGAGGGAAGGTTACGTGCTCGATTACAAAATTTACAATTTTTATTGTTACAGGAAGAATAGTGTAGCATTTAATTTACAGTTTATTTTCACGTTCATTACCAAACTGTTAATTTCGCAAGAACTGTAAATTTTGATGGATCTCCCCATTTTTGATCTTTGCGATTGACCACAACACTTGAATACAAATCATAAAATGTAATTTCAAAAATTGAATCATTCCTTTGAATCTAAGCGAGCATAATTTTTCTAGCCCGTTTTAAAAACCATAAATAATATTCAATAGATGCGATCACAGATTAAACACATATAATTAATCATGACTGCGCCCGCAAGTTGTAGTAGTATTTTTGTATCAACGTAATGCAATAGTGAGAGCCTGTCTTTTCTAACAATCCTAACAAGTGATCAGTTACAAAATTCCACATCTAAATCAATATTGCTTCAGAAAAAATGGTTCAACTTTGTTCCATATTCATTGTATAATAAATATAAATGAAGTGAAGAAGTTTTTTATGTTATGAATTTGTTTTACCATAGAGTAAAAACCTCGGTAAAAACAGTACTTATCTGAACAAAAAAATGTATAAAATAGCATTTATGAACCATTTAAATTACCAGAGTTACCACTTTCTACCAATCTACTTTTCGTAACTAGTGAGGAAAAGTTTTACTTTTAGTAGATCGTTTTTATATTTACTTCGATGATGAAATATATCACTTTGTAGTTCAAAAATAGAGAAAAAGGCATTTTTTAGAAATAATTTAAAAAGCTAAAAGTACCATTTTCGGTTGACCATTTCTTTCAAAATAACATATATACTTTAAATTCCATGTCATAATTTATAGTGTGTCCTCTTGACGTGAAATTATGACGAAAAGTCTATAATGTTCGAAAATGCCTCGTTCTTGATATACAGAGTGTTGACATTAAAAATAAATATGAATTTTTTAAAGAACGGTTTCTGCAACTTTACGAATTTTTGGCAAAATGTTATAATAGATTACGACTAATAATGTGACATAATAGAGCATCTTTTTTAGTTAATTTCTAAATTTTATCGACATTTTGAACATTTTCTCGTAAACGGTTCGTTCTAGCGAAGTGTAATAAAAGGTTCTTTTTTGTACGTTGTTTGTTTGTTTTTTTTGAAAATAGTGACAAATTTTTTAGTCAAAAATTTTTTTTTAACTTCAACACTCTGTACATAAAAAACGTGGTATTTTTGGACACATGTTCATATAAACTTTTCATAATTTCACGTCAGGAACACGCCCTAGAAATTATGGCATTGTTTTTAGAGATATTCAAAATTTTAATTTGCCACTAAAAATAGTGTGTTATTCATCTGTTTTGTTTTAAAAGTTGTATTTCACGATTTTTTATAGTCGCGGAGATTTTGGGTGTCTAAATAGCCAAAAAGACTTAACCACAGCACTTTCGTTTATGTAGAAATTTTTCAACATAATACTGACACATTTTTTCAAATAAAAGTTGTGTTGCTAATATAGTTTTTCCACGACATACTTAGAAAACGGACGTTTCTTCTCTACAAATAGTGAAGAAAATTCGTTTTCCTCACTAGCGAGGAAAATAATGTCGTGTTACAAAAATGCCTCTTTAAAAAAATGTAAGAATGTGTTATTAGAACTATATGCGCCTAGTACTTAGTTAAACAATTTAATTTAGTATTCAATCAGGTTTGTTTAATTTAATATCTTATATTTCGACTCTTAAAAATTGCTACCCTACATTTATTGGTTAGAATTACGCGGCTGCGCTATGACAGATTGAGACCACACCGATACTACAGAATACTGTAGCGAGACTATTGGGACCCACCTATTATCAACTTTTGCTTTTACGTACGAAAATGTGACGAAATTCTGTAACAATAAGTTACGTTTACAATATTACTTCTTTCATTAGGTTGTTTTTGGGGGAATGTCGTGGAAAAAATGTTGTGTCTAACACATGAGGAAAGCCTTTTTCCACTCTCACTCTAATGCCTACTCGCTACGCTCGTGAGGCAACTCGAGCTCGAGTGGGAAAAACAATCGCTTTCCTCACTTGTTCTCTTATGTGCTTTTTTTCATGGCCAGGTAGATGATGTAATAATACGACCTCACGAACACATGAGGAATGCTTTTTCGACTCGACTCTATATGCCTCACTCGCTACGCTCGAGTGGGAAAAGAATCGCTTTCCAAACTTGTTAGACAAATAACTATATACACACAATTTTAGTTTAAACAGAATTTTTCTTTTGCACAAAACTTTATTTATGCATGTCTGCACATAATTCACTTTTCAAGTCTTTTTATAATTATTTCATTGTGATTTCCTACTATTTATATTTTTTTTGCATTTAACTTAATATTTATCGGTTTTAATAAAGATAGAAATTTGAAAATTTATATTTAAAGGTTTTCTGCAGTGCTCTTTGCAACAAAAATACTTTGAACATAGTATAACTTCCGATTTATACCGGAAATGACTATTAAGTCTATTACCGAGAAATCCAAAAGTGTAAAAATATAAGGGCGTTTCATTTAAAATAGTGGACTTAATAATAATTTCCGGTATAACCGGAAGTGATACTATGTTCAAATTATTTTTGTTGCAAAGAGCACTACGGAAAACCTTTCAATATAAATTTTCAACTCTATCTTTATTAATTTAGACGTGAGATCCTCCCTGTATACTCCGGGTTTCTTTCTAAGCTTTAGATTTCTTAATTCACTTTCATAATAAAATTTTCATCAACCTGTTGTTGCTCCATCTTTCACTTCCTCATTTTATTCATTCTTTTCATTGTTACTCAAATTAATTAATTTTATTAGTTCGTTTCATTCATTCATTTCTCCATATTTAAATTACATTCTTTCATAATTTCATTCATGTGACCTACCTTTTATTCATCCGACACAAATTTCTATTATCTTTTCCGGTATTGCTCTGAATTTCTTCTGCACTTCTATTAATTTATTCTATGTTATCTTCAAAAGTTTTATAAATATCTTTTTCGATGCTATTCTAAATTAATTCCTTTCATATTTTCATCTGTGTTTCGTCATATTTTCATAATTTCCTATTAAAGCCTTAGCCAATTATGAAGCTTCTTCGTTTGTATTATTTTTCATCGTTTTTATTATTTCACTTTCACATTTTCTTCCTTCATTTTATAGTCATCGTTGTTCATGTTCTTATTTACAGTTTATGAGTTACATTTTCTTCTCTTTATAAAGTTTTCAAATTATTATGTTCACATTTTAATTAAATAAAACCTGTTCCACGTTGGGCGCCAATACGACATCGTTAATAACTTCAACTCAATTTCGATTTATTTTATTATGTTAAAACTTCTATTAAATTAACTTGTTTTTATTTTTCTGACTTCTATTTTAATAATTAGTTTGGCCGTTCCCCGAATTTCATTGGTTACACTCACACAGGTCACTAATCTAATTTAATTTTCAATCAAAACTCTATTAATATTTTCACTTATAATAAATCTTGCCGGAAATTTTTGATAGTCAGATTACCGGTAGCTAATCGCCATGAGTGCTTTAGCACGAATAGCGAATGTCCAAAAGCAACAGCTACGAGTCAATTTGACTGAGAAAAATTATCAAAAGATTCAGGCCACGAGTTGTATTTAGTAAGACGAGCCAAATAATCTCCATTTAATTCGTAGAGTGAATGCTATGAACAAATGAAGAGCAGGAACAATCAGCGTTTGATTGGTTGCGACTGTGGTTAGAAAATTGTCATTGGTGAGTTATTTGTGAGCTGGATTGTCAAAAACAAAATTTAATTCAATATTAATACTCAAGAGGTGGATTAATTGTTTTTGTTGAAAACCTCTTTTCATTAGAAATTATTCGCAAATTAAAGAATTAAAGGCATGGAAAAATTTTGACACGAGAATGATTTTCTATTGAAAAGTAGGTTTGGTCCCCAAAAAAATTACCCGAGTATAAAATCAACCTTGTGTGTATTACAGAAGATTCATATATGATTAAAGGCTGCTATAATAAGTTTAAGAGCTGGTGGCGGTTGACCTCCATGTAGATGTGCAGCGGGATTTTTAAACATGAAAGGTAGGCACGAATGAATACAACCGGGAAACAACGGTAGGAGAAGTGCCATCCTAAAAATGTTGATTACATTAATACAGGTTTAATTGTTTATAAGTATGGATTACAAAACATGACGAAATAATAAGTGTGCATTGAAAAAGATAATCTCAGGAAGGAACGCTCAAAATTATAATAATCACAAACGAAAGCAAAAAAATAAAATGGTTGCATTTCTGAATGAAATAGTAGCGTCTTTTCCGAATGTGCAGAACAGTTTTCTACGCATGGAGGGGCAACCACCAAGAGATTTGAAACTTATTGTACTATCGATAACTTTATGTACATGTTTAAATAAAATATGTAATTTCGCATAAATTTTAATTGTTTAACATTAATTTTTAGGTTGACAGATGCGACTATTTTCATAAAAGCAAGCTTTTTTTGATTTTTTCCCACCAAGATACAGTTTCATCACTATCGCATAAGCCAGCAAATTCAGCAAAATTGCAATTTACTACGATTTACCTGTATTTATGCACCTGATGGTTTATTATACTGTTGACGCGATTTTGCATGATGCAGTTGAATTCACGCCGCCCACTTTTCAAAATTTCCTAATTCATTATTAATTTCAAGACATTACTAAAAACAAGTGAACAACGCTTGACGGGTGCACGGGTTCGTTCAAATATGAGCAACATAAAAAAATTTATATTTCTGATCATACTGTATATACTTGTTTTGTTGAAATTTTCCTAATTTACCTTTTAGTAGGAATTATCCCTTTGGTATTTGCATTTCGATAGTTCTTGTACGAAATCAGTCAAACGGAAATGTCATAACATAACAAACAGAATTTTTCACAACTTGACAAACTTGCCCTATGATTATCATTTCATTATTCTCGTCCGCTCAAGAAACCCTAAGAAATTTTTGTGTTCCATTTTAGGTTTTCCTTTAGCTGCTAGAACTTTTTTAAGCTGCATCGAATATATCGGCAAACTTTCACTGTAAAGTAATTTGATTTTTAAGGCCGTTTCACATCTATGAAACATTCTTCAAATATTCGGTTTGTCTTGTTTCCGTCAAATAAATTTGATAGTGTGAAACATTGTATGGGAACTTATATGCGTACAACTGAACCTTTTAAATTAGTATGGCGCACAATTCAACAGATGGGGCAATAGTTGTAGTTTAAACAATTGTGGTGTAGTTTTGTAACGTCATAAATAGTTATTGCCAGATAATTTGATATCATAAGAACTAATAACGTAGATTATCGTTTTAGAATTTACTGTTATTGGTATTTTAAGTATGGTTTCATACATCTCCGTACAGTTTTTGATTGCAAAGATACAACAAGACATCTTTCCTAATACCGAAAACATTGTGAACGCTTTCAAAAATAGATTGAATTATGTTGTAATTCAAAACTTATTAATTTTGATTCAACAGAAGTATACAGGGCGTCCCGATATTCCGTGTACATAGAGCTACTGTAGCTGTACTATTTGCACGAAATTGTGTACTTGAGATTTTTTTGAGATGAGAATTCAAAATCATTTTTGTAGTAAATTGCAGGAAGCGCCACTTACAGCACTTTTTTTTACATTTAAAACGTCCTAATTTTTTTGTGCCTTCGTGTATGAAATTTTTATTTGAATATTCTTCTTCTAGTACAAAAAGGTATACTTAATAAATGTCGCTCCGAGCAACAGTTTCTAAGATAATTGGATTTTTGCTTATCTCTAATTAAATAAGACAAATTCGCCATTGCATTCCTTCACACTTTATCCAGGCTTAGAACTTTATTGTGAAACCAAAACCACTGAAGTTAAGGGATTATCTTTTTTCTTCATCCTTTATCATCTTGGCCAGTTTACTTTTACATTATTTCTGTTGCTGACCCCCGAGTACCCAATTTCGTGCAAATAGTACAACTATAAAGAAAACTATCCAAGAAAAGCTAATAAAAATAATAACTTTAACGCTGTGTATTTCGGAAACTATCAACTTTTGGACTAAGGTAATTTGAGTTAATCGTCATATTTTAGTCCCAGAAATCTACATTAGCTCTATGTACACAGAGTATCGGGACACCCTATATACAGGTTGATTGTAAATGCAGGACCACTTAATTTACTCTTTCATTATCCATGATAGACAAAAAGTTTATTAGGAAAAGATTTACAAGTATAGAAGATGAGTATTTTCCAAACTTTGCACAAATTGGCTGACTTCCGGTTTAAGCGGAAATGCTAAACTTTATTTTTTTAAATGAATCATGTAGTATTTTTTAGGTTTAAGTGATTCTTTGAAAAATTCTCTTCAAAAAACTATAACACAATTATAGCGTTAAAGTTACTAATAAATTAGTTATTTATTATTCAAAATCTAAAGAGATGCTTTCGATTGGTACAATTAATCTTAGGCTGAGAAAACTAATGTGCATGTAAAAAAATAAAGTTGATGTCATTTCCGCTTAAACCGGAAGTAACCATTTTGGGCAAAGTTTGGAAAATACTCGTCTTGTATACCTACTTGTAAAACTTTTCGTAATAGACTTTTTGTCTATCATGGAAAATAAAAAGTAAATCAAGTGGCCCTGAATTTACAATCAACCGGTATATTAAATGCCCAAAACGTAGCCTGATACAGCGATATAGTGGTTGTCGGTACTCCTTCTCAAAAAAAGAACCTATCGTTTAAATATCTCTTACTAGATATACTTGTCGACAAGAGTCAATACCTGATATGTGTCAGTTCATCATGAGGTTTAGGTTAGATCATCACGTTTATGACAATTAACTAGATCTTGTTTTGTGTAATTAACAATTAACCAAGCAAAAACTGTGTTTATGTGAGCTGAACCAATTCCTGAACTTATGATGTAAGTTTTTTTTGTCTAAATATTATTTATTAGTTAAAAAAGCAGTCGTCATTTTGAGATGTTGTATGTATAGACAGAGAGCCAGCAGGAAAATATTAAAAAGACCAGAAACGAAATAAACAGGCTGACAAAAGTGGAGAAGAAACATAAAAGAATCAAAAGCTAAGAACAAGGAACAGGAATATTTGAGATTCTCTCGAGATAAACACCAGAAATTTGTCCCTTCGTCCATAATGTGTCTAAATCAAAGAGAAGATTTTGTAATTATTTTAGTGAAAACCCCAGGAACTAAATATTCACAAATTTTTGGACCAGAGAAAAGTGTTTGTAACTGCATATGTTATAGTAAAGAAAAAAGAGGTAAACAAGCAGTACAGGTTCGTAGGAATACTTTTCTAAGCACTGCTTGATTGAACATTTTACAGTAGAAGCATAGGTAAAGAAGAGCACATAAATTCACAGATTAATATTTTCAACAAATGCTAAAGTGTTCATAAATGCATTTTTGATAACTTACCAAAGCAGTAGTCGAATTCCCTGAGAAAGGATACAACCAAAATGTACTTGATGCAACAGTTTGCAACTCTGCATCAGCTGTACGAATCTAATAAAGAATTATGCCAAGAAGAAAGTGAAACATGCTTGGGCATAAAGTGTTTTAGAAAAATGTTTAACCCAAAAAACCTTAGCTTATTTATACCAAAAAAAAAAGGAAGTAGGAGAATAAGTGGGAGCAACATATTGTAGACAAAAATCATAGCAGAGAACGTTCCAAAGATAGAGATAAAGCATTCAAAGGGGAGTGCATTTTACTTTTATGGACTTGGTAGCTGTAAAAGTAGCACCGACTTTAAATGCAACAAACGTTTATTTTAGAAAGTTGGTATGCCATAATATTACTATTTACAATGTTACTAGTCACCAAACCACATGCTTCTGGTTCACTGAAGTTGAAAGTGGGCTGACAGCTTCAACTTTTGTACCTGAAAAACATGCTTGACAAGTAAAGTTCCACTCTCCAAAAACTCGAATGGGTGTACAACAACAACGTTTTATCTTCTTAATGTTGCAATTTTGCACAAGGTCCAAATTACTCAGAAGTATCTAACAAACACCACAAATGGAATGTGACGCGGTTTATGTCTGCATTAAAAGAAAACTGAAAAACAGAGAAATTGAGATACCCAGTGATTATGTTAAGGTTTCAAGAGAAGCCTAGAGAAACCCGGAACCAGACAAAATGATTCGATTCCCGTTTTAAGGCCTATTCTAAATCAGATAAATACTGGCATAAGACCAGACAAGGTACTTGTGGTTACAGATACAGTCCTTAATTATAATCCCAGTGGTTGAATCCAAAACAAACTGGATTTTGGTCATGAATATGAAGAAATTTCATCAAGACCTAATGTGATTGCTCCAGTTGTTAATTTTCCACGGCATCACAAAACTCGTTTACAAATTACTGAGAAAAAATAGAAAGATCTACAAGCTCGGAATGTCACAGCTTTTATGACTAATTTTCTTATTTGAGAAAAAAAGAAGAGATAATAGATCGTACAAAAGATGAAGAAGTCGAACCTAAACCCAAAAAGTCCAAGACCAAATAAATATCTTTCATGCTATGTTGCTTAGAAGTAGTTTTTGATTTTCAGTTTGATTGATATTACTATTTTCATTTTAAAACTTTAAGCGAAGTCTGCTAACTTCTTAACAGTTAGCAACAATATCTGCTGAGTACATTTACTTTTATGTTTTATTGTTGCTATTTGTAGTGTTGCACTTTTTACTTTTATATTTTAAGTCTTTTCTATAAAAGAACCAGTTTGTAATCAGTTTTCAGCAGATTCGAGTCTTGATAAGACCGAGATGTCACAAAGAATAGTGACAGCGTGTTTCCTGGAGATAGTTCGAGTTTGCAGACAAAATTTGGATTGAAATGCGACTTCTTGACATTTCATAATTCGCATTGCTTTTTACAAAATAAATAATGACAAGAATGTAGCCTATTTGTATTTCTGTCGAGACACATCTTAATGTTTGTAGTTTTATTTAAGGCCCTTTGCGGTTCATGTCGGAATTTTCGGTTGGTTTATAATTAGTTTAGTTTTTAGTCGCCTAATGTGCGGAGAGCCTAACACATGATTAATTTCGCATTATGTTGTTAGATAAGTCCAAATCCGTACACGCTAAACTAAATTTTGGACCATCCATTCTAATGCAGACACAAAACAATTGCAGATTTTTAGTTCACTGAAAACCTCAAAAACCAAAAATTGAAGAAGCGGAAGAAAAGTAATGAAGTACTTGCAATAAATAATGCGTTTTGCAATAAATAAAAATTATTGCAGTTGAAAAAAAATAATTCGTGCATTCGACAGCGCATTTTATAATATCCGTCATTTTAAGTCTGGAACGAAAAAACCCATAGAAATAAAACGTTTCCGAACATATAACCTTCCTTAAGAAGTTATTGCATGAGTAATCCAGAAAAAAAGTGGTATGGCGTAAATCAACAATTACTCAGGAAAACCCTGGATACGCTCAGATCAGCGTATTATTATACAAAAACAGTAAAATTCGACACCGTGTAATTTTACAAGACAAAGCTTAGATGAAAAACATCAATGTATAATTACTTGGTCCAAAACAAAATCTTATTTTCGTTATGGTTATTTTGTTGTCGAAAAACAAAACGCTATCATTATCTAAATAGACTGTACCGTTAGGTAATTTGAAATTACAGTGGAGCTAAATATTAAAATAAAATAGAAACGTGAACTTTTATGAACCAACCAACGCCGTTATTAAATTCGAAATAGACAATTGTGGTTGCATTTACTATATTTATATTGAAGATCTGCAGAATGGATAATTCGAATAGAAATTTTTGTAACTGGGCCTCTTTGTATTTTAACGAACAAACAGTAAATTGTGTGCATTTTACAATGACCTTCTTCTAAGTGTTAAATTCCTGTTTCACTTTGTGCACAATCACGCTTCGACGCTTTTGGTATACCTTTCAGATGATGATGATGATGATGATGATGATGATGACGACGATTCAAGTATTGCCATTATCCAAAAAAATGTAATCGACAAATTTAATGTGGAAAATATTTTGAAAAATAAAATACTAGTACACACTTCTACTTGAGAATATTTTCCACTGCATGCAACGAAACTACATATAATAAACGTCAAAATTAACTCACCAATTTGTGTAGGCAAAGAAAATAAAGACACCGGTATCTTAAAAAACCCAAACAACGAAACTGAAATCGGTATCTAATTTTCGAAACAAAAACGTAACGTAGTCGTATGATCGTTACGACAGAATGGCGTTTAATGAGTACGGTGCCGGGTTGCCTGTTGTATAGGAACTGTACCAGATAATAAAAAGAAAGGTAAGACCGTATACTGCATCTGTCAAAACGTACGATGAACTAACGGATTAAGAATTATTATTTGTTAACGTAGACAGAAAAAATATATTGATTTGAATATTGTGGAAGTAAGCATCAAGAAATAAATCGTAGCAAAAGTAAAAAGACCTTGACGTTATCAAAATTAATTGCATCGTACGATACAAACTTAATGAATTGATTCCAAAATTATCATCGTTAACAAAATTTTCTAGAAATTCAAAAATTCCAAAAAATCTTAAAGTAAATAAAACCTGTGAGGAAACATGATTAATCAACCACAATCATTATACACGAATGGTGATTCATACTTATAAATATTCTTTGCTATGTACTAGAAGTCATGAATTTATGTAACTCGCAATTATTCCAGATCAAAGAATATGAATTATCTCGTACTTCGTTTTAACCATTAAAGTGCATGATCAAGGATACCTACATGTTAGAAAAACCCGAAGGAATAATTACATAATGATTTCGGTTTTGTATTCATTAAAAAAATAATACGTATCTCAAAATATGTTTCCGCCATTTTGTAATTTTCGTCAAGGTTGAATACTTTTGTAATACGAGATAAAATAACAGATGCAGTTTGGTTTTAATGCAACATAAAACTGTGGTCTTCATTTGATACTCATCACATCATAGCGCATTTAAGCGGAACTCGAATTGCAAAACTTTATTTAACTTAAGTACGATTCCAGAAATTAAAAGGATGATGGCATGGAGGCGCGCATTTAAAGAACCGAAATTTCGTTTAAACACAAATTGATTAAAAACATGCTAAAATAGAAATGATGTGACTGTGCATCGTGAGGTAATTGACCCATTGCGAAGTCTCAATTTCGCAAGCTATAGTGGAATTACATGTATTGCAACTTTTATGTTAGGGTGCGTTCGATATACTATACTATAGGGGGATGCAATCGATTATTTAGCATCCATTATAAATTCGAATGATTATTTATTCGAATTTAATGTTATTTTAAGTTTCGTGTTCTACCTCACGTCAAAAAAGAGAAAAATCAGACTTCTCATAACATTCTTGCGCGGAAAGTTAAAATTAAAACGGCTTGGCAAAAGTTTTACAAATAAAAACATTTGAAAACGGAAATTGTGGAGCGTCTCTTTTCAAGTCGGTGCAATTAAAATGTAAAACGTAAGATACGCACTAATAAATAAAACGGCTTTAATAGAAAAGTACGAATACATTTAACGGTCTACATAGTCAATAACAAAATCCCGTAGTAATTATAAATCAAATGCGAACCCTTATTTAAAACAATGCCATAATTACATGCTACTCATGTAAACGCGATAAATCATAAAATGTTTCTCTTCTCTGTCAAGGTTAAATCAAATTTAAAACATTCACCTTCAATCTTAAAGAATGTCCGTATTATTATCGCTTGGTAATTGCATGTGACCTATAACCGGGTCATCATGCGAGGCGCCTAATTTTTTATTGATTACGCGAAAAAGGGGACTAATTAAAAATTAATTGTGCAATTTAGAAATTGTGTATTAGTAATGGTATCATTACCAGTAAATGAAAACGGTTTTGATCACTTTAAAAAAAATGTTTTAATCTTTTATTACACGTAAGAGGGGAATCAGAACATTAGTCCCGCACTTTGGGACATAGAAGATAGAAAGTTTAGATAAAAGTTTAGGTGTATTAATACCTACAATAATCAATAACATATACTAGTTTAAGAATCTCGTTAAGATTTCATTGTGTATGTCAAAATACAGCGTGTCCAGAAAAGTTCTAGACATATGGGAATTTTCTTTATTGTTGATTTTACGAAAAAAGTTATTCTTTATAAAAGTTCTGCTTGATGCGCAAATAATATTGACATATCAAAACTTAAAATATCATGTACAGGGCGGTAAAAAAATATAGAAACACAGAATTGCGTTAAGAGGGAAGTACCCTCAATTTCTATTTTAGAGCAAATTGTTTTAAGTAAACTTTACTAAGGACTACAGAACGAGGTCAGATACAATTTTTCGTTGAAATATTTTAATTTACAGGGTACATCAAAAACATCTAAAATCAATGATCTAAATAAAAACAGATAGTTTAATATGAAAAATTATGTCTCCACATGCCCTCCTTCTTTTTCCATGCAAACTATAGTACGCCTTGAAATTTCTGTTACTGTCGCACGTATCATATTGGGAGTGATTTCTTGGACACAGTTTGTTATTACTGCTTCAAGATGGTCAATATCCTGAAAAGGTCTATGCCCATACACCATTTCTTTTAATCGGCCCCATAAAAAGAAGTCCAGGGTGTGATGTCAGGCGACCTGGCTGGCCAAGGAATATTTGAACGTCTGCCTATCCAACGTTGCGGAAATACTTCATTCAAATACCTAGTTACTGTGTTAGTACTATGGCATGGGGCTCCATCATGTTGATACCAAATTATACGTCTTATATTTAGTGGCAGTTCGTCAAGAAACTCAGACAACTGGTTCCTTAAGAAGTCCAGGTAAATGGCAGCATTTATAATGTGTCGGAAAAGTATGGTCCAACGATCCGATCATTAAAAATGCCACACCAAACATTGGTTTTAAATGAATATTGACTACGGCATTCGATTATAAAATTTGGATTGTTGTCACTCCACCACCGACAATTTTGCCGTTGGAAGTAAACGTGGCGTCGTCCTTAAATACTATTTTTCTTGCAAAAAATGGATCGTCTTCACACTCGCCTTGGAACCATGCGCAAAATAGGAAACGGAATCAAAATCTCTGTGAATGTATTTCGGTTTATATGGATGAAATTTATTTATTTTAAAAATTTTACTAGCAGTAGACTTTGTGACGTCAACTGGTAAATTTTTTGACAGTTTTCTTAAAGAAATTTTCGGGTCTTTGATAACCGCTTGCATGACATTGAGTTGCTTTTCTTCTGTTGTGGACCATTTGTTGTGTTGTTTCTTAAATACATTTTCGACGGAACCAGTAGCCTTAAATTTATTCATTACGTTTGCTATAGTGGCGCTACATACCATTTTGTCAGGGTGTCTATTATTAAATATTAGTGCGGCTTCCCTAATAGGTTTATAGTGATCTCCGACGATAAGTACAATTTCTATTTTCTACTGCAACGTTAACTTTACAACCATGACGAAACTAACGAAAAACTTTTGTTAATAAGTGGAAAAATATAAATGATTTTTGATTAACATGTCAATATTCGTTACTATAGTAATACACATAGTTGTTCAAAATTGTTGCAGGTAAATGTTAAATAAATAAATTTAAAAAATATTTTCCAAAGACTTCTTTATGGTACCCTGTAAATTAAAATATTTCAACGAAAAATTGTATCTGTCCTCGTTCTGTAGTCCTTAGTAAAGTTTACTTAAAACAATTTGCTCTAAAATAAAAATTGAGGGTACTTCCCTCTTAACACAACTCTGTGTTTCTATATTTTTGCCGCCCTGTACATGATATTTTAAGTTTTGATATGTCAATATTATTTGCGCATCAAGCAGAACTTTTTATAAAGAATAACTTTTTTTCGTAAAATCAACAATAAAGAAAATTCCCATATGTCTAGAACTTTCTGGACACGCTGTATATTTAATCACACATACTTATTTTTAATGTCATATGTATATGAATTCCTCCCAACAATACTACGCATTCTAAATTAAAATATCTTTGATTACTTGTTTAAATTACACATCGTCTAATCTAACTTTAATTTCATCAGGTAGTGCATTAAAAAACTTACTGCTCCATTTTCCGATGTGTTCAGCCTATTAAAATGAATCATGAAATCCTTTTTGTACGTGTGTCGTAATTATGGCGATTGTGCGTATCAAACTGGTGCAAATTAGATTATTTAATGTACTTTAGAAATGTCAATAATTTTAATTTAACGAACAGGTATTTACAAGCTTCTCTAAACCTAATACCTACTAAAACTCGAAGAATTTTCCGATGAAGCAGCAAGAAAATTTACATAAAGAATGACCCCAAACAAGGAGACCATAAGATAAATGTGAGTTGTCAATAGGAAAATAAACTGACCTCAACAAAGAGTATTTTTTTTTAATTTCGAAGAAGATAGAGCGATTTGTTTAATTTCTTCGCTTTGACCATGATGAATCCAAGTTAACATGTAATCTATGTGAGTTCCTAAAATTTAGTATACAATGCAAAATCGTTTCGATTCAAAATAATATTTGCTACCTTATCTATGTTATTAAGTAAGAGTTTATTAATGTTAAACTGCGTTTAGTTATTCATCGCTAGAGCGTGCTCCAAAGAGATATCATCGCAGTAAGGCCGCTATTAGCCGTAGGCAACTTGTTGGGCAACTACGGACAACCGATGAATCAACTATTTTTCCAGTATTTTAGAGTTAGGCAACTCAGTTGCACAACTGTACACGAAGTTTATTTCGGAATTATTCAGATTTTCTTAAGTCACTTTCAAATATGAAGTTGAGTAGTTTAGAATTCTTCTTCTTAGTCTTATATTGAAAATAGAAAGAAAATAATCGGAAACACCCCATGGTAGTGAGTAGGCAAAGGATTATATTACACACTATTGGATGATGCTTGTGCTGATAAAAAGAAATTTTTTTCAAATTTTCTTGGGATGCCTAAACGTTCATTTGACAAGCTTCCTACTTATATAGGTGTTTCAGTAGATCAATAAAAAAAATAGAAACTAGGAGATTCCTTGCAAAATTTAAAGGGGGTTTAACATAAAAAAATTTCCTTAAAGCCTCCCCTGAAGAGTTACAGCCCATTAAAGATGTTTAAAAATTCACATTAATCGATTTTTTCTGAAATGACTTGAAATAAAAAAAAAGAGTATAATCTAAACAATCAAATACTACTACCAAAGAAGCCCTCCATAATTTCATAATTTTATTCACCCTTGTTCTCTGCAGGGGTGTTAGTCTTACTACCCTTAGAGTTTTTTACCAGCACTTTTTAACTAATTTTTTATCAATTTTAAAAGTCAGATTTTGGACAGGGGACCAATTCAATTAAAAACTTTTTGTCTCTTAAAAATTTCACGTAAACTCAATACTTTTCACCAAAAAATAAATTAAGCGAACTTGCAGAATTTTTAATTAATAAGTTGCGAATGCAAGGTTGACATAAATAACAATATTATTATTAACTATCATTTTTAATTTAAATTAACAATACTATTTCAGAGAGTGTTCAAAATGGGCACCATTTTCTTGAATAAAGAGCTCTTATTCTTTTAAACAAATTTCCGTTAACGCTACCTAGCATTGCGAAAGATTGTGTAACTCTTCGGGGAGGCTTCTAGGAAATTTTTTATGTTAAACCCCCTTTAATGTTTTGCAAGGAATCTGCTTTGATTTTCTGAACGTTGTTTATATGAGACACCCTGTAAAAAAAAAAATAAATTTTAAAAAGAAAAAAAGTTTAAAATAATTTTTATATTTTAATTATTTTTATTTAAATTTAATATATTTTTTTTTATTATTTTTTTTAAATTTTTTTTTTTTTTTTTAAATTTTTTTTTTATTTTTAATTTTTTTTTTTAACTTTTTTTAACAAAATTGAAGTTGTGGGTAAACGTCACTCTTAAGTCATTTATAGTATTTTGTATTTGTAGGATTTTGTCAGCTATAGTATAGATAAATTTAATGGAATTATAAATACGATAAAAAGAAATTGAAAAGCATTTTGATAAATTTAAATCCATTTCTGTTTGACTGGCACCAACTGTAAAAAGAGTTTATGTAGACATTGATATCACTGGACTAAAACTTGGTCTTACATTAACATGTAATTAATAGTTTGTTTTCTATATTTAAAATTGAATATCTAAAATAAGTTTTCAATAATAAATGATATTGTTTGTTTATATGGGATGAACCCGTGATTCGGAAGCGCGTACGGTCGCCCAACTAATCGCACCACTGGTTACCTACGGCTAATAGCTAATACTACATGGGACACTGTTAAGACACAAAGAGTTGAACGTGTATTGCGGGGTTGTGATACAGTCAGCAACTAACTGAACAGTTGACTTTCCTTTGCGAAATCCCTATTGGTTATTGAACAATAAAGTGTTTACCTCAAAATATGCAAGTAGTTGTTCGTTGAGAACAATTTCAAGAACTTTAGATATTATCGGTACTAATGAAATAGGACGATAGTTGTTCAACCCATTTAACGGAACAACTTTATTTATTTTTAAAGCCTCGGGGAAAGTGGAAGTGGAAATGCAGCCATTTATGAGTTTTGTTAATGGCAAAACTATTAAGCTAGACACCGACTTAACTAAGTTTCATGACTAAATCACAAATATCTAGACTGTTCCTAGGTTATTAATTTTTGAATAGTGGATCTAATGTATATGCACAAGAAGCCGGGGTGAACTTAAACAAGTATTGTTTATTAAGTGGTTATTCTTCGGTATTGAACTAGGCGTTGTTTACTTTGTCAAAAGTACATGGTGGAATATTCGATATAATTTCCTTAGCGATGTTAGAAAAGTAGTTGTGAGTTCACCTGCAGTAATGATGGAGTCCTTGGAACATATTACAAGTTATTCACAGTTTTTCTAGAGCGCTTTTAAATTATTATGGTGTCTTTAATTAATCTATTGTTAGTTTCGATTTTATGAAATTTTAGAGCATGGCGATATTTCTACGATACTCGTTTCTTTGCTGCGTAAGTTCTGGAGTATTATGTTTATGACATAAATCGTTTAATGACCTCAGATAATTCGTCATTATCCTTAGATCATGATTAAAACCAGAAATTTTGCTGTTTATATATTTTACAAGTTATGAAATTTAAAACTTGGACACCACAATTTCTGTAAACAAAAGTTTGCACATTGTGAAGCGGGCTTAAGGGTATCATTTACAATTCTAACAGCAGGTAGTCTCAGCAGGGGTTATCTTATAGAAGGACTGTAGAATGAATCATTACACTAAGCACGTTTTTAGAAAATAGGTAATTTACGTTGCTTACTTAATTTTTTCTTTAAAGAATATATTTGAAGGTATCGCTAATTAAACACCATAGCTCGATTAATTATCGAATCAAAATTTTGTTTAGGAAATGTTTACAAAATAAAATTCCTAGAAATAATTTTGATTTCAAAGTCTTACAATGCAATATTTTTTTATAATCATAAATGTTATTTGGGTTGACTGATTATTACTTGTTTTTAATCTAACTACTATTGTTGTCCCCATTTTAAAAAATTTTTTTTTTTTTTTTTTTTTTTTTTTTTTTTTTTTTTTTTTTTTTTTTTTTTTTTTTTTTTTTTTTTTTTTTTTTTTTTTTTTTTTTAAATTATTTATTTATTTTTTTTTTTTTTTTTTTAAGTTTTTTCCAACTGGGTACATTGCAAATCAACTTGGACTTTACCCTTGGCCAGCAAAAGCCCAGATTTTAACATTATCGAAAATGTTTGGGCTCGAATACTTGCTGTTATCCGAAGACAACAAGGGCCAAATTTTATACCAGTAAACCGTAATGCACTAATTGCAGCCATTGATACCGCATGGGAAACGATTAATATTAATTATATTGATACCTTGATAGCGTCAATGAGCAGACGCCTCCAAGAATGTATCAATAATAATGGAGGTCACACCCATTATTGATTTCTTATATTTATTTATATAGTAATACCTTTATTTAAAAAAAGTTTTCATTTAATTTTAAACTATAACTTGGTATCTTAATTATAATTATGTAATAAATTCTTGTCAAAAACTAAATATATACGTTGACAATAAAATTGCCTTAGTTTTTATTTTCACTTTTTATATTAACTACAGAAAAAAATGAAACGTCATAAAATATACATTTTGTAAGGACTAAATATTATGAATAGAGAGTTTAATGATTTTTTTAATAACTTACAATAATTAGTAGGTTAGATTTATTTAAAAATAAGTAATAATCAGTCAACCCAAATAACCATGTTTAGTTTTTGATTTAATTTAAAAGTTATTGCTTGTAGACGTTTTTAAATCAAAATTATTTCTAATTTTATTTTGTAAACATTTCCTAAACAAAATTTTGATTCGATAATTAATCGAGCTATGGTGTTTAATTAGCGATACCTTCAAATATATTCTTTAAAGAAAAAATTAAGTAAGCAACGTAAATTACCTATTTTCTAAAACGTGCTTAGTGTAATGATTCATTCTACAGTCCTTCTATAAGATAACCCCTGCTGAGACTACCTGCTGTTAGAATTGTAAATGATACCCTTAAGCCCGCTTCACAATGTGCAAACTTTTGTTTACAGAAATTGTGGTGTCCAAGTTTTAAATTTCATGAGTGTACGTCAGGTAAAAAGTTATCGGACCTAACCTCAATTTTTTTTTAAATGGAACACCATGTATATTTTAATCTAAAAAGATATCGTTTTAAATTCCGTTTTCAAAAAATATAACGCACCATTCGAAAAAATTGACCTTTGACGATTTTCAAAACTACTATTTTAATACCAATTTTCAAACACACTTTATCATTTTTTTTGACAATTTTGCACAAATACTGTTCAAACGGACCCATCTTAACATAAAAAAGTACACAAACCAAGCTAAATGTTTTTGAATAGTTGATAATTCAAATTACTTTTTGGTGTGCAAACGCCAATTTTGACATAAAACATTAGATAATAAGTCAGAAACGATTGAGGTGAGGTATGTATGTAGAATTAGAGGTAGAATCTAAAAATGTAGTAATATATAGGGTGTTCCATTTAAAATAAGCAAGTGAATACATACTTTTGGTAAAACCGAAAGTTCTGCCATTTTTAAAATATGTTGGTGGAATGACTCGCATCGACTCTTTGGCATGTTCGCAAATTTTTAGAATTTTCCTACGTACAGTTTTTCCATAAACAATCGCGGCGGTTCCCGGTGAACCACCCTGTATAGTAAATATATAGATGTTGTGTTATTTTAAAATGCATTTCATAAACGCATTAAAAATTATGTTGGTCTGAAATGCCAAACCTGATAACGTGAGTACTTTCAGGTGTGCCTTCTGTTGTGAAAAAAAGGACTGTTCATTTTGAGCTTTATTCACACTAGCGGTCTCGGTACGGTCCGGTCAAGTAATTCTGTAATTCTTTTATTTTTGGGAAAAAAAATCTGGAATTTGGTTGATGCTATATTATACGAGTATAATTACACAACGGTAAGAATTTCGAACTTTGCTTCGAATAAGTTTGCACACAACGTCACTTGAAATTTTTCTGGTCGCTGCAGTTCCAAATTTTTTTGAACACTACCATGTTTGTAGCTTCTCCTATTTTTTTCAATTGTCGCTTTGCAAAAGATCAATACCGTTCAATCAGCCGGAGATTTGGACAATTAGGTGGATTGTCTTCTTTTTATAAAATCAATATTTTGGAAATCAATAGCTCTTGGGTAGTTCCAGCATAATAAGCCAAAATAAAACGAAAAATCGTGTTTCCTATAAAGTGGTATTAAAACGTTTTGTATCACTCTTGTCTATTATATTTCACCACCAATGGTTCCATTTGAAAAAAATGGTAAAGATTTAAGTCCACATGAATAAATTGCTTGCCAAACTAAAGTCTTTATTCCAAATTTATCAATTCGAATTGCACTTATTTTCATTCGCATCTTCATCTCTAACAGCATGGCAAAATTAAGGCCCAGGAAATGTCCGACTATCCAAATTGACATAAGTATCGTCATCCATTAAAATGCACCGTTTTTTTGGGCTCTACCCTTACCGGAACCTTCCCCAACCGCTTCTTTGCTCGAAATTTTTGCTGTGAAATCCTGTTTGGTCTTTTTTGTTTTTTGTAGATCTTTTTATTATGTTTATTTTTAATATTTTGGATGATTCCAACACTTGTTGGATCTTCAATAGCATTAAAATCTTTTCTTCAATCTTAGAATTGGTAACTGACGCTAGTTTACAAATCTACGATTTTTCTTAACACCACATCTTCCAAAAAACAAATTTCTTGAATTATTAGGAAGAGTATCAAAATAAAGTATGAAACCAAAAACATAATATATGAAATATATTGATTTATCAATTTTATGCAGCAATCAAACAGACTCTCATGAAAATATTCAACCAAAACAATATTTTCAAACCCCATCAAATGTAATAGCAATAATAATAATAATATTTTCAAACCCAATTTGAGAAATCAGAAACTCCAAAAATGAAGAAAACGTTATTGAAGAAGCGACAAATAGTACCAACTGTAGAGCATGGAACGCATATGTTTTCGTTGGTTTATTTGTTGGATGAAAAAAGCCGTCTCCATTATATCTTTAGAAATGATTGAGGCAGTCCTACCTGAACCGACACGGAAGAAAAAGATAGAGCAATACAATACATATGTCCCGGTTATATAGGAGTAGAATATTTGACTAATCATATTGGAGTAAATAGTAGACCACACAAAAAAGTTCAAGGTGGTGGAGTTGAAGTACATATCTATTTTTTGTTTTAAAAGGAATTTTGTTAATTGTGTTGGAATGCATGTGATAGCATACCAAACTCTCAATGTGGAAAGCTTGCAATCTATAGCGGACTATGTGACAAATCAGTCACTACGCAGTTAAACCCTACAAAGTCGGGGATACTTTACGTCGCCAATCAACACACTGAAAATAACCTGCCCAACCAACTACCACCAATATACTCGAACAAATAACAAATACCAATAGTAGATCAGACAAAGAATCTGGGAATTGCGTTTGACAAAAACCTGAGATTTGAAGAACATATTACTATTAAGTTTCGATATGCTTTTAGCAGACTTGAGGCTTGATATCCTTACAAAAAATTCATGTCATCAAATATCAAATTAAAACTCATTAACAGTATGGTATTGCCTATATTGGATTACGAGGGTGTTGTGTATGGTGACTCTCTAAACGTTTCTTCCAAGAAGAAAGTTCAACTGCAGATGCAGAATCGTTTACTCAACGAACACAAAATATTGAATATACAGAACAGAAGACTATATCATTTCTGCAAGTACTGTTTAAAGTTGTTAAAAAATAGAGAACAAATTGATCTAATAAACAGATTACAATATCGTCACAACCCCTACAACGTTAGAAAAATCACCTACGAGATTCAGAATTTTCGTACTGAAACGTTCAAGAAATCCTTTACTTACCGGGCAGCAAAATGTTTAAACTTTCTAATGAATACGAGACCAAACTACAGTTTAGCATTTGACAGTTTAAGAGCGCGCTTGTTAGACAAACAAATGTTCAAATTTAACAATCTTTTGAATTATCATACCTTATAATTTTATTTCTACTTTTAATTAAAATTATGTACTTATACTTTACAGTATGATTCACTTAGATATGTTTTCATTTAAACTATATGAATTATATTTAATTTACACTTTATGCACTGCATGATAATTAATGTTTAGTTTTAAGTATAGGTGGAAGAACAACTACTGTAGTTGAACCTATCCTCATTGTACACAATGTGTTCAATAAAACCATTATTATTATTAAAAAGGCTGGATGTCAAAAGTAAAAACTAAGTGTTGGTTTTTGGCAATGTTTCACATCTCAAAGTGGATGATTCTTCGGGCCAGTGTTAGCTACTTGAGTTTACTAGTCATTTTTTACATTTATAGCGCTATAAATGTAAAGAAAACAAACTTCACAACTAAAGGTTTTTTTTGTAATTTTCAAATTTTTGTTTACAATTATGCTACTAAGCGACTCTATGATTTTAAAGTGGAAAATCTAATAAATTAAATTCAAACGAATGCTGTCAGAGATGTCTGATCAGTGATCTTTAAGAAAGCCCTTAAAAATGCAATTTTAGTTTTGTCCAGAATAATTTTAAAACAACGTCGTCTTTTTTATAAATAATTAAAACTTTTTAATATAAATATTTACTTAGACGACCAATAGTCATACAAAAAATTTTGAAACAAAAATATAAATTATATTTACATATAGTCCGGGGAAATTGTCCACCACTCTCCCCAAATCAGAAAAGGGTAAATTCCTTTTATCGTTATAATTTTGCGGAGAATTTTGCGCGCTACAATTATAGTTCTCGAGAACAAACTCGAAAAATTGACATTTTTACGCTCGACAATAGGTTTTTCAGAAACAAATGGATTCGCTTGGATTGACGGAAATCCACGAGTCCAGGAGTTTCTAAAAGATATAGCTATTCCAAGCTATTTGTCCGTAAAGGATTAACCCCTTTACATTTGGCGCACACCGCGTTGAAACTATTGGAAATGTACAGCCTTCAATTCATTAGCTTTAGGGGAGACAAGATTCGTTATATGTAGTATTAAATGATTAAGAAAGGATAAAACCACGGTGTGTCCAAAAAGTAAAGAGGGGTTAACTTTACCGGACAAATAGCTTGGAATAGACTATACCCGTTTTGTTCAGTTTTTGACGCCCGACATTTTTGGTCTTAACCTCGAATTAATTTAACCAACATTTTTCGAGTTATGGCGTCGCGAAAGGAAATATATTTTAAATGTTGAGTGCCACGCAATCGCACTCAGAATGCGCGGTTTTTTGCGGACAACAATTTTGGTCCTATCTCTAAAAGATTACAAGTAAACTATTCTAAGCGACGCGTTTAGGGCATTAAATGCAACAAATATGTTAACGTCTCTCTGATTTAGAACGAGAAGACAAAATTTGTTTCAAGTCAGCGGAAAAGTTACATCAAGTTCATACATTTTGTTGCAACATCTTACTGAAATCCTACCTCAGATGTAAAAAGTATGGTTGCTTATGACAATATTATTTCCTCAAGTTGTTATCAATGCATGGAGTTAAATGCTTAAGTTCTCCGTGCATATCCTATATCAATTTTGGTGAAAATCCGAATCCGGCAAACGACATGTTTCTGCTTGTTTTGAACTAGAACCATGCTTGAAAAACTTAATACATGATTGCTTCAAATAATAATAATAATAATACACTTATTTTTCATTCGCACCTTCATACTCTGACAGCATGGCAAAATTAAGGCCCAGGAAAACGATTTTTCCGACTGTCCAAATTGTAGGTATATCGTCATCCATTAAAATGCACCGTTTTTGAATTCTACCCTTACCGGGACCTTCCCCAAACCGCTTCTTTGCTCGAAATTTTTGCTGTAAATCCTGTTTGGTCTTTTTTGTTTTTGTAGATCTTTTATTATGTTTGTTTTTAATATTTTTGGATAATTCTAACACTTGTTGGATCTTCAATAACATTAAAATCTTTTCTTCAATCTTAGAATTGGTAACTGAAGCTAGTTTACAAATCTACGATTTTTCTAACACCACATCTTCCAAAACAAATTTCTGGAATTATTAGAAAGAGTATGGAAATAAAATATGAAACCAAAAAAATCTTAATATATAAAATATAAGTGATTTATCAATTTTTAAGCAGTAATTTAACAGACTCTTCATAAAAATATTCAGAAAACAATGTTTGAAAACCCCATCAAATACAATGCAATAATGCTAATAATAATAATTAATAATAATAATAATAATAATAATGATTTTCCAAACCCAATTTGTGTAATCATAATTCAAAAATGAAAAAAAGTTATTGAAGAAACGACAAAAATAAAATTAAAAATAAATCATACATCAGAATAATAACGAAATTAAAAGTTTTCTAAATAATAAAATAAAAGTGGAAAAAGCAAAAATTATAAAATAGAAGAAGAAAAAGAATAAACGATAGAAACAAAAGAAAATCCAGTAAACATGGAACTCAGTTCAGTTCATGACCAAGGTCAACTGTTCTTCCACTAAGCCCTGTATCCGATGAATTATAAAATAAATTAGAGGAGAAAAAAAACTGAATAATGTAAAAAATATTTTTAAAAATATATTATATATATATATATATATATATAATATATAAATAAATAAAGAAAAGGAAAAGAAGTATATAAAAAAGTAAAAATTTAAGTTTGTTATTGAAACTAGATTACACTTTTATTGGTCGATGTAAAACAGCTTTCTTAATTTCACGTTTCACAGGAGGTGTTTTCCATAATCTATACTCATAGGAATAATGTTGTTGTAATACTTTGCTTAATATATGAGAAAGACTTAAATATCAAAGTTTTGTGACTAGGAATATTAATATAAAGTGAGGAAAGTTGAAAAGGTCCATTTTTGAAACTAATTTGAGTTTTTAACAATGTTAAACTTTTTTCAGATTAGCCATGGTGATAGAGTTAGTATCTCTGAGCGTATGTGAAATATGTTTCAACTGCTTTCGAATTCCAAATATAAATCTAAGACATGAGTTTTGGATTCGTGGTATACGCCTTAAGTATACTCTGTAAAAACAGGAGTTATATAAAACATCACAGTAGGTGAAATGAGAAGAACAAGTGCGTTACATAAAATTTTCATATCCCTGCTCAGAGAGAAACGATGAGCAAATAGGATTTTAGAGTTAATAAAGCCTGTTGGATACAGCGAGATATATGTTGTTCAAAGCGAGAGTGAAGAGTCGAATAACATCCCTAGGTTATTAGACAGTTTGTTTAAAGGTAGGATTGTGTTTGAATTTAAAATTGAATAATAGTCGAAACTAGTTATTTTTTTTTTACCAAATGTTGTCCATGTTCAGACAATTTATTAAAAAGAAAATTCGTTAACTATTTATTGCCAAGTTCATTTATATGAAATAAAATAGATTTGCGTATCATCTTCATACATATGGTATTTACAGTAGCTAATTCTAGATTTTAAGTTACACGTATAAATTGGAAAACAATATAGGCCCCAGAATTGATCCTTGCGAAACTCTCTGCAGAGACATCAATTTTATTATTAGATTTTCTGTTTTGTATGTAACGATCTGTGTGCGGTCTGATAAATAGTTCCGTAGGAGGCTTATGGCAGAGTTACCAAAAGCCTACAAAATGTAAGAAATGATAACAAGAGTTCGTGATTGATTGTATCAAAAGCTTTAGAATAATCTAGTAGAATGAGAGCTGTTAATTTGCCGGAGTCTGTTGCTGTGATAATGTCATCAACTATGTTTAATTAGTGCAGTATTAGGGCTAAAACCAGGGCGAAATGCCGACTGGGTGCTGGGTAAGATGTCAAAACGATTTAGATGAAGATAATTTGCTTTTCTAATATTTTTCTAATACTTTGGATAATGCAGGTAAGATACTTATTGGACGTAGATGTTTTAATTCCTTAGGATCGCTCACTTTAGGTAATGGTACAATTAAAGCAGTTTTACAGGCAGACAAGAATACAGATTGTTGAGATGCAGTAATTTATTACATGGGTAAAATATGGAAGAAGAAAATGGACAAAAAATCTGCAACATTTTACAACTAATATATCGACCCCATAGATGTGGATTAAAGGAATTAGGTTATTTTTTTTAATTTTTTGGGGTTTTTTTCAACAAATGTAAAGTATTGGTACCTTTATTGAAACAATTATTCGCGAGATATATTTATATTACTTTTATTGTAAATGTTACAGTTGGCAGCGTTATGAAAGTAAGTGTTAATTTTGTTTAGGTCTTGTAACTCAATCGGTATTTCATTTTGGTTTTCTTTGGTGATATTCATTTTTTAGAGCTGTTCCATAGCTCTTTTGAGTTTGGGTCCTTGCGATTTCAATTGGATATAAGCTTTTTTCTCTGTTGCTGTAGCAAAAGTAACTAAACGTTTCGCAACATTTCATAGTAGTTCCAGTGCATATTTTTGATTTTTTAAATTTAGCTCAAGGCTTTATTTCGTAATTTTATCATAAACTTTAAATTGTCTGTTAACCAGGGAGAAATAGGCTTGTTTATATTAATTTGTTTTAAAGGGCATGTATATCTATTAAATTCAGTATGTTTTCGTTTAAAAATGTTAATTTATCGTTAATATTATCTAAATCAAACAAAAAAAAACATGAAATGTTATACAACTGTAAAAAAAAGAATCTTGATCGAATAATGAAAAATCTCTTATATTATGGATTCGACCAGATTGTTTTTGAGTTTTAATGGTCAGAGTACAAGATATTATATGATGATCGCTTATAAAACAGTCTCTTGATTATTGCTTAGTTAATTTTGATTTATAATTAATAGGTATAATAAGAAGATCCAAGAGACTCGTGTAAGTTTTAGATATTCGTGTTGAGTCTTCTACTATCTGACATAAACCAAATGTATCGAGAAAATCATAAAATTTGGAGACGGCTACGTCCTCTGTTTTAAAAAAACCAAGATTGAAGTCACCCATGCAAATAATCATCGCAAGTAGGTAGAGTAGAGAGAGTTTCTTCAAAAGCATTCAAAAACTCTACATAACTTAAGTGAGGAGGACGATAAATGGTACCCACAGAATTTTTTTTTTTTTTTGGGAATGTGAACATTCTAAATCAGAAATTTTATTGACGCGTAAGGGTTTTAGTTCTTTTTTAACATATATTCCCACACCTCCTCCTCTGGAAGGTCTGTAAAAAAAAGTCATAATCCGAAATTTGTAAGTTGTCTGAGGGTATATTACCAGAAAGCCATGTTTCACTCAAACCAAATACAGTGCATTCACAGTCAAGCAAGATCGTTTTAAAGTCATTAAATTTGGGCAACATTGACCTAATATTTAAGTGAGATAGTGTTATATCATCCATAGAACTGAAATATTCCTTTCCTTTTTATAAAAGTATATCCTTCCTTGTACAAATATATTTAACAAATGTCATTAACCGCAGATTGCAGAATTAGAAAAAACCATTATGATATAGAAAATGAAAAATGCGCAATTTTTGAAATCAAAATAAAACCAATTGTCCATTTGTTGACTTGAAACAAATAATAGATTGTTACTCAAATCATCGTACTACAAATACGTTGCCTTCTAAGTTTAATCAACATTTCGTAGGCTGTTCTTTGTCAGAATATGCAAAATTATAAGCAATGATGGTATTTAGAATCAATTATCATGTTCAAAATTTTGGAATGCAATATTTCTGTTGATTGTTGCACGTTTCAATAGATGTTCCAATAGATTTCTTTTTGTCTAAGAATTATATTTCACCAAAATCAATTTTTGATTGTACAAATTTTAGTCAGTTATTTACCGTTCTGGAAAGTTTTGGTATTTTATACATCACCACCATGAAAAGCGGAGAAAATTCAGTTACTATTTATTACAAGCGTGTCTTTTAAGAATGTTTTTCTATAATGTTTTTCAAACTCTTTTGGAGTTTGAAAATAGTAAAAGGATTTAATTAACGCAATATGAAATAGGAGTGAACAAAATTTATTAGATAGGTACATGTAGCATGTCGACATGTCAGACCTTTAATTTTATAAATATTAGTGACGTAATTGTCTTTGACGTTCAAACTAAATATAATTTTGGAATTTTTCCAAATTTTCAAATCTTTGGTTAATAATCCAGGAATTAAACAATGTCAATTATTATCTAAAATTTTAACCATACATTCATGAAAAATTCCCTAAATGTAATCAATTAATTTGATGTAATGGTAACCGAATTATCAGAAACAACACAATAAGATTATTAAATTTATGGATTCACTTATTGAAATGGTCACATATGATATTTATTATTTATGTAAGCACAAATTAATTTTAAAAAGTGCCCCAAATTTAGATTGCTTTGTATTGGTTTGTAACGTAGGTATCCATGATCTTTAAAAAGGTGCAATTTAGATAATATAACACTAATTAATATAATTGGTAGTGTAATCAAAAATATAATTATGTTAATGCCGGGGAAAATTTTTACTACAAATTGTAATCGTTACAGACGAGTCCATTCGAAATTGAAAACTAATTCTATTATTATGTGAATAATCAAATTAATGAACCAATTGAAACGGTATTAGTTCCAATTAGCGTTGATTTATGGATCTTTCGACCGACCTAAAATCTGTCATGTCTTGCCATTAAAAATAATCGAGGAGAATAACAAGATGAATGTGCGTAAGTCATCGTTATGCAATTATACTAATCTAGATTTCGACTTCCACTGTGTCGATTTGAGTTATGAGTAAATACAAGATACAGCATTTGTTAAACTTGATGGATTGGTAGTATTTTGTGAATGCATTAGAGTGATAGATCACACAGTCATTCAACTATTTGCTAATTAATTTAAATAACTTTAAGGTAAAATTTGTGTGCAGTGTCCGTATTTTGTGGTAATCGACTTCGACTATAAGTACTACTGGTGCTACGTAGATGTATGGTCCACATATTACACTCAAAACGTGGGTTTCACCATAGCAAACACGAAAAGTTAGGAAGATTTTAAATAATTTGTTTATCTCTTAAAATTTGGAAATTTTCAAAAGTACTAAAAAATTCCGGCGAATTTCGAGAACGTAAGCTTGCAATTAGTGCTAATCTTGCGCAATTTTTTCATCTATCCTAAACATTCCTGCAAAGAAAAATTAAAAGAAGGTGTAAGAAATTTATTTTTGAAGTACCATCGAGCGAATCACCCAGACCTCGAGGTTAGTGAATATAGTCTTGTTATAACAAGTTTTATAATAATGTTCTCAATACAAAAGCTGTATGACGACGTATGCAACTCATTTATGTACCCTCCCTTCAAAATCCAACTCACCGAGAAATACTAGTTAGTTAATTACCATCACTAATGGAACAATGGTATCGTCATTTGTTTTAGTAAATCTGAGCAGAAATTTTGCGCGAGTTTCAGAGTAATTTATTTGCGACCGTCAATAGCCAAAGGAAAATCAATAATGTCTGGCGTAGAACAAATTTATGCACAAATTGCATTATCAACCTTTCATCTGATAATTTGTAAGAAGCGTAAATTGAAATTCCGGTCAGTTGAATAACCCGTTTCAAATTAACGGTGTTTTTGCATATATAAAATAATATACTTTTTTTTTATAATTTCACAAGATCATTTACATTTTAATCCAAATCGGAACCTTGAGACTTAAAGTATTCAGCAGCTTTAATAAAATCTAAAGATACGCGCCGTAATAAAATGTACCCTACCAATTTGTGTTGCAAATACTACGGCATTAATTAGTGCACTAAAATGTCAATCAATACTTCAACGGCAACAGATTGATCCGGTCAAAACTTTGATGGCGTCAACTTGCATTAATGCAAATGTAACATATTTTCTTCTAATAGCATTTATGCATTAAAAATGAATTTTATATAAGTATTTTAAACATCTACGTTATTTATTCTATGAATACAAACAATAAGTCGTGAGATTCGTTATTGCACAACTTTTAAATTAATTATCATAGAATAAATAATAACCCAGTTATTCAAATTCTATTTTATTCTTGAAACAAGATTGCATTCTAAGTTTGTAAATATAATAAGTGTTAACAAAATTCAGGCAGATCATGAGCGCGCAGCAGCTTTTCCGCAGTAAAAAATGACCGCAAAGCTCCTACCAATTTAGCTAACATTTTTTCACAAAAATTAAATATAAATAATAGTCTTGAATCAAGCGGCATATACCAACTACTATGCTCTTGTAACAAAATATATTGGTAAGACTAAAAGAAATTTTACAATTCGATTAAAAGAACATCTAAGATATCTTAAACAACCAGAAAAATATTCTTATAATTTTGATGCAATTAAATCAACTTTCGCTAAACACATTATCCAAAACAAACATAAACATTTAAATCATTCACTCATACATCCTTTTAAAATAACTAATTATAATAGACAAATTTTAGATAAATTAGAAATAATATACATTACAACAACAAATCCAAATTTAATAATCAATGATCAAACAAATTTTGACGATCTTACATTAAATTATCAAACAGAATTTTTATCCCTTAATATATTTATTTTAATTAACTCCAGATTCAAACATTTTACATACCTAGTTCATATTATTTAAAAAAAAAAACCTTTTATTACAAACCAAATTATGTTTTTCTAAATTTCCATGTAAACCAATTGTCATTTGTTGAAACTAGTAAAATAAATAAAAAATAAATATAATATTGATTGCTCAGAGAATAAATAGTTTATATATGCACAGCTAAAAGCTTGACTAGGTTTTTAATTTTTTTATGCTACATACTATTTTATTATTGAGTACTTATGTGAGTAACAAAATACACAAAAACAAAATGGGAAATTTATATCCCACACGAAAATAATTAAATTGTAACTTGTAAGGTTGATGAATAAAACTTTTCCTACAGCCGCGCGCAAAATAACTAATTAAGTAGTATATTCAAACGAAATCGCAAAATGCCGCGGAGTTTTATTTTGCAGTCTAGGGCGAACATGGAAAACCTAACGATCGCTTATTTTATCAAATATGCTATATGTATCGTGGCAACGGAAAACAATTGAACAGCGACGATTGTTATATGTCAAACTCGGCAATAGTTATTTATGTAACAAGGACAAAAAAGGGGACTTTTATGTACGAGACTGAATTTGCTGGCCGAGGCGTTAGCCGAGGCAAGCAAACAGGCGAGGTTATTAAAAAGCACTTTTTCCGAGGTACATATTAATTTTTCCGTTGACCTTAAATTAATTAATTTTCTATTGATTACCGTTTACTGAAAACAAAATGTTTAGTAATTTTAAACAAAAATTTTACGTTTGTTCTGATTTTACTGTACCTAATGTTCACTTCACCGTTCAGTATTGTAACATTTGTGTCAAAATTTATTAAAGGAAATAAAAGCTTTCCGCGTTCGAATATTGTACCGATAAAGCATTTGTTTACAACAATCACATAATTTTTATAAGAGCACTTGATTATGATAGGTAATAGGTAAAACATGTACTTTTTTATAATTTATTAAAATAATAAAAATTACATTTAGGTAGTGTTATTTTGAAGTATATTTAAAATGTAGTTATAGTTGGAAGCCTACCCTCAAAATTAATGCATTTCTTTAATTGTTTATGATCAAAGATGTAATGAAGTTTCTCCTATTAAACACATTAAAGTCGATTCTTACTAATTGGACATATAATAGTTATAAGACTGAGTTTGTACCGTGGTCAGACTTATAATCATTTTATTTCAATAAAAATTTTGCCTGACCGTAAGAAAGTATGCAAACGTAGTTTTTGATTCACTCCGAAAATGTTTCAAAAATGTAATAATCTTCTTTCAGCTTATTGAAAACTGTGAAATTCACCTTGTTTTTGTGTACGAATAAATCTTGAACCCAGTAATGTTGATGGCTTATATGATTCTATTTTTGTTTTTCCTGCGACAGAATCAATATTCAAATGATTTTTCACAAGTAATTACTGTTCTTGTGTTTTCCATTAGCATTATTACTTATTTACATCAATCAAATACAGTAATAGAAAGGTACCCATAATTAACTCACTTCTACTGTAAGTTTTTGTATTTTATGATCGTGAAAATTTTGTATCGGAACTCCGCTTCTGTATCAAAATGTTACCTAATAAAATTGTCTAAAGCAATCTCAAGTCGTATGAATTCTGTCTTACCTTATAAATGAATAACTTTAAAGAAGTTAAAGTGTTACATATTGAAAACAATGTATCGAGTATTGTGAGATTACAACCAGGCTCTTCTATATGCTTCGCACATTGTAGAAACTATAAACAATTTATTAATATCATTTCAAAGCACTTAAAATCATTTACTTGTAATTTGAACAACAAATTGTTTTTGTTCAAAGTTGTGTGGGATTGAGAAATTGAGGTTATAAATGGAAGTAAACAAACAATATTCTGCAGTATCTAAAATGTTTCAGTATGTACCTAAAGTACTGTAATATCCTATGTAGTCACTAAATTCATCCTTTCTTAAAAATGGGTTTTCATACTGGTTACTTCGACTTTATTTAATTTGACATAAAATAATAATTGACATTGACAGATGTTTGCGGACGAAAAGTGTTTGCAGACGAAAAGTATTACAGTTAAAAAGTGTTACTTTATGATTATTCAGGAGTACGTATCACTCAATTTTATAATGAGGTCGACGGAAATAGTAGATTATTTTACTAGGAGTTAAACAATATAATTGTTGAGCTTAAAAGTTTGCTGGCAGGCGTCAGCCGAGACAGCAAATTAATTTAAAACAATTACATTTTTAACTCCAAGTGAAATATATTATTCTTTCTTCAAGCGTTTATTGCTAGTTTTCATGTGTTATTTTCAAATTTTCGAGATTCTCGAGTGTTATAGTGACGTTTTATTCTGAACGAATGAAGTTGGTACTTTACTGTTACATTCATAATATGACATAACCGAGGTACCAACCTCTAAATAGTTGTGAAAACAAAATAACTGTTTACTTTTTAATGTCTAGACAGTAAAAAAGTTTTAGCGTCTGCCAGTAGTTCAATAATATGACGTTTATTGTCGCTTGAAGAAAATAGTAGATTATTTTACTAGGAGTTAAACAATATAATTCTTGAGCTTAAAAGTTTGCTGGCGAGGCATTAGCCGAGGCAGCAAATTAAGCGAAACTATTATATTTTTAACTCCAAGTTAAATATATTATTTTTCTTCAAGCGTTTATTGCTAGTTTTCATGTGTTATTTTCAAATTTTCGAGATTCTCGAGTCTTATAGTGACTTTTTATTCTCGACGAATCAAGTTGGTACTTTACTGTTACATTCATAATATGACATAACCGAGGTACCAACCTCTAAATAGTTGTGGAAACAAAATAACTGTTTTGCTTTTAATGTCTAGACAGTAAAAAGAATTTTTAGCGTCTGCCAGTAGTTCAATAATATGACGTTTTATTGTCGCTTGAAGAGAAAAGTTATTTGTCAGTACTTAATATTGTGTCAGTTTATACATTTAATTTTTTCTTTTGATGTCGTAAAAATAATAAATAATAATTCAATCATTATGGAGAACGAAAGTGATGATTATTTCTGTACTCCGCATGATATTTCCGAAGCCAAATCCGCAACTTCAAATTTACTCCCAGAAAAGTCTAGAAGTAAATATGAAAAACAATACCGACTGTTTAAAACTTGGTGCAATGAAAAAACTGTGACGAAGCTCTCTGAAAACGTCTTGCTTGCCTATTTATCAGAAAAATCAAAGGTAATGAAGCCACCTACACTTTGGTCAATTTATTCAATGTTAAAATCGACAATATACATACATGATAATATCGATATTAAACAATATAAGAAGCTTTTGCATATTTAAAACGGCATAGTGATGGCTACAAAGGCAAAAAATCTACAATTTTTACGCAAGAAAACATAAAAAAGTTCTTACAAAAGCGCCTGATGAGTATAATCTACGGAAAAAAAATGTTCTGATTTTTGGAAACGCTGGAGCCTGTCGACGAGACGAACTCGTTAAAATAACTATCGACGACATTGATGATAAAGACTCAATGCTTATTGTGAAAGTTCCAGATTCGAAGACGAAAAGAAGTCGTGTTTTTACAATAACTAATACCGATAACTCCCCAGATTATTTGTCATTTTACAGGAAGTACTGCAACTTACGGCCAAAAAAAAACGACCTCACGTCGATTTTTTCTTAAATATGTAAAACTGAGTTGCCATAATCAAGTTGTTGGGATGAATTCTATTGCAAAAATTCCCAGAGAAATCGCTACATATTTAAATTTACCGAGCCCCGAATTTTATACTGGTCACTGCTTTAGGCGAACATCAGCTACTTTGTTAAGTAATGGAGGCGCCGATCTAATCCAACTAAAACGTCATGGAGGATGGAAAAGTTCAAGTGTCGCAGAAGGATATATAGATGACGCAATTAGCAATAAAATTGACATAGCCCAGAAGATTTTGGGTTCATCGTGTTCATCTACATCGGTTGTTGACTCACCAAAAACTGATGTACCTAACAATATTTTGAGTACAACAGCTGCATCCACATCGATGTTTGATTCATCAACAACAGAAAAGTCTAGAAGTAAATATGAAAAACAATACCGAATGTTTAAAACTGAGTGCAATGAAAAAACTGTGACGAAGCTCTCTGAAAACGTCTTGCTCGCCTATTTATCAGAAAAATTAAAGGTATTGAAGCCACCTACACTTTGGTCAATGTATTCAATGTTAAAATCAACAGTATACATACTCGATAATATCAATATTAAACAATATAAGAAGCTTTTTGCATATTTAAAACGGAATAGTGATGGCTACAAAGGCAAAAAATCTACAATTTTTACGCAAGAAAACATAAAAAAGTTCTTACAAGAAGCGCCTGATGAGTATAATCTACTGAAAAAAAATGTTCTGATTTTTGAAAACGCTGGAGCCTGTCGACGAGACGAACTCGTTAAAATAACTATCGACGACATTGATGATAAAGACTCGATGCTTATTGTGAAAGTTCCAAATTCGAAGACGAAAAGAAGTCGTGTTTTACAATAACTAATACCGATAACTCCCAGATTATTTGTCATTTTACAGGAAGTACTGCAACTTACGGCCAAAAAAAAACGACCTCACGTCGATTTTTTCTTAAATATGTAAAACTGAGTTGCCATAATCAAGTTGGGATGAATTCTATTGCAAAGTATTATCTACTGAAAAAAAATGTTCTGATTTTTGGAATCGCTGGAGCCTGTCGACTAGACGAATTCGTTGAAATGACAATCAATTTCAATCAATCCATCTTCTGTATCGAATATAACATTAAATAATTGTAATAATTGTTCATTTACTTTTAATATTAATAATTGAGTATAAATTATTACCAACTCAAATGTCAGATATATGTACTCTTAGAACAATAAGCAACCACAAGGAAAACAATTTGTTTGAGCTAATGGTTTAATAAAGATGCCAATTAAATTGTAAAATTTGTACTATGACTTCAAATACTTTTAACTATTTAAAGTGCGGCTGTAGAAAAAAGTAATGTGTGTTTTTCGAGCACAAAGTAGATTGCCGCTATCAAAAGAATATATTCTTTCTCAAGCGGCAATAACTTACTTTGCGCTCTAAATACACAACTATTTTGGTGAAGTTGGAAGAGTAAGATAAAGTGAACCACGTTACAAACTGAACATTTTTCAATGATAAGTTCTATACTTTATTACCGGAGAGTGAATATATTTAAGGTTGCCGCAGTAGTAAGTCAAAATGTGCAAAATGACTTAAATGAAATAAAGCGAAAGGAGAAGTTCGGCGATAAAACCAAAAATGTGCCTGAATCAGAGAAACTGCAATAAACTTTTGAAAATCTTTGAAAAGTATGTTAATCTGAACGTAAGCTGGATGATTGCCACACACTTTTTTTGGAAAACGCAGAAAAAAACGCTTGAAATACTACTCCATTTTTTCCTTTTTTTTTAAGCGATATAACTAAAGCTAGAAATCCGATTTCGCTTTAAAAAATGAGATTACTTATAGATTTGGACTTGAAGATGAGATTCTGCTTTATTTATTTTCTAGTTGTCGTCACAAGAGACTATCTTCTTTCCGAAAGTGAACTCTTCTGAAGTATAAGAATGAAAAGATTCTAGAACTACCCAAATTTCACCACATTTTCTAGAGTATTTTGTAATTGTAATTTTGTAATCAAATAACCTACATGTCCAGTTTCATAAAACGTTTTTTTAGATATCGTGTTAACATACAGAAGGCTAGCTTCCTTACAATATTTTTTTTTGTTTCATTATAACTTTTTGGTTTGCAAAACTGTATAAATAGATTATCGGATTGGTGTGTAACAAATAAATTACCATTAAATGTAAAAAAAAGATTCCATATGAATATATCTAGGAGGCGAACTGCTGTAAATTATAATTATAATATTGATGGTATTCCTCTAAAGAAAGTGAATACAATTACGGATTTAGGAGTTAAATTACATCAAATTAGTTTTAACAAACACATTCAAGATATATCAGCGGAAGCATTAAAATTGTTGGAGTTCATTAAAAGAGTAGGGACAGATTCTAATATCAATATATTAAATATATAAAACATTAATTAGAACAAAACTTGAATATACATGTATCGTATCGAATCCACATTATAACAATATGATACATGTTTTGGAAAAAGTTCATAAACGGTTTACTTTTTTAATTGCATATGAATTGACCATTTCAAGACATTAAATCATTAAATGTCCAATCTTATCAGATTGTTTAAAATTTTATACGCCTGTCATAAATATGCTTAGCACATGATCACGTTATATTTTCCGTTTAGATTTTAATGAAACTAATCACAGCTATCATTCTCCAATTGCAAGTATGATGCGACAAGCTAATATTTTTCAAATAACAATTATTATAATTTATTTTCAACATAATTGCGTTCTTTTAGTTCAAGATTAAAAAATTATAAGTTTGGGTTTTTGGATAATAAAACTTGATTTTGTGAATTTTTATGTATTAGCCAAATATATTTCAAGTTGTACTTATTATACACTTATGTATACTTGTGTATACACTTACACACTTATTATATTATGTTTTATAAAAGGCGGTTGCCGTAATGTTATTTATATTCGCGTGCGGAAAATTAAATTTTACAGCCCGAAATAAATTTGAAGCACGGCGCCTTAGCGGAGTGCTTTAAATTTATTAAGCGCTGTAAAATAATTTAACGCACAAGATTTGTATTAAATTTTTTGACCGACGATTTTTAAATGGTAAAAATTAACAAATATTTTGCTGTCAATTGTCAATACCGGTCGTGAATTGAACTGTAATTCGCAATACATAAAGTGACGCTAATCATTTACATGAAACTAAAAATATTCCAAATCACATTATTTTTACCATTTAACAGTAAAAAAGTTGTGTAAATATTAATTTAGTAAACATATTTTTGTTCTATAAAAAGATTTTTATTGACAAATGGTTCTTAGGGGTGGACGATTTGGGCAATTTTATGCACGCTGTGCGTGCATTGTACGTAATCACGACGTTTCAGGGTTTGTAGTTTCAATGTTAATTTGACGTTTACACGTCAGGAGGCCAAAAATAATTAATTAAATGAATAAATAAATTTTCGGCTTTAGTTCTAAGTTGTTATTGAATGCGAGTTCATATAAATTATAACGTATTACAGGGTGGCCCACAGCAAACGAAACAGACCGTTTTTGGAGCTATCTTACACTGTATAGAAAATTGAAAGATCTTTCATATGAGGTACATGTCGACCCATCATGCCATTTAAGATTTTCGACATGGGGTCTATTGGGGCCACCCTGTTGATACTTCGGGGTCAAGTTTGTCTACGAAAGATGTCCTCCTCCAAACAAAAATTTGACTTGCCCGAGCGTTTTTTTTTTTGAAAATGTAGGATAGCTCCAAAAAATGGTCTGTTTCGATTTCGGTGAGCCATCTTGTATATTATTTGTGTGTATTTATGCAAATTATGAAAAATGTACTCTTAATAGTGTAATACGATCCTGGCTGTGTTTATTTCGCGGTTGTGAATGCGGAAACAAAAACATAACGATAAGAATCGTGTCAATACCTCGACCAAGACAAACTAAAAGAAATAAAAAATATTAATTAAGGAATACCACGATGTGTTTGCCCTGGACAGTAATTCCAAAGGAAGAACATAAATTGTAAAGCACAAAACAAATACTGGAGATACCCAGCCGATAGGACAGAATCCTAGTCCGTGGGCATCTAAAGTGATACTAGTAAAGAAGACGGTACAACTAAGTACATTTTGTGTTGACTACCGATAACTGAACGAGGTCACGAAAAAACACAGCTATCCTCTACTCAGAATTGATGATACACTAGATAACTTATCAGGTTCAAAATCGATTTCAACGTTGGACCTAAAGAGCGGCTACTGGCAAGTGGGTTTAGAACCTAACGATCTTGAGAAAACTGCTTTTACTACTAGAAATTATTTGTGGCGGTTCACCGTCATGCCCATCGGGTTGTGCTACGCCCCTGCGACGTTTCAACAAAGAAAGGAAACAGCCTTACGTGGACTGTCGTGGAAAACGTGCTTGGTCTATTTGGACGACGTCAGTGTGGTTGGGAAGTCGTTCGAAGAACACTTATTAAATGTGAAGAAGGTGTTTCATCGACTGCGTAGTGCAACCCTGAAGTTGAATCCAAAACTGCCATATCTTTAAGAAAGAAGTGCAATACCTGGAATACTTAGTATCGTGAGACCGAGTGCAAAGCGACCCTGAAAAGAACATAGCAGTGCAAGATTGGCCAACACCTAGAGACAAGCACGAAATAAGGAGATTCCTTGAGTTTTGCACGTACTACCGTCGATTGGTTCCCGGATTTGCCAAGATAGCGAAACCATTAACCAAGTTAACAGAAGGAGAACAAAAGAAGAGGGGATGAGCAAAGGGAGAATAATAACAAGGATGAGAAAGAATAGAAAAAAGAAAAAAGGGAGAGATGAAAATACAGTAAAGTTAATAAAAACCAATATACAAACAGAACAAGGAAAAGGGTATGAAATAATAACAATTTCTGAAAAGAAATGGAAACGTTTATTGGAAAAAGCGGAGAGTCTAGAGTCTAGATTATGTAATTACAAATCAAAGAAGTATGGAAAACATACCAAAGTTTCAAATTGGTGAAAGTGAAGATTCGGACTATCAACCGTTAGAAGTGACCTTGGTAGGAGAGAAATAAGAAAAAAGAAGAAGGCGAAGAGAAAGAAAGGTATGGACGGAAGAAAGTATAGAGAGGTACAAGAAAAAGATGGAAGGAGAAGAAAGCTCAGAAGGAGGAATAGATGCGGAGATAATAAAATAAATGGAAGAAGCAACAAAAAAGAGAAAGTATAGAGGAAGAATTAGGAAACGAAATGAATGGTGAAATGAAAAAGCCCCAGAAAGCAATGAAAAAATAAAGAAAGGAAGAACAAAATGGAAAAAAACAGCACTTGAATTCTTTGTTGTTTTAACTGTTTATTTTGTATGTTAAGAAGGTACAGAATCTTTTGTTAATCTAATAAGACAAATAAATTGAATCCGGGAGATCTTGTCCGTTGAACTGCCCAGTAAGGAAGAAGAAAGTACTTATGAGACAGTACAATATCGAAAACCCGTTTGAAAGGGTAACGATCGACATAGCAGGTCCGTTTCCTGAAAGTGATGCTGGAAACAAATACATTTTGGTGACAATGAATTATTTCACAAAATAGACAGAAGCATACATATTCCATACTAAATCAAAAGGCAGCAACATTCAAACCAAGAGCGGGACTGTTAGTCAACCTTATTTCAAAACGTCTGCCAATTTTAAGGATCAAAAAGACCAGAACGACGCCCTCTGCACCCCCAATCAGACGACATGGTAGAACGGATGAATCGGACGATGGGTAAATACCTGGCCAAGGTTGTCGACAAACATCAGAAAGATTGGGACCAGTATTTACATTTATTTCTGATGGCGTACCAATCATCCATTTACGAGAGTACAAGTTAAACACCTGCCTGCGTAATGCTTGGTCGTGAAATGCAGTTATCGTGCGTTCTTCAATTAGGATGTAGACATAAAGAGGAGGTAGCAGAGGAAAATTAGGTCACCAAATTCCAGAAGATGTTGGATGAAATACACGATAACGAATAAGACACGAAACCAAGGATGTGAATTTATGGCAAAGTACGAAGGTACGACCAAGGCAAGGTTCGAAATTACGACTGAGGTTCAAAAACATCTCTTCGATGTACCGGAACAGTTTCCTTGCGTATTGCATGACTCGAGATCTGCGCGTGTCAAAAGGAATTGCAGGTCGTAGACAAGCACCTGATGTGAGTCGAACACTGAAGTTGTGCGAAGGAAGACACTCCTTCTACTACTTGGTTTCCAAAGAACTGTTCTACTCACACAAGAACCAGTGAAATAGTTTATGGGATTTCAAGAAGGACACCAAGATCAATAACATCAAGAAAATAGCGGTTGTGGTTTACATCAACTGGACTGGAGGATTGTCCGAAACATGTTTAAAGTTAATAAAATCAACAAGAAAACGTTTAAGTCTGGCCAATACTTTAATGAGAATAAATTAATGATAAACTTTAACAAATTTAAGTTTAAGTCTGACCATTTTCATTAAAGTGTTTATACACTAATACAGAAAAGATTATGAATCCCTTTATCTTTAATGCTAAAAGTTGTTTCCTGGAGAACAGGGGTTGATATGTTGGTCTGCAGTTATCAACCGTAGACTGTAGATTATTATTTTTACCAGCAAAGATTTTGTCGAGATGAAAAAGGATTGCCGCGGCCCGAATGCTGTTATGGGACAGAACAATCTTAAAGGTAGGATGGTGTTAATAGCGGTTTTAGATCTTTCATATTCCTGAACGTTCGAGACCCTTTAGCTTCTATAAAATGTTTATTCATGTAATTTTCGAGTTCAGTTCTAAGTTGTCATTGAATGCGAGGTGATATAAATTATAACGTGTTATATTATTTGTGTGCAATTATCCGAATTATAAGAACGTTCGTGTTAAAATAAATATGACTCTTAATAGTGTAATACGATCCGAGCTGCGTTTATCTCGCGGTTGTGAATACGGAAACAAAAACTTAACGATAAAATCATAACAATAATCTTACCACTCGTTATATTATTATAATCGTTAATAATTTTATATCCGTATGTTTAACTGATAACTTTTTTTAATAAATAAAATAGTTTATTATCAAAGCGACAGACATTTTTAACTGACATGTTGCAGTCAGTTGATTGCCGACGACGGGGAGAAAACTCCAAAATACTTGAATTAATGACGAATCTCAGTCGATGATTAACGTGCAACTGTAAATTATTCAGTCATTTTTGATTTTTCTAAACATTTATCATTGTTATACCATTCGTTAAAACTTTTAGAAAATTGAACTTGTGCTTCGCACGTGCGGTCACTCGTCAGTACGAATCAGAACACTTATCCTCAATATTAAGATTGAATATATGAATTTTCAAAAATAAAAAGATGTGTGATAACCCTGATTTTGGAACTTTGAGAATATCTAGATAACCTAAGTCGCCAGAAAAATGCTGATTCCGATTCGAAATCAGCTCGTCATAAACCCTAAGAAAAGTCTTGTAAAGTTTCTGAGCCATAGGTTTATGACGGCTTGGATTAATTAATTACAATGTTACGATTTGTTGTGACAATAGCTGGAAATCGTCTCTTTTTGTATGTTCAGTTATAATTAGTAATAATATTTGTTTAATTTCGTTGTAATTGTACTAGCTGCTTAATATCTAACGTCGGTATTCGTACAGTTGTAGATACAAAATGTATTCTACCTCTGATGATTTCTAATCAGAACGAAACACCAGATAGTTCATTATGTCGAATTTATAATTGCACGAAATCACTTGCTAGTTACATCAAGATGAATTGTTTACGATCTTACGTTATTTGAAGCAAATGCCTTGTTTTCATCTGTTGGCAAAATATTATTAACGTGTTAAGCGTACGCACTTAATGTTCAATAATGAACAATCAAGAAAAAAATTACAATACGAAAAAAATCCGTTATTTCTTCAGGGTCATAACAGAACTTGAAATAATGTCGGCACCAAAATGTACTCTTTTTGTTCTAAATATAGCAAGATAATAAAAATGCAATTTATAGTTCAACGTTGTAACTCGAAAACTCCCAAAAACTTATTTCCTATTTAATTATGTAATTCACTTAACATAATTCACATTTAATTAAAATATGTATTGTGTAATTCAAACCGGTATTTTTATATCCATACTCAGCAATTCACCGTCTACAGCCAACCGTGCTACAAAAATAAAAAAAAGTAACGTAAATGAAAGCAAAAGTTAATTTCGAAGATATAAGTACATACCAGACATAAATACCATAAAATAAAATAGCCTGTACACGTAATTATTAATGATGCTAGCACAGAAACCAGTTTTAAATTGGAAGCAGATTGTTTGAATACTAATACAACCAAGATTCAAAGGGGATTTTAGAACATTTTTATGACAATAGTAAATATTATTAACTAAAGGTTACGTCATTACAGTATCTCGATAATTACTGAAGGCAGAAAAAAATATTTAAACGTTGTACATATTTAAATTAGAAACAACTTTTATTTGAAAATAAATGTGCTATAAGAAATATGCACTCCAAGTGAGTTATTTTATACGGTTCTTATCCTTAGTGAAAAACAAAAAACCCTATTTGTAACTATCATATAATGTGTAAAACGTTCAAGGCGAAGATCGACTGCCCAATCAAAGTAAATGTAAAATATTTAATACCAAATCTATAAGTCGAATTTATTCCTAATGACCTCCACTTTGAACTTTGCAGAAGTAGAAAAACTATAGTACCTACACAATTCGAGCTGTAACATTTTCCATATTTGTGTTATTAATTGAAGTTACTCTACTCATTCGCGAATCGTGTACAAATATTACTCGCATAAAAATGATATTTGCAGCCCTTACCCAATATAAATTCCTCACTATATTAAATGTTCAAATAATGTCATGAAAAAATAAATAGTTTATTACTTAATAACAATTAATATATCACAAATTTCACTATTTAGAACTATTTAAAGTGAATCAAAAATTACATTTATTACTTACTACTACCCATTTATCAGATATTATGCTATTCTATTACAATATACAGGGTGATTCAGCTAACCAGTTCATTAGAAGTTTATGGACTTCCCGTTGAAATATTGGTTTAAAAATTTAGAATAGGGGATTGCTCGAAAAGTTCTATTTAATTAAAATATTTCAGCTCTTCTAGCACTTCCGGTGTAACCGGAAGTGGCTACCAACTTTCTTATTTTAAATAAAACGCTAAAATCTGAGTTACTTTCATGTAGCACAACCTATATGAAAAATCAAAAGTTTTGAGATATTCTCATTTTTTGAGAAAAATTGGTTTTGTAGTATTCATTTCAAACGCTTGTCAATGATTGAAAAAGAAAGTTATAGTAACAAAATTTAGGCTATACTTATATAATAAAAAATAAATTTAGTATGTCTTCATTTGAATATTCTTGGTGGATTTCCATATCGTGTATAATGTGTCACGTCGACGTTTACAAGTTTGATAAATAAGGCACATTGTTTTAATTTCCACAGGCCACTAGTCAGAAATTATTTAATAAAATAGTAGAGAAATATTGTGTGTCGAATGTAAATACATCGATAGCAGGAAAATGGTAACAGATAGGTATAGGAAACTCTTATGAAGATTGAAAGGCCACTTAATTCTCCATCACATAGAGCAACAAGATACAGGGAGTTCCATTAAAAAAATTGACTTTTGGGCAGTTGAAGTTAGTCAGATTTAGCCAAACATTTTGAACACCCTGTAAATAATGAGATGTCAAATTACACATCATTTAAAACTTAACAGTCCTCCTAAGTATAGCCCAAATTTGGTTACTATAACTTTCTTTTCAATCATTGACAAGCGTTTGAAAACAATACTACAAAACCAATTTTTCTCAAAAAATGAGAATATCTCAAAAACTATTGATTTTCATATAGGTTGTGCTACATGAAAGTAACTCAGATTTTAGTAGAATCCAAATATACAAAAAAATATATCATTCCGTTTAAAATAAGAAAGTTGGTAGCCACTTCCGGTGTAACAGGAAATGCTAAAAGAGCTGAAATATTTTAATTAAATAGAACTTTCGAGCAATCCCTATTCCAAATTTTAAACAAATATTTCAACGGGAAGTCCATAAACTTCTAATGAACGGGTTAGCTGAATCACCCGGTATTATCACTTTAATCCGCCCCTAACTCAACGCGCTATCTAGTAAAAAGTCTGTTTAAATCGGAGTGATATTTCCTAATCAGTCTGTTCAACCACATACTTCCTAACACTGAATATTAAAAGAAAATAATAAAATTAGTATATTAATGTATTAAGCATACACAAAAATTAAATAACTAATAGTTATTTAACACACCAGTTGTATTAATAAAGGCGATTAACAATCAAGATATTTTAACGCGTGAGCAAAGCGTGTCCCATCACTAACACGGAGTTTCACGTTCACGTCTTTCTTTATTTCGAATTTATTCGAACGGAATATTATGTAGGTTAATAATGGCTACAAACTGAAATACAGGGTGTTCTATTTGCGATAAACAAGATAATCTATTTTGAAGGTATTGATAATGGCAGTTGAATTTTTGAACAGCTTGTGAAGAATTCCGAAATTTTGACTCCGGTCGTTGAAGAAGTGATGAGTTATTAGTCGGAAACCAGTGAGTTTTTTCTTCGATTTCATCTTGCATCGGAATTTTTTTTTAAAAAGACCTCATATTTATAGCAAAATCAAAATATCTGAGGAACAGTAATGGCTTGAAGAAACCGGATATCCTTGAAGAAACTGGCCCTTATTTTTTCCGTAAAATTCCAAATCATCATCAAATACAGAGTGTTCCATAAGAAAAAAAGATAACTTTGATATGCCACTTTTTTGAACCACCCTGTATATTTGAAAATAATTTCAGTAGCCCTTATTAACTTATTACATGACATTCTGTTCGAAAGAATTCGAAGTAAAGAAAGACATGAACGTGAAACACCGTGCCGTTAGTGTCAAGTGTTAGTGCCAGTTGTCAACATTTGAGGTGAAATTCTATGTAAAGCCACGTTAAATAATTTTATAAAAGGTTAACAGAATGAACAAAAGTTTACTGAAGGAATGTGAACCAGTTTTTATTATTAATATTAGGTATTCAAATAAATAAGAGCAGAGGCGACAAGCCTACTATACTTTATTGCAAAAGTGAGTCATTCAGTATTAATGTTGCAATTTAAATTTTTTGGACACGTACAACTAATAAAACTATTTCATAATAATTTAAAAAGATTTGCTAAAAAAACTTAACGCTACAGAATTGAATTATATGTTATATGTACCATCGCGGTCATATTAAATGAACCTCTCTAAAACAACCAACAATAATACATCAATCGTTTCAGTTGCGTTGGAATTTATTTGTTTTAGACAATTTTATAATAATTAATGAAGTTTAAGCACAAAACAGAAACGATTGGTAGCTTTGTCGATGTTCATTTTAAAAACAAGAAAATAGTGTATTTTTCCGGTTGATCACCCTATATTTAATAACATTTTTAGGCAGACAGTGTTCAAAATATTATTTTAAATAAAATTAATTTAGTTTTCAAAGTATTGGAATTTCCTTACTCATCAACTTTGAAAGTTATTTAGGTATTTTACATTTTTAACCAAATAGGTACATGTTAAAATCGTAAATTAACACACTGTAAGACGTCTCTAAACGTTCTAAAGTAAAGTGTTCAAATTATACATATCGGGTAATTCATTTAGAGGTACTTTTTGATGGAAATTTAATTGCAGATCGCGTATGCGTCGAGTCAACTGAAGTGTCATTCTTCCTCAGTAATTCCTCATAATGGAAAGACGGTACAGCGCCTACAGTCTGTGGAAAAATCGTTTCATATTTCTTCAAAACAGAGGCCGACCGGAATGTTACTGTGAATGGTGATCGTAAACTGATCCAAATGAAGCCCGTGATCTCGACGAAATTTGGTTCATACAGCCCGTGAAACCATAGTTTGACTGCGAAAACGATTCGGTGAACAAATCATTTCACGTTTGGGACCAGTTAATTCGCAGGCTTGACCATGTGACATAACACCTCCTGGCTTTTTCCTTTGTAGCTATGTAAACTCTAAAGTGTACATGGATAAGCCGGTTACGATTGAGGCATTGGAGGCCAATATTACTCGAGTCATTGGCCAAATACCATTCGAAATACTCAAACGCGTCATTGAAAATTGGAACTTCAGAATCGACCATGTTAACCGTAGTTACGGCCAACAATTGAAATGAATTATCTTTAAGAAATAATTGTAAAGAATGGTTCTTTTGTATGATAATAAAGATTATAAAATAAAATTGTTTTTATTCATTTTTTTTTAATGTAAAATAATATACTTCTAAATGAATCAAATAATAACTGGAACAAATTGAATTCAATTTTCGTTAGCCATATACATATAAAGCCCAGTTTTTAAAAATTTTAAAATGTTTTGATTCAAGCTGATTCTTGATAATGAAGCAATAGTTTCGAAACCATGGTCGAGTAAATGATTTTAATAATTGATGATAATTTATTTATTGCAAGGAATAAGGTGCACTTGACTCTCACAAGTTTTAATAAGTTTCCTTATGCACTAATAACCGATTGAATTTTTAATTAATAACCATGAAGAAATGTATCGATATTTTTCTTGCAAACACGATTATCCAGATAAATGAACATTTGAGACATTTCGTGCTTCGAGCTGTATATTCTCAAAAAAAAAAGTTAACAAGAAGAAGAGTTTACAATATAGGTTCGTAATTGATAATAGATTCAAATTTGTATGGAATTGATTTTCAAAAACAAATAGATTTTGTCTATAAGCTTTTCACAATAATGAAATGATTATCCGCTACAAGTTTCACTATTATGATACAGAAAATAAATAGACATTTATTTATTAGTATGTGTGTATGACGGAATCTTAACTTTTTATGTTAGTGAAATACCAATTTAAATTTTTAGGCTGTAATTGAAATGAGTTGATGTTTGTAACATTTTTTAGAAAAACACTTTTGGCAGCTTTTAGAAAACATTTGTCTACATACAGAGTGGCCCCAGCACATACGACACGGACATTGTGAGGGAAACTGTGAAGATGCATATATCAAAGTTGTACTTTTATTTGTAATGGGACACCCTGTATTTTTTTTTTCGTGTTTAGAAATCACGGAACAATCCAATGTGACTGTATGTAGGATACTCTAGCTAACGTGTATTGTTTAGAAACTATCTCAGGACTTCTGAAATTGCAGGATAAATTTCAAAATATTATTTTTATTGCCAAAACTACAATTAATTCACGGACGATTCTTAGTGAAAAGATTGATGTTATAGAAAAACATTACCATGTCGCCAAAAATGTATTCAGAATGTTTAAAATGAAATTTCAAACCTTAAGAAGCACCTTTGGAACCAAATTATAATTAAAACAATAACTTTCTCAATATATTAATTTGTTGGTGATGGTTCGTATCCTCCAATTTTAACAAAGAGTAAATTCGAAAAAAAAATACATTCAAAGTTTACACTAATAATACGTTCTTGTACTTAACAAACAAATTGCTGAATAATAAATAATTCATAAACATATAAATTTTTAAGATAATAAAAAAAATGTATTATTAAAACAATCGTAAACCTATTTAGTTGCGATATAGCTATTAATTAATAATAATTTGAAAATGAACTTAACGGACGAGCGGGTTTTTGGTATTTTTCTCAGTTACCGTGCATTTTTTAAATTAATAACTAAGAATGCACCATCGAATAAAATTTTATTGTATCTGACGACTGTAATTGATAAAGCATTCACCTTTATAGATCCTGACTTAATTAACATATCGTTTCGCCATGCTCTTTAATGTTTTGATCTTAATTTCAATATCCTTAATTTGAGCTGAAATCATTTCCTTGATCAGTAATTCAGATCTTAGGTATTTAATTTAGAAATTTGTTAATTTTATGCATGATGAAATATAATTTTTCGTCTCACATGTTTGAAAGTGAATCAATTACAGCAACCATACATAAACGAAAACAAGATTTTCCACCTAGGAGTTCTAAGTCACTACTGTATAAATTTTCTTCGCAATACATACAATTTGAATTTTTGTTACATGTGTTTAATCTTAAAAGTAAGTAACTATGGTTGCTTAGGCAAATGCTTAGAGTAGTCAAGGGTCATGAGTTTTGTGCAAGTTTAAATCTTACTATTACAAACGGGTTGTTAAAGGTTGAACATTTTTGCTTCTTGCATACAAGGATTCCAAGGTAAATTACAGAAACAACAGACAGGTATAGTACTTCACGGGTCGACCACGACAAGTATACCCAGTCATAATTTATTGACCCAAAATTAAACAAAAATATAAGAATTGCCATTTTTACACGTTAGTAAGAGAAAACTTCACTAATCTCACGAGCAGACACTGCCAATTGTTTGAGTGTAAGACGGTCCTTTATTATGTCCACATTTGCTCTTTAATGTGATCGCGGTTTAAAATATAAATACATTCTTACTACTTCCTGTGGTTGCATACTACGGTGTTTTTATCTGTGATACTACATACTGAGTGAACAGTTTGGACATAATAAGAAGATCATTCTAACAATCTAAATTTGTGAATTATTGAAATTTTGAGAAAAAATTTAAAACAGTTCTTTCTCTGCCGCCATTTAATCTTTTTGCCTCAAACATCCTAGACACTTTAAATATAATTCTTGGTCAGAAACATTTGTACTAGGTTGCTGTAACAGTTATTAAAACTTGGGAGGTATGTTGCTTAGTTAAATTTAAAAACAAGCGTTTACCGTAGAGCTCTACATCGTCACGGTCAACGAAAATAAAATTGCGTTTTAGAAAAAAATGTTTCAAAAATTCGAAAATCAATGTAGGTTAACGGCCCTTTTGGCTACATAATTATGCCCAAAAACTAAGCAGATCTTCGGAATTATAAATAAAGTCCTTGTACAGAGTTTCATAAAAATCGGACAGGTGGTTTTCTCTAAATCTTGTTTACATACGGACGACGGCCGGTCGTCGAACATAAAATTTTTTGCTTCATTATAACGTACTAATTCGTCGGAAAAATTCAAAAAAAGTGGTGTTAAAATTTTCGGTTTGGAAACCGTCGCATAACTCCCCATCTTATTATGTGTAGTGAAAAATTGTTTTTTCGTCCTCATATACTCTTAAGCTGATACCGGTAGATTGGGGACCCCTTAATGTTTTAATAGATAAAATAAACCTATCCAGTATATCCAATTCCAATTAGGAGGCACCGCGAGGGCAATACTTTGAACACAAAACATTAAACATTATTTGTGAGATTGTTGTACATATTAAAAAAAATTGAAGAAGATAGTTTTGTTAATTTAATTTCAACACACAATAAAAATTTAACATGGATCAGGTGTAGTTCGTTCCGCGTTTTTTACATTACGAGGTCTCCTTTTAGAGAAGAATCCACAATAAAAAAACTGATTGTATATTACATATTTAATGTTGCTTAAAATGCTCGAAAGTTCATATAAGACAAATTTGTGGTATAACAATTCTTTAATCGTAATTTTTGTTAAATTAGTTTAAGCATAATTTGTTCAATTTGATGATTTCATGAGATTGTCTTTTTACCGCAGCAAACACCAATTATCTTTTATTATCAAAACGCATTCTATTCTAACGACAACAATTTTTTCGAGTTATATGTAATTCATTTAATAATCTATTACCTGTAGCTACAGTTGACATTCTTTTAATTCGCCCATCATAATCAAGCATGCTCTAAGATCAACATTTCACTATCATCCAGAAATATGAATTCTTTCATTCACCATGACTTAAGCAAACCATTACAAATGTAGTATTTGTCCTTTAATGCATGTCCTATTGTTCAATTGAAGTCATGATCAATCAGTATTGCGACATCTAGTGTCGACTCATGTTATCGATACTGTCCCCAGTGCGCATTTGTACAATAATGAACTTACTTACACTTGGTGTTTGTTTGCTTTGTAGAATCTCTTGCGAATTTACAGCAGGCGATTCGAGATTGTTATTTTTTGACAACACTTAGTCGGCTATAATCTGTCGACAAAGTTGCTTTAATGAAGTCATAATGTAGAAAAGGAAAATACCAAAGACTTCACTAAAAACTGAAACAGAACACATATTTCAAATGGATGTAAATTTAAATTGCAGTGTTTCACCGAGTAACCTTTTCAGTTACTTCATCTAAACACAGTTTAGATTTAATTTCTGTGTTGACTACAATACAATTGAACCCAACATGTTCGCAATACGAAAGTTTAGACATGTTTTTTTTTAAACAAAGAGTTAACGCAATGGAATTATATTCATTATTCTATTCGAAGCACCTCCTTCAAAATAATGTTTGTAAACGATCACTTGAATGTAAGAACATTGAAGATCATCCACGCATAGGCCGTCCAACGAGTATCATTATCAGAAATCATCATTAAGATTGTTTTAAAAATATTCATGAACGTTGAAAGTAGTAGTAACAAATATTTAGAGAAAAAGAATCATCATATAATTAATAAAAAGAAAACAAATAATTCCAGACACTAAAATTAAGCTTTGAACTAACAATTAGTGATACAACTCCTCCCCCGAAGTGACTTATCTAGGCCTCAGCAACCATAGTATTATTCATTGCACACGTAATATATCACGAATCTTCTTAAAATTAAATGTATAAATTTTAAAGAAGATGCAGTTACTTGTTATGTAGAAAAACTTACCAAATGTACCGGCATTTCTCAAATATACAGAACACTCTCTCATTGGCTTGACGTCACAACCTTTATCGTGAATATAGCGTGAAGTACTGAATTGCGATTTTCATTTATACCTGATGTTCAAATAAAAAACTGATACAAGTTCAGGTTAGAATTCGATGTATCTAAGAAAGTAGTTATTCATCTCTGTCACATTTTAATGAAGATGTTTGCCCGGCCCAGTTTTTTATTTGAACACTCCTTATTTACTATTTAAATTTATGTTTAGTTTAGTTTAACCTAAGCTGTGTATGTATCGATAAAGGTACGGACGTCATTGCTCAGGGTGCGTATAGCCTTGTCAATGGATAGATTTTATTTTTGTACATATTTTTGCGCAAAACATTTTTTAAAGGATTTGATTGTTATTGTGTGATTCTGTAACGTAAATACCATGTGTTTTTGTTATAATTAGACAATAGCGAACATACGGATTAGACCAATGAAAACTGCGCTATTTAATGCATTCTAGTAGCTGTAATAACAAAACTATACAACAAATGCGTTGAGGGTAAAATATTTCCAAGCGTTTTGAAAATATCTAAAGTCATACCCATACACAAAAAAGGCGACAAATCAAATGTTATGAATTACAGACCAATAGCAATAATTCCAATTATTAGTAAAGTTTTTAATATATTTTAAAATCTCAACTGATGAATCACTTAAAAAATAATAACATACTCACGTCAAATCAGTTTGGTTTTAGAGAAAACAAAAGTACCGTAGATGCTCTTTTAAAATTTATCACTTTTGTTTATAACAGTATTGACACGGGTCATTTTGTTAGCGCTTTATTATGTGATCTAAGTAAAGCTTTTGATTGCGTATCGCATAATATCCTCCTAGAAAAACTGCGTAGATATAAAATTAATCATAATGCCCTACAATTTATACAATCATATTTCACCAACAGAAAACAATATGTAGAAATAAATAATGTTAAATCGGGCATGCTACCGATCACACAAGGTGTATTCCAGGGATCGGTTTTGGGCCCATTATTTTTTTAATTTTTATTAATGATTTAGGTACATCCCTTCCATCAGAAAATTTAATTCTGTTTGCCGATGACATAACTTCAATCAACAAAGATGTTGATATCAACCAATTAAACATAAAAACAAACCAAAGTAAATTGCTAATAAATGAATTGTTAAAGACCAATTAATTAGTTTTAAACGAATCAAAGACCCAAAATATAATTTTTAGCCTAGAGATATAGGAAACCATCAGAACGAGACTAAGTGTAAACTTTTAGGTATACACCTTGAACCAAATGTCACCTGGTTTAATCACTGTAACGAACTCGCCAAATATTTGTCTTCGATAATTTACCTATTTAGAAATATAAACGCCTTACAAGATGTATTTATTTTTCGCTATTTCACTCAAAAATGAGTTATGGTATAGTACTATGGGGACATTCTGCCTCAGCGATGCGTATATTTAGTCTGCAAAGAAAGGTAGTTAGAGTATTGTGTCGTGGAAACTATCGCGACAATACCAAACCAATGTTCAAATGCTTGAATGTACTTACGCTTCCTGCAGTATATATTTTACATGCCCTACTATACATAAAACTAAATAGAGAATATGATACTGTACAAACTGTTCACGAACAAGATCAAACCGCAATTTATATCAACCATTTGCTCGCCTTAAAAAGACCCAACATGCAACAAATTTTTATGGAATAAAGTTGTATAACCATCTACCTGAACGCATAAGAGAGTTAGAGTTTAAGCATTTTAAAACTACTATCAAACATCATCTTATTGCTAACACGCCCTTTTCGCTCACAGAATTTTTTAATTATGGTTTTTAAAACTATTATACATATATTTTTTTTTGACGATTGTAAAGTACCTGTAGATATTAATGGCATGAATAAAACAAAACAAACAAAACAAAACAAAACATATTATAATACGCGAACACATAGAGTTAAACCACGCCCTATAAACCCGCGCTAAATTTAAATAAAATTATTTTATTGGTGTTAAATTTTAAAGTCAGTATTACCACCAACTGACATGATTTCTGGGTTGTTTGACATTTTAGTTTTTACGAGGGTTTTGGTTATTATCTTATTAGTAGTTTGCTCTCGTTTCTTTTCAATTTACAAAACATTATTTTTCAATATTTTATAACCTCTAAATGAATTTTCGTGTTTATATAAATTTACATAGCGTAAAAGTAGTCTCTGCATTTATTGGTTCAAATTATCACAAATTAATAAAGGAGTGGCTTAACTCCATGTGTTCGCTGAACGTATTATAGTGACTATATCACTCATCGAAATATAATAAACCAATGAAAATGCTTGATTTTCAATTTACGTATTACAGCGGTTATTTTACTTATTATGGCGTAAAACGAATATACAAAATCGAATATTCCAAATCAAATATACGAAGCCTCATATATTCATTTATGTCAAAGTTACGATTGTATAGGTAAATATGATTTAGGGTTCAAAGGTTGACAGTACCTATTAAAAATATTACTGTGGAAGGTGTAATATTTTCATGATGTAGTCATCTGTGTACAACTCGACAAATAAAAATTCTAGAAACTCGAGTCCTTACAAACTCGTTCAATCAACGCCCGAGTATTGTCTAAAAAACACCACTCGACCGTATAATCGGGTATACTTGTCTAGTTGTATAATATGTAAAAATTATATGCCTTCCTACTACCTAATTTTCGATAGATTGTAGTTTCTCTTTATTCTCTAGGTCACAAACATACACCATACACGGCTCGATATCTTCTTGGATGGATAAAACCATTTCAGAGTAAACTATGAGCGTATTTACTCTACGATCATAACTCTTTGATACCGTTATAGTTATTATAGGAACGTGGTCGAACCCGATTTGGTTCGTCGCGATATTTGAATAAAGGACTTTTCCACGACTTTTTTTGCAGATTGTGCAACTAGCTAGCTACAAATAGTTCTGTTGCTTCATCTAATCATAACACTTTCTACTTTATAGGGCTGGGCATCCTTTTAATGTGTATTAAACTAATGCAGAAATTGTATGAGTAATTAATGAACAATCAGAACATATTTGGATAAAGGAATAAACCAGCATCATTATTGAGAAAATTTTAGTAGATTTTGCCCCAATAAGATTGCGAAAAACATAAGACCTTTTATCAACTAAGTGAAAATATAGGTTGTGGATATCCTCCTTCTTTGTAATTTTTAAGTACACACACAATGAGTAACTCCAACACATTGATTCAGAACATTAAACTATGCTAGTTGAATACAATCCAAAATAATTCACAAGCAGAGGATAGAGACGGCTAATCCTAAAAAAATTCAGCAATTTGAAATTTCACCCCAATGAAAGGATACATAAATAATAATGCTTTTGAAAGCAGTCAACCACATGAAGAACCAAAATCTTACATGCTTATTATTATACTAAATATTAAAAAATATTTAAGTAGAAGTAATTAGTGATAAGAACAATGTTTGGTAATTAATTTCACATACAATGTTAACAATATCTTCGTTCAAATTAAAAAATATATGAATATTTGGTACTACAGTGTGATATTGCAAATTTTGTCCATTATAGGACTAAAGAGGCTGATTCCTGAAGGTTGTATTTTGAAGCAAAATGTAATTTCCGATCATAAAAATTTTAAGATGCGAATGTATTTCTGAAGATTATCAGCATTCTGATTTAGAAATACACTCACTACTTGATGACATCTGTAAAATCCTGCATAGAGAATAGTAACTTCTTGTCCAGAATAGTATTTTTCTTCCACTACCTCAGATTACATTACTACAGAAACCTTTACTACAGTCTTGTAAATTTGATGCACCCATATAATCCTTCTTGTCTCAGAGTTATTTGAATTATAGTCGAAAAGAATGCTTCTGTACTATTGCAATTTCTGGACTATGGTATCGTTGAACTGGGGACTAAGAGCGTATCAAGAATGACACTATAGTGTGGATCGATTCTAAAAATGTAAGTGCCAATGTGAGATTCCATACTTAAGGCAACAAATCAGTGGAGTAGTCACGGAATGTTCACTTGATAGTTTGTAGCGATGGCACAGAATAATAATACTTCGTTGCGCAGAAGTTTCAGTGGGTGTCGGAACGTTTGAAGTCTGTGACCTACGGAAATCGCAAGCTGTACCCACGCGCAAGAATATTATTCTTGACTTGAGCGGAGAGGTTATAGAAAGCTTACTATTTCTTAGTAGTGGCATTTCGCGATATACCGCACAATCAGGAATCGACGAATTTACTTTAGCTACATCTTGGCTGCGAGTAGGTACAGCGCGAACGCTACTTAAGACCAAAATTATCATTCAGTGAAATTTTTGTATGAACGCAGTGAATATATTTATTATTCTGTGGCGATGCTATCAGAACCAACAGTTACATACTGTGTCAAATTTGAGTGTTGTCGATAAATTATAAAAACTAAAAAATCAGATGCTAATTTTAGTAAAAAATATTAAAAATGCCAATTTTTAATAATGACCGTTCGAATACCACTGGATTGAACGTGGATGGCACTGAACGTTGCATTATTTTACTGGTATCACCACATACACTACAAAATGTCTCAGACACTATTTGTTACTACCGCTGTTGTCAGATACATAAAAAAAATAATAAAAAATTCATAGTTGTGAGAAGCATTTGTAGAAGCAGATGTTAAACAAATAAGGAAATTCAAAAAGAAGAGACGATAGGAAGATCAATACAATAGAGACAAGTAAACTAGTGACACATAATGAATAAACTTATAAATAATCTGAAAAGGTTAATATTGTAAAGCATTAGAGGAAGTTGGGTTGCCTAACAAATAGGAGTATCGAGTTTAAATTTATTTAACGAGTACAAAAACTTTAGAAATAAAGCATCTGGTACAGGTTTAATTGAACTTTTTCAAAGGTGAAATAATTAAAAATCTAACTGAAAAACAAACATAGAAAAGGTATAACAAATATTTAAAAAGAGCAAGTTAATGAAACGATATCAGCGATAAAACAAATTCAAGAATACACAACAACTGAAAACAATCAGACATGAAACGTACGAAGGGCGTTTGGCTCAGGACTTTTGGCGCCGAGCTCTTTAAGCCTAAGGATATTTCGGCGCCACGGCGCAAATTGTTTTGCACCGTGGATGTGAAGAATTTTTTGATGTTACAGTAAATCCACTTAGAGCCTTAACAGCATTTAACGAGAATTAAATGTAAAGAATGTTTATTTAAATTCCACGAGATCTTCGACCCAAAATTAGAATGAAAACTTTCATTTTAAAATATTGGTGTCGAAGAGGTAAAATAATGTATCACCACCTCACGGACAGTATACTACGATTATGAAAATAATTTTAGAAATCTGTTCTTAGTCAGATGCCGACTATACTTATCAACATCATGAAGAAGATAAGCGCATGTTTAACGCAACATGTCGAATTCCTGTCAACCGAATGAACCAGTAGCCTGTGATAATTGCAGAATCACGAACGGCGCCCTATTTGAGGCTCAGCGATATTTGTAGGCTTGCGTTCAAGTCTTTTTCTTCTCTAATTAGTGACCGATTTTGATACTAAATTACAATAATTAAAGTGAGCCTGTATTATAGCAAAATACACTGATTTTAAAACATCTTCAAACACATTATCGGCTCAACGACGTAATATAAAAATATTGCGATTGATTTTTTTTTTTTGATATGTTATTGGTATGTTGTATAAAATTTAGTTTTAAGTCTATGGTAATTCCTAGAAAATTGACATCGCTAATTGCAATTAATTGAATATTTTTGAGTGAAAGAAATGTTTTAGTTGTTTGTTTTTATTTAGGTCTGGTTTGTTAATATTGTATCACTCCTCTACAGATAATATTAACTGTTCGCAAACGTTTAAAAGTCTTCCTTCATCTTCACCATCTATTACGATACTTACATTATCAGCGTACTAAATGCTATTTACGTTACTTGGGAGGCGTAATGGCAAATCATTAATAAAAATCAAAAACAGTAGTGGTCCCAGAATTGAACCTTGGTATTCCTTTATCTACAATTAATTGTGATGATGTGGACATTTTAACACGTACCACTTGAGTTCTATTAGATAGGTAAGATTTTTATCATATCCAACTGACCTGATCAAAGTTATATAACTTTGTAATTTGGTAAGTAAGATTTGATGCAATACACAGTCAAAAGCACGACTTAAATCTAAAAATATTGCTAATAAGTGCTCGCCTCTTTCAAAACAATTCAAAGTACGCTCAACAAAAGCAGTGACTGCATCACTAGTATTTTCTTTTTGCCCAAAACCGTACTGATTAACATGAAATATACTTGACTTCAAAATATTAATTCATTTGATTATATACAGGGTGCCCATAATCTATCTCATAACATGGGTAACTTTCTAATATGCAAAATAGGTAATCGGTTAAATTAGGAAAGTTGGGCAGAATTACAAGCAAAATGTTAAACTTTTTCAAATTTGACATATGTCTTCAACTTTTGAAATTTTGTGAAAAAACTGAAAACAGTCGATTTTTTTAATGTTGTCCTGTTCCACTACTACTTACTTTAGAACTGAACTAAAAATGACATCTTATACATATTTTACGTAGAATTCGATAAAATTACTCAAAATGTCATAACCTCTTGATTTTCGAGATATAACACAAACTTACATTTTTTAAATGACAATCATAGTTGGCTGTGATCTTATTAAATAGCTTTTGTTTTTGCGATTTCATTGATATAAGGTCTCGATATACTTTACTCTTACATTTTTTGTAAATGCTAAAAGTAGTTTATTGATACAATTAAGCTGCAAAATAATACACAGGCAGGCTATGGAAACAAATGCTTCAAACAAAACCTGTTGAAACAAAAGCCTGTGTCGTCAACTAAATAATTTGATTTACATAAGTAAGTTGTATTATTCACGGTGATTTATTTTAAAACATAAAATTCTCAAAATAAACAATGTATTCAAATGAAGAGAGAAACGACATGCTTTTTGTTATTATGCTAGCAACAGAAATAGTAATGAAGCCAGTGAAATGTATTTGCAAAGATATATGGAAAGAAGACAACCAGATAAAAGACTTTTTTCCAAACTGGAAAATAATTTAAAACTATACGGATCATTTATGAAACCAAAAGCTAAGCAAAAGTTTAATCAAGAAGACGAAGAAAGAGTTTTGGCATATGTAAATTATAAACCAAAACATCTACCCGTGAAATTGCAAGTGAGTGTGGTACTTCTACAGAAAAAGCTCGTTTAATTTTAAACAAAATCGATTCAAGCCGTATAAATTTCATATCGGCAACACCTTGTATCCAGCCGACTCAGAGAGAAGATTAAATTACGCTCGATGGTTTTAAGAGAAACTGACAACGATCCATATTTCTCGCGCAGAATTTTATTTACTGACGAGGCAAAATTTACCAATAACGGTGTATTTAATAGACATAATAATAACTATTGGTCTGAGAACAACCCTCATGTTACTGTTGAGAGACGAGATCAACATATTTTTCAATAAATGTGTGGTGTGGCATCCTCGGTAGCAGAATAATTGGTCCGTTCTTTTACAATTACCATTTAAATGGAAGGCGATATTTAGAATTTCTTCAAATGACTTGAAGACATGTTAGATGAACTGCCATTAAATGTGGTACAAAATCTTACTCATTTCCAACATGATGGTGCTCCTGCTCATAATTTTAGAGCTGTTTCTGAATATCTTTCCGAACGTTTTCCGAGCTGGATCGGTAATTCAGGTCCTATTAATTGGCCGGCAAGAACACCTGATATCACACCTCTCGATTTTTTCTTGTGGGGAACCGTTAAAGACAGGGTGTACAAAGAAAACCCAATAATGTAGAAGAATTAAAAGATAGAATTAGGTTGATTATTAGAAGAATTCGTCCTCGCAGTTTGGAAAAAGTGAATAGAGAGATGGTTAGAAGATGTCAAATGTGCATATTGGTTAACGGGGGCCATTTCGAACATTTAATATGAACTTTATGTCTTTTGTACATTATTGAAATAGAACATAATTACAAACCATTAATAGTACCTACTTGTGGTATTATATTGTCAATATAAATTTTTGTTTCAAGTTTAACTAACTTGTAAATCATTTTGTTCCTTAATGGTATCAACAACACAATTTTGGGCATTTAAATAGAAATACAAGAGTAAAGTATATCGAACCTTATATCAATGAAATCGCAAAAACAAAAGCTATTTAATAAGATCACAGCCAACTATGATTGTCATTTAAAAAATGTAAGTTTGTGTTATATCTCGAAAATCAAGAGGGTTATGACATTTTGAGTAATTTTATCGAATTCTACGTAAAAATATGTATAAGATGTCATTTTAGTTCAGTTCTAAAGTAAGTAGTAGTGGAACAGGACAACATTAAAAAATCGACTGTTTTCAGTTTTTTCACAAAATTTCAAAAGTTGAAGACATATGTCAAATTTGAAAAGTTTAACATTTTGCTTGTAATTCTGCCCAACTTTCCTAATTCTAACCGATTACCTATTTTGCATATTAAGAAAGTTACCCATGTTATGAGATAGATTATGGGCACCCTGTATATAGTACGCTCAAATATTTGTGACAGTATAGGAAGTATAGAAATTGGTCTATAGTTTTGAAAAACTAAATTTATCACCTTTTGTACAAAGCGTAGTAATAATGCTTTTAACATATCGGGAAATATTCCATTTATAATTGATAAATTAATTAATTTAATCAATGGTGCAACAAACAGAGTGCATATTCCAAATATATATCTTGTTCCGACTATTAGAAAGTGAACATATTATTTGTCTGACTTCCACTTCTAAAACAAGCTTGAACGAAAATTTACAATTTAAATTATTTTTACAAGAAAATTTTGTGGAACTACTTTGCTTGAGTGTCTCATTGTTTGTAGTGTTTCCTACAAAATATTGATTGAATACGTTAACGTCAATATTAATTTCGTTATTTTTACCTTGCGCTTCTGATGTATGAGAATTAACAATTTGTCGGTAAGACGAGTTCTTAATAATTTTTTCATGGAAAAGCAATAAGAAAACCATCCATAAAACTTGAAAAATAAATATTGAATTTAGTCTCAAAATTGCAGCCGAAAATTCACAATGCATCTCTACTGATAAATTATTCACCCCATCTAATTGTTTAAAGGACATACCTGATTTACAAAAAAATTAACACACCACCATGACCATTGAGTTTACGAAAGCATTCGATGTTCGTTAACCAATGTTCAGAAATGCATATTACATCTAATAAATTTATGGATTGAATATAAGATTCGAGTTCAATTATCTTAGATCGGAGACACTGTATGTTTATGTGAAACACAGAAAATTTATTGATTATGTTTGCGGTTTTGTTACTTTTGGGCGCATCACTAAAAAACAATTAATGACTACCCCTGCTGACCAAATTTTCGCATCTTTTGCTGAATTCAGCTCTCTCAGCAACAGATACCTTAAAAGATCAAGTATTCTTCAGGATGTTTTGTCGTCAGTTTATTACATTTTACTGTTTTTAGATTTTAAGTAATCAATTAACATGGCTTCCGTGCAATCAACAGATAAACGGTAAACATGCAAATGAACATATCTTTCTGTTGCTCTTTAAAGTTGTATCTTCGCACAAACCAAATGTTCCTGGATTGTACCTACGATTTGAAATTTAGATTTTTTTCCAACGACAGGAAACCACTCGCTTTCTTTTCGATTAGAGTTTTCAAGTTTCTGATGAACTTGATTTTCTTTTTATCAGTATCTATATCGATTTTTGACTCATTGCTTTTTGCTATAGATGTAGATCTGGTATTTATCTTATTGGGAATATCAATGTTTAGATGCTGTGTATTTCTTTTCTGGACCATTTGAAAGTAAATCATTATCTAATGTAAGGAATTTCAATCATTTTCGATTTTTGTTTGTTTGTAAGTTTCAAGGGCTTTGATCTTATCTGTTAATGCTGTTTTGGGAACTTATCTATGTTTGCATACGTTACAATTGCATTATTTTTATGCGAATTTTTATTCTGGATTACTTCACTATATGATGAAATACAATAATAATTTTCTTGAAGAGGTCCCGCTTCTCTGTATTATGACAAGTAGAAGACAGCAGTATATTTAGTAATGTAATTTGAGCTTTAAAGGTTCAATTGTATCTTGTTCATTATTAATTATTGTGGTCTTTTGTGAGCTAATAATGATTTTTAAATAATTAATTCAATTAAACTTGCATCATCGTTGTTGACGATATTTTATGGCATTAGTCTTAGGGCGAGAGGTTCATATTAGAGTCTGTTAAATCGGTTTCACTATTTGAAAAAGCATATTACTTTGATTATCTTCAATATATTTAACATTTTTTATGTATTTTAAACAACTAGGGTGAAAACACAACCACAATTTACACATTTAGGCTGCATTCTTTATAATATCTACACGGTGTAGGGAAGAAAATTAATAACATTTAGTCTTTCCGCCATGTTCTATATACGAGAAGTTGAGTTACAATTATTTTACAATACAGAATAATATTATAACATTGATTATACGACGGAGTCAGATTGGCAAAGCTTATAGCAGCTTTGGAAACGCAGTTTATAATTAAAAAATTACAATGGATGGCGCTGGTTAGTACAAAATTATCTTGTTAGAATTTGATAAGCTGCTACGACCAGTCCGATTATCGAGACTCTGATATGATAGAACTGAGTTCTGCGAAGCTAATTATGTCATTGTTTGTTATGTTAAGCAAAGTCCTGCGGTTTTAAATTTCAATGATGTTTAAATGCAGTCAAACAAAAACGTAGCGTCGATCCTTCTTCTAATACAAGAACAGACATTAAAAACCACCATTCAAAGCAAATCAATTGTATAAAATATTCCAGATGATTTATATTGCAAAAAATAGTAATGCTTATACTTAAATATTAAATAATAGGTCGTGTGTTTGGAAGTGGCTCACGATTAAAAATACGCTTGACTTTCCAATAATTATTAATGCGTCGAGTACCAGAATTGCCAAATTCCGTTACTCCATATAAGTCGTAACTTTGATTATATAATTGAATTAGGTATATAAACAAAGCTCGTGCTGAGTTGGAAAAGGAAGTTGTAAATCGTTTTTTTGTCATTTTTACTAACTTTGCAAATATAAACGTTGTATCTTCAAACTTCCAAGTTGCCGCTATACCACAAATTTTATGAACCGTTTAACAAAAGAATGCCCTTATTATAAATAAAACATTTTCATTTATCATAACGGAATGCAACTGCTGCTGCCAACAACTTGTAGAGTAAGTTTGGATTGCGTCATTGTTTACCCAACGCGAACATTATATACCGTTTGCATTTTTTCGGCGCTAACAATTTGAATCAGCGACACCAAGCAATTGAATAGCTGTACTACAAAATTTAGCGATACAATAACCCTTTTAACAAATTTGAGCGTTTGAATGCAGTACTGCAAATACCAGTATCGCCGCCTGGCTGTCCGGAATGCGATTACAGCTATTTCAATTTTTAAGCTGGTTTGTCAATCTGACTCCGTCGTATAATCAATGATTATAATAAAAAGTTGTTTGAATTAAAAGTGTATATCCAAATATGAAATTACAGCCATTTAGCATGAAAAATCAAGTTTGTTGATTATTATTTATGTTTATTTATTATTATTTTCACCACCCTATATTGATTGATTGATTGAATTAAAATTAATTATGTTTGTACCTGTATAAATATGAATATTTAGTTTTTTGTGTGAATTTTCCTAATTCTAAAATTAATAATTATTATGCATTCATTACAGTATTTAAATTGCAAGATTGTTCAAAACCTTAACAAATGAAAAGGTTATCATATTTTTGACATCATCTGAAATTTATAATGTAAAACGTAAATAATCACCAAATCTGAATTTTCATGCTAAATGGCTGTAATTCGATATATGGACTTTTAATTCAAAACAACTTTTCTTTGTAACATTCTTCTGTATTGTAAAAAATAATGGTTCTTTTACTCATGCGAAAGATTCATATTTTTTGACAATACGGCTTTAAAAACTTCATATCTGATGTTTATTAAGAATAACTTTTATTCAAAGAACCAATAATAAAAATGTTTTCCATATGGTTAAGTAGACATACTGTACAATCAACCTACCTTCGTAATCGATCTGTATATTAAAACTATTAAACTTACCAGGAGCTTGAATGATTTTTTCATACACATGTCGAGCGGCATCTTTTTCAGTCATAACATCCCAAAGGCCATCGCATGCAAGAATTAAAAAATCTTCTAAACCGGTTAGAGGAATTTCAATAATATCAGGTACAGCTGTTACATAAGGTTTGTACTCTACATCGCCTAAAAATTGTATTTTTATCTAAAATCGCAGACTAGTAAATATATTAAACCTATCGCTCTCGATACGGCCAGTTGACCATTCACCCTCCATATGCCCCAATACATAACGGTACCACCTTCTCGTTCAATTCGCAGTTTTTCATCCTAAAATATTTACACGCATGTACATTTGATTATAATCGAGAAAAACAACATTTACTTCTCGGCAAGGTTTGTGGGGTTGAACACATTGAATACATTGTCCCTGGCTAACTAAAACGGCTTGAGAATCACCCACCCATGCAATATACAAATTTTTTTCTTTGGGTTTAAGCAATGCACAAAGAGCGGTTGTTCCGCTACGGAAATTCTAAAAAATAGAATATTAACAGTTATTTGCTACATCTAGTGCCACGTCGTGTTATCGTAGCACGTCCAAATAGTAAAATCTACTAAAGCAACTTTACCGACAGATGTGTAAGAAGTTAAAAAAGTCGATTCTTCGATTATTAATGCCAACTAAGCTTGAATAGATTATTGTAAAGTCGCAAGAGATTGTACAAAATTTCAAACAAACACCGAGAATCCTTTTGGAATCTTCAGAAGTGAAAGAACTCGAGCGCCGTAGATGATGTATCCAATTTTGGGTAATAAGTAGACAACCGGATTTTATACTATTGTGAACTTACAATCGAGTTCTCTCACTTGTGAAGATCCCAAAAGGACGAAATGGGTATTGAGTGATTGTTTTTAAGCCAAAGCCTAGTTGGTATTAATAATTAGTTTTGTAACTGCTTACACATATATCTGCAAAGTTGCTTTAGTAAATATAAAGTAAATTAGGCATATAATCCACAAAACTTACCTCAAGATTACATTTGTCGTTAAACAACGTGTCGGTTTTTAAAAATGCGTCCCTTAAAGCTTGTTCCGGATTTGCTATAAAATATTTGCTTTCACCCAAAAACTGATGTAAATGAGCACAACTGTAGGCAGCAGCATCATGTCCTGCATGACCATCGAATATTGCATAATAACTGGACGGACTCACTTCTTCATCGATAAATAACGTATTAAGATCGTGTATTATAACATGACGATCTTCCATACGTCTTCTACTATTTTTTATAGCGCATACACTAACTGCGTTATATGGAGGCCCTGGGCTTGGAAGACTACATAGTTTACTATTATCCAAATAACGTAAACATACTTCGTTAGTTTTAGTTACGACGCATTGCATTAACCTGAGCGGGTCGTATGCTGAAAATTTCAGAATAAAGTTTGACGATCTAATTTAATGGGTCCACGTTACCGTTTGAGCTAGGATTATATCCACACGCAAAGAGTTTGCTTTCGACACAGTCCTCGTACTTCCTCTATGATAATTTTGATTAATGGCGATAATAAAGATTGGGGACATTTTCTAAAACAATAAACACATTAAATTACTTCAGAAGTAACGATAAAAAGAAGATATAGACAAAGAATATGTAATAGGACCTAAGAATATACAGGGTGTCACAAAATATGTGTTCCAGGCTTAAAGAGTTTATATAGGATATTAACTTTTTTTAGTAAAACTATTATGCTAGACAAATAGTTACGCCAAAATGGCGCCTTAAAGTCAAAGATTAAACATTTTAATAACCTTTTTCACGGTTTTAAAATTATTAAAATGTTATCAAAAGCATCTTATGGTATTTTTTAATTATGCCCGATTCAAATTTGATGTAATAATTTAACGAAAATTTGGTTTCGTTTTCAAAATAAATTTAAAAAATTTCAAACAATGTGCAATGTTTCTTGTCGAGATAAAAATTTCCAACCAATTTTGATGAAAATTTAGCAACGTGTACTTTAAAATATCTTAAACAGATCTTCGAACAGATTTATAACAAGTTTAGAAATAAAATTTTATGGGACATTGTGTTTTGTAGGCAATGGCGAAATCAATATCTAAGCAACCTTAAATAATAGGAGTTAGGCGACCACGATGTAGTTGTAACTAATAGTTGCTTATTACGTAGATATTAATTTGCCCATTTTCAAAAAACTTCACCTCGTTTCATGTTAATGTTCAGTTCAGTCGAACAAATTTGTGATAACTTTAAAACATAAACTTTTTGTACAACAAAAATTAAAAGAAAATTAAAAATTATATTAAATCAAACTTTGTAATCGAAAATGATAAATAACTTAATAAAATCAGATGGAACACCCTATATATTTTTGCCAGAACATAAAGAATTAATTTCTCTCCTGCTTGATTGATTCTTCGGGTACTACTATATTAGAGTATTTAAAATAATCTGTCCAGCGATTTTGTTTGATTTTGATAATGATATCTATAATTTCAGTGAAACGTGTATTTTTGATTTAAAAAACGAGTTTCACGGCTAACGGTTGAGTTTTGGTAGACAGATATTAATAGCAAAGTTGTAGAGAATTTAATTCTACATTGATATGGGAAAAAATATACAGGGTGTTCCATTTGATTTTGTCAAATTATTCATTATTTTCGATTAGATTTTGACATTTTTTCTCATAACCTGTATAAGCAACGTCAACTTTTAAACCATAAACAGTTAGAGTCGTTACCGCCCTACATGTGAATAAAATTTGAATTTGATATTTCAAATAATAACCTGGAATATTTGAAAGCCGTTATTGACCCAAGAAAGTGTTTAAAAATCGATGTCTCAAAAAGTATCACTTTTTTAAGTAAGACTCGTATACATAAAGTCACCATAAAAAATATGTTTCCATTTAAAATGTCAAAGTTGAAAAGTGGTTCATAAAAGTGGGACACCCTGTATAATTGAAAATATTTCTAATTGAAGCCGCTGAGGAACCTAAAAGAATGGTCAAAACTGATTTTGAATAAATCTATCTAAAGGCAATATCAAAAGTCCGGGTACTACACGGACAGGCTGTATAAGATGTTCCTAGATGAACTACATCGATAAGAAGACCCTGAAGAAACCATATTAAAAGATGGAACAAAGAGTAGGAGAAGAAGACTTCATGAACATTGGCAAGAGAACTGGACGTTAAAAACAACATAGCTCAAGGAAAAGAAGCAATATTTTAATTTCTAATATGAAAAAGATAATATAATTCATAGTAAAACCTAAACACAGACAAAGAAAATAATGTAGAAAAATACAAGATCAAACAAAAATTGAAAATCAGAAACATACATTCACAGGTAAAAAAGAGCCAGAAGAGAGTAGTTATCGAAGAACAAACGTTATACGCGCATAAAAGAAAAAGGAAAAGAATAAAATGATAGCAATACTTGTTGGCAGGGATGTAGAAACGTTTTATAAAAATGGAAATTGTTGAAAGCCTATTGATAGAATATTAAAATGAAGTGAAAATATCAAAACGATCACTAGTTTCAAGTTTTTCGAAAGATAACATGAAGAAATGATCTCTGAAGATGTTGAAACATCAACAGCAGATTTGTGATAGGTATATAAAAGACAAAACAAATCATATAAAAAGGAAAAATTGACAAAAGACATCGTAAGAATATTTGAAAAAGAAAGAGACAAAAATAAAATTCAAGAAAAATAGTGTACTTAATGTTACACCGCCATCAATGAAAGAATAAATCAGAGAGAAAAGTTGAAGACAAAATAAGCGTTTCGCGTAGAACTCTACATCGTCCCGCAACAATATTAATCGTATAGAAAGTGAACCTCGATAAAATTTTGGTCAAAAAAATGTAAAGAAGAAAATTACATTGTAGAAAAAAATTATTCAAATAAAGTTATAGGTACATAATATAATTTACAAAGTTTCCTTTTATAACTTGTTTTGTATAATTAATATTCTTGAACATATAGCTAAAACAATTAGTGTCGCGTAATTGACATATCTTGGTAATTGCTATTAGGACCTTTTTTTTCATTACATTACGTATTAACTAGAATTCGTATAACTGTCATAATTTCCAAACCCAAACATTTTAACAATAATAAAGTTTCATCGGTAGACATTTGCATAAAGGTTTTAATTTGTATAGATTTTGGGGATAACTTGTCGAGCCAAAAGATTTTCCCATTCTAGGAATATTTAAGAAAATATTATTGTTACACATTTTTCTTCAAATAAAAATTGTTAGTAATTTAATTATACATAACTTTTGTTTATACTATTTTTTGATCCGTTATACTCACGTATGACAATCACGGGATATTGTATTAACAATATCTCCAAGAATATTACTAGTACACAAAAAATTTATGAAAGGAAATTTTATTATCTATACTTATTATTTGAACTATTTCTTCTAAAAGCGTTTTAGTCTTGCAACGTGAGCAAGCGTCATTTGGTTCAAAGAAAACGCATAAAAACAGATGCTACGTCATAACTCAGTGGTTTAAATTCTTTAGGGTACTTCCCGAGTGTTAAGGTGAATAATGAATTACAGTGAACAGTTATTTTCTAGTAAGTAGTTTTTTAACTTTTCTCCCTCAAAGTGACACAGTTTTTATATTCTTACAAGTTTATTACCTGTTCATAAAATGTAGAGTAAAAATAAACTAGATAAAATGGATTTATTACAAAAAGAACTTGTTTTCCTATTTTCATTATTATACGGGCAGTGAATAGAAAAATCACACGCACTAGTGATACATTTTTCAGTTTTTTTCAAAACTAAACAAAATAATACATCATAAGTACATTGTCAAAATAAAGTTGTAAAATTCATAATAAACTTATCGATAAAGGTATAAACAAACTAACAAGAACAACTAAAGTTAAACAAAAAATTGTTGTGGTAACAAATTTATTTATTAAATTTACATAACTGGAACACAATACAAATAATAGAAAACTTAAAAAAATGTAAAAAAATAACAAATTTGGTTGCGACAAATCAAATATTTCAAAGAAATTCATTTCCTATTTTTTTTATTTCGATGGTAGTATTCTTAATACATTCGCGACCCTCCCTCGCGTTAATATTCCGCATAGAAAAAATGAACCGCGCGTACACTTAAGGCAGGTGCACTCAAGCTTTCCCACCCAAAAATTTGAAAACCCCGTCAGGAAGAAGTGAGATGATTCAAAAACCATATAATTTATTGAGACGCACTTTTAAAATGGTAGGAAATTGATCATAAACCAACGGAAACTCGGTTTGGAAGTGATTTTGAAAACATAACAAAATATTTTTTATGGCTTCTTTGACGTCACATTTAACATCTTCGAAAGAAGCTACCGCGTCACAAAAGTAGATGAAATCGTTAATTATTGCTTGGGGATTTCTGACTATCAATTCGCAAAGACCGCGAAATCCAATGTCTTTTTCCTCGCAATCGCCTATATTTCGCATAGCTTGGCAGCATGGTCTTAATACAAGAGATAAGTGGGGCGTTACATGTTGAGGACAGACTAATCCTAAAGTGCAAAGAGAAACTGCGACGGTTTGATACATAGTTTTTGTGCCATTAGCGGTTTCCATTATTTCACAAAAACGAATTAAAATTTTTTCAGCATATAACCCCATGCTGTCCCCCATCGCTAAACACAATTTACCAATCACCCACGCTGCATTATTACATACAGGTTCATATCTCACATCTAAGTTTTCAATTATTATAGGAACGTAGTCATGAATAGTCGGGGCTAGTAAGTAGAAGCAATGCTTAACAAGTTCGCCGTAAAGGGCGAGTGCTGGTTGCCTTACTTGCGGAATTCTATCCTGCAACGTATAATACAAATTAGGTATTAAGCTGCTATCAGCTACGAATTTGCCTAGATGCGAGTTAAGAGCTAGAGCTAGACATAATAGCATCTCGTGCGCCACGCATATAGGGTCCCGATCTGGAAAGTCGTACACTAAAGGATTGTGAGAATGACATTGAATACTTGTAATCGTTTCGCCAATAATTAAAAGGCATCTTTGATACACGACTTCAGTAAAAGGTAAGAAGCTCAACTCTAAAGCAATCGCAATATTGGATAAACACTCCATTAAAGCCATAAACTGATCGTCATAGAAATCCTGAGCCGTTTCGAATTTATGGAGAAGTCGTGGTAGCAGCAGTTGAATGTACTCAGGTTTGTTTAGGTAACTACCAATCGAATGTGCCAAAACACCAACTGCATCATAAAGAAGGAGGCAACTGCGAAATTTGAACTTGTCAAAACACAATGTAAAAGTCTTCAAGATAATCTCTACATAAGGTAACAACTTAAGACGTGCTTCTTCTTGAAACACACAGAAAGCTGACAAAGACGCTCTTTGAACCCGCTTGTTTACATCCACAACGTGTTTGAGCAACACCATCATGGTGGGTAGAAAATAACACTCTATAGGGAATTGATCATCCATCAACCATTCCATGTAACGACTCATTGTCCAACAAGTTATAACACGAATTAAGGAGTGTTCACTGTTCATGCATTCATATAAATATTGGAAAAGAGTTGGTAAATACACTTTCAAGCCGTTCTTACAACCATCAGCAATAGCCCCTAGTGCAAGAATTCCTGACTCTTGCACAAGAAAATCTTCGCTAGTAAGACTCTGATTCATTAAATTAAAAAAATAAGGCAGCAAATCATCACCAAATCTAACAGCAAGTGCATCTAAAGAAGCAGCACTGCATTTACGCAAAGTCCAACCTGTGTAGGGATCGCCTACAGCATCAGTTTGCTCATACGTATCTCCATCGCCATTACCATCATACTCCAAATTGTCTTCATACTGCATACCAATTCGTGAATGAAAAGGACGCACATCTTCGCATTTATCTTCTAAATGCTCGTCAACTCCCATGTAACCCTTCAAACCATTTAATTCTTCCGAAGAGTACTTCATGTTTTTAAATAAAACAGGTAAAAGTCTGTTAATACAAGGAGTCATTACTTCCACACAAATGCCAACTTTACTGAAAGTAAACCAAAACTCACACGCTTGCAGAGCCACATCTTCATTAGGGTTATCGGTTTTACTCAGAACATATTCAATAACAGTGGTAATACGAGTTAAAATGCACGGATTATGCATTTCGAGAAATATTACAAAAGCTTGACAAATTAATTTTTGTACCTCAGTGTCGTTGTCCTTTAGAATTAGAAAGAGGTTGGTCATGTAAGTTTTCGAATCAAACTGAATTTTTACATCATTATTTTCTTGCATAATCTGATTGAGAAATTTTAATGATTTTCTACGAATAAGGCAGTTGCCCTCGGGAATCAACACAATAAATTTTGCGATTAACATATTTACCGAAGAGGAATTATCTTCTTTAGATATTCCTCTTTTCAACATGTATTCCTCGCATATTTTGAATAAAGCAGTTAAAGCAGTATCTGACAGTTCGCCATCATTCGAATCCAAAAGACTACATAACTTTGGTATCAAATCAGGCCAGTTTGATAGTTCACCTTTCCAAAGCAATGTTCCAATTAATGTGGTAACACTCGATCGAACTTTATTTGATGTGTCTATCAGCAAATTAAAGCATTCCTGTCGAATACAATTTAATATCGCGTGTGAGAAAGTTTCAAAATTTGTCAGTATGTTGTTTTAATATTATCGCACTTAATGAACGGATGTGTTCTTCGTAAAAGTTGTCTGTTTCCATGCAAATGTACAGCAGGTAGTTAGCAAAACATGGGGTTCTGTACATTTGTTGCAGATGTTCTTGAACGTTTTTCTGTATATCGCTGTCTGGCACGAGAGAATCTTGAGCACTTAATAACCATATTCAAATCTTCATCAGATGGAGCCCAATCAGTAAGATCCATTGTGTTTTATGTTCGCAGCTCACCTATTCAAAAATTACAACTTGAAACAAATGTTGTTGAAATTTATAGATTCATTCATTTTGACGATTTACAGAGGTTATATTTTTGAGGAAAGTATTAAAAAAATGTGCATATACCTTGTCAATTAATTGAAAAACTATTTGATATTGGTTTAATAAAAAAAAAGTTTCAAATAAATATTGTGGCAGCAGCTCACTATCAAAAAAATTCAATTTTACGAGTGTCGAGTTGTATGGATTTATTAGTTCCTTTGAATTCAACGACGCCAACATCGCTGTCAGTTATACCAATCGCCGCTTTATTTAATCAGCGCTAAATTTAAATCAATTTTTTTTTTCCGTAACTAGCACTAAAAATTTATTTATCAACGAATTAACTTATATCAAACACAGCTCAGCGAAATCGATCAAATTGATACCTAGAATTTTAGGTAGATGTCAGTTTATTTTACAATTAATAAATTGTTGACGAATGGGGAAATTACCTGATTAATAATGCGTGTGACTAATACCATAATATTGCTATAATCGATTAGAATAATCGTTGAAATAGTCGCCCTCTCTAACAACTGTGTTTACATATAAAAGCCACTCAATTTTGATTTGATGGGAAGCAAACTATATTAAAAAAACTTTTATTTTTAAAATTTACCCAAAAGAAGTCATAGATTTGTATTTACAAATTTCATAGGTTGGAATATTTTTTAAGGTTTAATAAAAAAGTACAATTATACAGCCCGACAATCTCAAAGTTACATTTTTGAAGGTTTTATAAAAAGTTACCATTTATTACAATACGTACCCATTCTTTTTACATCCACAAATTCAAAATTATTATTTCCTAAATTGTTACGGTGACGGTTTCCAAACCGAATTTTTATTTTCTTTTTCCGACGAATTGAGTTAGTGCGCAATAATGAAACGGAAACAAATTTTTCTCTGCTTTCTTGACCGTCCATCCGTATGTAAACAAGAAAACCACCGGTCCGATTTTTATAAAACTTTGCATATTATGGGTCATATTTACAATAGCGCAGATCTAATTAGATTTTGGGCATAACTTGTCGAGTCAAAACGGTTGTTAACGTATTCTTGGAATATTTACAAAAATTTTCATTTTACACATTTTCTTTCAAATGAAAAAAGTTAATAATTTTATTATACACACTTTTATTTAAACCATTTTTTGATGACGTAACTTATTTACTGAGAAATGAAATGACCATCGCGCGACTGTAATTGTATGACATTATCTCCAAGAATATTAATTATACAAAAAAGTTATGAAAACAAAGTTGTAGAAAATTTTATTATCTTGAATAATAAAATAATAATAAATAATAAAATAAAATGAGCAATATAGAAAAATAAACAAAAATCTTAATCTTTACTCTTTATTTTCTCCCGCCATGTGTTTTTCTCTTCTTATTATCTCTTCCATTCACTTCGCTCCTTCACCTTCCTCCCCAAAATTCTTTTTCTTTCTTTCGTTTCTTCCCTTAGTTCTTCACACTCTTCTCTCAAGGTTTTTCTATCCTTCCTCACATAATCTCCATTTTTTTCGTCCACCTGCCAATACTTATTTTCATTCTCTTCATTTTCCACTGGAAACCTTACTATCATCTTTTTATATGTTTTGATCACCCCGCCCCTCTAAATATGCGGACACATCTTCTGTTACTTTTTCGTTGTATCTTCTGTTATACGAGGTCGTATTTTTATGTTATCTAACTAGCTATGAAAAAAAAGCACATAGGAGAACAAGTGAGGAAAGCGATTGTTTTTCCCACCCGAACTCGAGTTGCCTCACGAGCGTGCGAGTAAGGCATTAGAGTGAAAAGTGAAAAAAAGGCTTTTTTGATGTGTTAGACACAACATTTTTTTCCACGACATTCCCCAAAAAACCAACCTAATAAAAGAAAAACTATTTATTGTAAACGTAGCTTATTGTTATACAAATCCGTCACAATTTCGTACGTAAAAGCAAAAGTTAACAATAGGTGGCTTATTGCGAATGCATTTACGTATATGATCGTAACACGAGTCGACACTAGGTGTCACAATGTATTTATTCCGTGGTCTCAACCTGTCATAGTGCCACTTTGACAGCCGTACAATTCTAACCAATAAATGTAGGGTACAATGTTTAAAAGTTAAATAATAAGATACTAAATAGTGATTGAACACTAAACTAAATTGTTGAACTAAGTACTAGGCGCACAGTTCTAATGACACATTATTAATTTTTTTAAGAGACATTCTTGCAACACGTCATACTTTCCTCATCACATCTGTCTTCTAAGTATGTCGTAGAAAAAAATATTTTTCTACATAACTCCTTCAATACTAATACACTTATTCCAACTTTTTTCCAATTATCCCATACCCTCAGAAAAAAATTCTTCAGTACCCCGCAAAATTTCTTCATCAGAAGCAAAACGCTTTTTACTGAGACGCATTTTTTAAAAATGTTTGAATAAGGAGTCTGACGGAGCTAGGTCAGGGAGCTGGATGCCTTAACCCACAGTCAGTGATTATTTGGTGAACTTTGTTTGCCCAATGAACCCGACAATTGTCGTGCAGCAACAAGTTTTTTGTGGATAAATGCGGGCGTTTTTCTCCATTTTTAAGAACACTGCTTCCGATATACGAACTTCATTGGCAAGGACAGAGATCTTTAAAGCTGATCTTTCAGTACCAAATTCTCGGCTTATCGCACAATGTGTTCAGTTCGAGCTTCAACGGGTCGTCGGCACTTTGGGTCATCATTGAATGACTCTCGGCCGCATCGAAAGGGTTTAGAACAATATATTTTACTTGAAAACAAGATGGGGTATCTCCCCCATACACAGCAACCATTCTTTCATGAATTGCTTTTGGACCATTGCTTTCTTTTGTCAGGAACTTTATTACACTGCGATGTTCAACCTTAGTTTCACTTAATTTTATCGAGAAATAGACCATCTCAAATCACAGTAAATTGCACAAACTAAACACAACTTAGCACATGTACTTCTAACAGTGACAGCAGTTTTCAATAATTTGTTTGTCATCGTCACTCTTTTGTTTCATGGCTAGGTAGATAACATAAAAATATGCCGCCGTTTTTCCTTCTTTAAATTATTTTCTTGTTTTTTCTCCCATATACAACCATTGTACCCCCGTATCCAATCACCTTCAGTCGCTTTTCTTTTCTTTATTTTATTTATTGGTTCATTTACCTCTTCCTATTTCATATCAACTCCTTTTTCCACCTGCTTTTGTATTTGTTCTCTTTATCTCCATTTAGCATTTCTATAACGTATTTCTTCCATTTCTCCAAATCAATCTTTGCGTCTATTTTTTCCCTGTGCTCTTTCCTCCTTTAGTATCTTCTATATTTCTTTTATGCACTTTTCCTCCTTATATTTCTTCTTTTCCTCACATTTTTAAATTTATTTTTTGTACTTCTTAAAATACCCCAGTCTATTTTTCTTTTCTCTCCCCATTTGCATAGCTCTTTTGCATCTTTTTTCCGTGCCCTTCCACTCCCCACCATTTATTTTTCTCTTTCTATCATCGTTTTTACATGCTACTTCTTCTTCTCTACTTAATCTTCCATTTAGTTTCTTCCATTCCTTCGTTATGTCATTATGTCTCGTTTTATAGTTCCTTTTTTTGTCTATATTTCCTTTTATATTTTTCTTACCCCTGTCAAAATACCTCATTTCGCCCTTCCTTTTTTCTTTCTGGAAATTGTACTTTCCATTCGTGGTTTTCGGGTAACATTTTGTTTTTTATTCCCGCAATATTCCAAAACAGTATATTTTTTATTTCATTTTACCTTCCCCCACTTATCTCCTCTTCCATTAATTGTTCTATATTCCTTTTTTAAGTCCATTTTTTTCTTTATCTCCAACAGCATATTTCCTAGTGTTTTGTGATCCAGTTCTTTAATTTCTTCTCCCTTTTACTCCATCTTGTTTCCTCCTCTTCTACCCACATTTTCATGTACCCCACCCGCACTTTTCCTCTGCTTTTATAATTTTTTCCCTCCATCCTTATGCTTCCTTGTATATCTCTTTCTTTCTTTGACACATCATCATCTATAAAATTTTTGTCCCAATATACAGGGTCACTGGTAATTGGATACATTCCTTTGGAGATCTGATAGAACAAGAGGTAAGGAGTAAATTTAACCCTAATATGTATTATACAAAAACTCAATGGATTTTGAGGGACAGCAGTTATATAAATTCCGTCGACTGCTTCATTTTTACTATTTTTTTGAACTGTTAAGGGTTTGTTGTAAGATTCGCAGCTTGTTCGATAGCTATTGCAACAAGGAAGTTTTAACACAATTTGTACACAAGAAGCGTTGAGAATTATTTAAAAACCTCAAAGAATTATCACATCTGATATTTGAAAATTATTTTGTACAAGTTTTTCATTGAAATTATCACATGATGGAAATGCTAAGGGATATTTTTTATTCCATACGGAAGACCATAGTGTTGGGCAAGTATTCCATCAAAAAGTTCCCAAAGTTGGCGTAAATTTTTTGAAAATTACATTTTAACATATTAACATCAACTTTTTAAGAAAAATTGAAAATCGAAATATCTCAAAATCCATTGAGTTTTGTATAATACATATTAGGTTAAATTTACTCCTTACCTCTTGTTCTATCAGATCTCTAAAGGAATGTATCCAATTACCAGTGACCCTGTATAAATAAATACTTCTCTTTTCCCCCGTTTACCGCTAATATTCTTTTATCATTTTGTTTGAAATAAAAGTTGTTTATAATTTAATTATACACAACTTTTGTTTAAACTATTTTTTGATCGGATAAGTAATTACACGTGGCAATAATTGTTGTTGAGGGAGAAAAGTTGTTGGAAATTCTATTGTCTGTAGCTTTTGTTTGAACCATTTTTTTCTAAAACGCAATTTTATTTTCGCTTATCGGAGCGATGTGGAGTTCTGCAGTAACGCTTGTTTTTATTAGTGTTAACTTATTATCCAAAGCTACTATTAATTTTGCGGTTAACTTTTATTAATAATTTAAATTAACTTGCAGTTTAAGAAAAAATTCCACACTCTTATCTCATGTCCGACATAAACTTTTCACCTTTCCGCGCCGATAACTTTTATCTTAATCAGTCACCGTTTCCCTTAACAACTTACTTTTGTTGCCATTTTTAACTTTCAATCTATTTAACTTCTCACTACTGCGTTACTTAACCACGTCCGCTCTCATTCTCTTCTTATTAATACACAGTACAATAACGTTTCGCTATATATAATGTTATTGAATTAAATATGATTAAACAAAATGAATATGTTAGGTTGCAATGCAATAACACAAATATAAGAATTTCAAGTAGAAAACAATTTTAAATCACTAAAAAATACAACATGCAATTGTTAAAACAATTACTGTCACGTAATTGTCATACGTCAGTACCTCAGCGGATCAAAAAATAATTTAAACAAAAGTTGTGTATAATTAAATTACAAACAAATTTTACCTGAAGAAAAATATGTAAAATGAATTTATACTATACCTTTGTGTTTTCTTTTTTAACCTCCACTGTAAAGATCCCTAAAAGGTATAGTATAAATAAAACCAATACCGGAGAAGTATACCTACTTTTTAATGTAAAATGAATATTTTTGTAAATATTCCAAGAATTCAAAAATCTATGTAGGTTAACAACCCTTTTGGCTTAACAGATGTCTTTCTTGATATTTTGTTTAGAAACGGAGGGACGGCAGACCATCGGACAAAAACATTTTTTGAAGGATTGTGATGGCGGTTAACTATCGGTCGTTCTTCTAAAGAGATTCTTAGCGCCCTTACAATTTAATTGACATTATGACTCATCACAGAATAGATAGGTGGTAAGTAACTGAGATAAAGAGTTCGTTTTATTAATTGATTTCATCAATATTCAAACATTGACCAATGATCCGTTTGACAGAGTCTTACAAGATTGTAAGAAACCGCGTGATTGTGTAATTTGAGTACGTTATCTATTACACTATCAATAAATAAAAACGATTAATGCTTGTAAAATTTCATTAACGTATAATACGGAGGCAAACCCACTGGAAAACTTTTTACAATTTCTTATCTCAGTTTAGATAATTTTTTGAATTAAAAGTATACTGTATACATTTAGTTGCAAAACGACTAGAACTCTAGAAGTTGATGTATTTAATCAAAATGTGTTGCAATAAAGTTTGCTTTTATGATCGAATAAGGGCGTTATGTAATCGATAATGAGATACGTTATCTCTTACAACATAAAAGTTTCGTCTTTATCTTTAAAGTTAAACTTACATTATATCCGAACACGGATAATTCCAATTCCATGGTTGTATTAAATTTTTGTCTAAATTGCAAGATAAACACAACAATAGAGTTGGAGAATGTCACATACAAAAAGACGTACTAGAGAAGATTACAACAATTAACAAATACCCTGAGGCTAGAGGAAAACTTACTGAGAGACGAGTATGAAAAATCTAACATACTGTAAGCAATATTTCACACGGAAAATTTGTTAAAGTTTCCACGATAAATTTAAAATAAATAAAACCTATATATCTACAGTATGTCCCCAGATTAACTTCCACTTTAAAAGAACAACAAATTTCTTATTTTAGTTTCCTAAGAAAATTTCACCCTTAATGATTTTCCCTGCTTGTTTTCAAACCCCCAAAACACAAATTACTTCTTATATAACTCAAACGGTTCTGGAGTTAATATCTCTTCGTTTCAAAATTTAAACTTAGGACTTTTTTTTTGAATTTATAGAAGTGACTTTAGTAGCCGGATTTCATTGAAAAATACAACTGAGAGCAGATGGTCACTGAGAAGTCCTTATGTGTAAGGTTGTTTAAAACAAATTGTGTACAGTGAGCCACTAGACAATGATGAATAATAAATTTAGAGCTCGCAATGAAATTTGGACAGAGAATAGGAGGAGCATTATTTAAATAGTAAATTAATAGTTTAACTTTTTGACAATTTTGCTTCATTTTACCCGAGGGGTGTCTCACTGACCAAAATTTGTACTAAAATTCCCTATTCAGAAATATTTCACTCATTTCCCATTTTAATGCCTGTCACTTTCATTCAATTCTCCTAATTTCCTTTCACTTTTCTTCATTTCCCCTCATATCCCTTCATTTCCCCCATTTCTTTTCATTGCCCTCTCATTTCCTTTTTAATTCCCTACGTTTTATTTCTATTTTTTCAATTTTCTCGTATACACAGCGTGTCCACTTAAGTTGGTTCCATATGGGAAACTTTGTCTTTCGAAAATAATAATATTCAGCCGAAATTTGACATCTATAGGTAATACCTCGAGTAATAAAAGTTCGACGGGAATGTTTTTACCAATGTACTTTTAATTCGATTTCGCAAATCCTACGTGCAAGACGACATTACCTAACAAGTTTCAAATTTGCTCTCTTTTTAAATCTTAAAATTTTTTGTTTATACATATCAGATCAGACTATTATTATTACTCTCATAATTTTCAAACTGTTCTTTGTATTTTGATATCGGGAATTGTTTCATTTTTCTGCTGATGAATTAATTTTCTTCATTTATGTCAATGTTGTTACATTTCAGATCCGAGCTTGGATCCGTGGCTCGATGTGAAGATTTGTTGGAAAATCTTGTCTGTGCACATTTTTCTTCATCTTCTTAATGCGTGGTGTCTGTAATTGTGTGTTGGTCTTGTTTAGTTATTTCATCTTGTTTCAAGAGATTTGATATTTCAAGTAAAAAGTTTTTATGACCATCCACTATTTCAAATTCAGCAGAGTGTTTGTAAAAAATTCCACAGAAGTCTATATATTGGTCAGAAGATACAAGTCTGTGTCGGAAACTTTTCTCAAAACTAGTCTGCTGTCATAACCTGTTGCTTTGAGAATATTTAAACCCTCCATTAGGCGCGTGGATTACAATCGTAATCCGTCCCTCTTTACATAGAAGCCGTTTGAAAATTATTTGGTGGGAGTAGTAGCCTGCTTGAGTAGCTGTCGTAAATGCATGTTGGCTCACTCTAATTATTAGTTCGTGCGTCGTGGAGTGTTTTTGTTTGTTTTATTATCTATCAAAGCCTCTGGACTACCATTGTAATCCACGCGCCTATACAGGGTGTCCAGAAACTTTCCTGACAAACCAAGACCGGAGATTCCTCAGATAATTTTAAGACAATTTAACCCAATTCACCTAGTCCGAAAATGCTTCCTAAGGGAGCTAGAGCTCTTTGAAGGTGGCGCCTTGTAAATAGTTTTTTTATAAATACCTCTAGAACGCTTCTACTTAGAAAACAAAACTGGTATGCATATTTAGCCTAAAGAGATGAATCGATTCCATCAATTGCGAATTTCTAGTACCGGTCATAGGCATCCGTTTTAGGTAGGTCAACGATTATTTTAACGCATAACTTTTTTGTCTTTAACTTTTAAGCATTTGTGACACTAGATTATTAAATTTTCAGGTATTCTAGTACTAAAAGGTACTCTTACTTTAAGTCATTAGGATACACCATTTTCTAGAAAAATGGATTTGAAAATTTTTGTTTTTTGTCATTAAAGTTAAATTTATATTTTTGCACTAGTTGGCTCTGAACTGCCAACAAAAGTAAAACCTACGTTTTTCATTGTCAAATTGTTGTCAGTTCGCAAAGTTTATCTTTTAATTTTTTACTTTACCAGGCGCCATCTTCAAGAGCTCTAGCTCCCTTAGGAAGCATTTTCGGACTAGGTGAATTAGGTTAAATTGTCTTAAAATTATCTGAGGAATCTCCGGTCTTCGTTTGTCAGAAGAGTTTCTGGACACCCTGTATATGTAACACATTTTGCCGGGTGAACAATATAGAAAATCTGCTATTACTTCGTGTAAGTATTATTTTCTTGGTAACAATTAAATTCTAATATAAAATAACGTTAAAGCTTTTATTTCAGATAAATATAAAAGCATGTCTGTACCTAAAAAGATCCTGAACAATAGATGAAATGGTACAAGGAGATGATTTCAAGTGCGGAAGAAAGCTCTTCAGATGAAGAAGATGAAGATAAGTTAGAGGACAATATAGTGGAAAATAGTGACCTTGAAACAAATTCCGAACAAGAAGTTTCTGCAGATGAAGATCCAAGTACGCTTGATCACAACATCTCTACACCTGAAGAAAATCGCAACGAACATTTTTACGTAGGTAAGGACAAAACTACTAAATGGAACAAATGCGGTGCTAATTAAAAACACGTGTTCGTTCTCATAACATTATAAAGTTACTTCCTAGGCCGAAACGAAACGCTCGAAGTGCAATGTCGGAGTTGGACTGTGCGAAACTGTTTCTAACTGACAACATTATTCAGACTGTAAGTACTTCGACAAACATATTTATTGAAAAAATCAAAAACAAATTTCAAAGAGAAAGGGACGTAAGGTTGACGAATGAAAGAGAAATTAGTGCGTTTATTGGAATTCTGTTTCTAATTGGAACACTGAGAAGTTCCCGAAAGAACTTACGCAAAATATCAATTCAAAAGGTAGTGGCGTGGAAGCTTGTTACCTTGCTATGAGCCAAAAACGCTTTAGATTCCTTCTAAGGTGTTTAAGGTTTGATGATATTTCAACAAGAGGAGAAAGAACAGAAATTGATAAATTTACGCACATTAGGGATATATTTGAAAAGATTTGTGGCTAATTTTCAGAATAATTTTATTGCAAGTGAATTTTTAACAGTAGATGAGCAATTATTAGCGTTTAGAGGACGCTGTTCTTTTAAGCAATATATCCCTTCTAAACCTGCAAGATATGGCATCAAAATGTTCGCATTAGTAGATGCAAAAACTTCATATACGTATAATCTTGAGCCATATGTTGGAACCCAACGTGAAGGACCCTACAAGCTTAGCAACTCTCCATGTGATGTTGTTCTTAGACTGGTACATCCTGTAGCAAACACCAATAGGAATATAACTGGAGATAACTGGTTCAGCAGTATTCCACTAGTAAAAAAATTGATGGAAAAAAAGCTAACGTATGTAGGCACCCTGCGAAAAAATAAACGCGAAATACCACCACTGTTTTTACCAGACAAAAGGAGAGAACAACATACTTCTTTATTTGGTTTTCAGGCAGACAGCACTTTGGTGTCATATTGTCCAAAAAAGAACAAAACCGTAATACTGATTTCGTCAATGCATCATGATAACACAATTGATCCTGCAAGTGGCGACAAAAAGTTGCCCGAAATAATAACATGTTACAACAAAACAAAAATAGGAGTTGACCTAGTAGATCAAATGTGTGAAAAATATAATGTAGCTAGAACAACAAATCGATGGCCCATGGTTGTCTTTTATGACTTGCTAAATATAACAGGCATAAATGCAACTTGTGTGTATAAAGCTAACCACCCTACAGAAAAAGTTGTTAGATCTGATTTTATTGAAAAATTTGCGTGGGATTTAATTAAACCCCAAATAGAATACAGGTCAACGATTTCTGTTTTACCGAGGTCGCTTAGGATACGAGCACGGAACTTACTTGGACTAGAAGAAATTGTAGTACCTCCTGCACTCCCTGATGCGCCAACAAACTACATTCGACGTTGCTCTATTTGTACGAGAACTCGTAATAAATCAACGAGAAAAATTTGCCAGAAATGTAACCGCCATGCATGTACAGAACACATGAGAAATGTGTGCACAATATGTTTTTCAGAGTAAAAAATTATTCTACATTTAACATGTTTTTTTCCCATAATTTTTTTTTACGTTTTGATTTTTGTTTTGTTCTTTAACGGATGTTTATTTATCGAAAATAATGTCGTTCTGTTTAGTTCTAATGAAAATAGTAATTTGTGTCATATTTATTGTTTAAAGTGCAATTAAATGCTAAAAAAAAACATTTACCTATTTATATTTTTTGTGCAATGATAGTTGATAAGTCTGCATATAAAGTTTGTAAATACTGTATGGTGAAGATAACTAAATGAAAAACTAAACAAACAAGTACTTTTTTTTATTATTGAACCTAAGAAATCTAGTATAATGGTTGGATTACAATTGTAATCCACACGAATAATCGCGTAAGTAAAGTCCACGCGCTTAACGGAGGGTTAAGTAAAGTGGAATTACAATGTTTTTTCCTTCTCATTTCCCCTCACTTCCCTATCATTTCCTATTGAGTGTACATTCATGAAATTTAAAACTTGGACACCACAATTTCTGTAAACACAAGTTTGCACATTGTGAAGCGGGCTTAAGGGTATCATTTACAATTCTAACAGCAGGTAGTCTCAGCAGGGGTTATCTTATAGAAGGACTGTAGAATGAATCATTACACTAAGCACGTTTTAGAAAATAGGTAATTTACGTTGCTTACTTAATTTTTTTCTTTAAAGAATATATTTGAAGGTATCGCTAATTAAACACCATAGCTCGATTAATTATCGAATCAAAATTTTGTTTAGGAAATGTTTACAAAATAAAATTAGAAATAATTTTGATTTAAAAACGTCTACAAGCAATAACTTTTAAATTAAATCAAAAACTAAACATGGTTATTTGGGTTGACTGATTATTACTTATTTTTAAATAAATCTAACCTACTAATTATTGTAAGTTATTAAAAAAATCATTAAACTCTCTATTCATAATATTTAGTCCTTACAAAATGTATATTTTATGACGTTTCATTTTTTTCTGTAGTTAATATAAAAGTGAAAATAAAAACTAAGGCAATTCTTATTGTCAACGTATATATTTAGTTTTTGACAAGAATTTATTACATAATTATAATTAAGATACCAAGTTATAGTTTAAAATTAAATGAAAACTTTTTTTAAATAAAGGTATTACTATATAAATAAATATAAGAAATCAATAATGGGTGTGACCTCCATTATTATTGATACATTCTTGGAGGCGTCTGCTCATTGACGCTATCAAGGTATCAATATAATTAATATTAATCGTTTCCCATGCGGTATCAATGGCTGCAATTAGTGCATTACGGTTTACTGGTATAAAATTTGGCCCTTGTTGTCTTCGGATAACAGCAAGTATTCGAGCCCAAACATTTTCGATAATGTTAAAATCTGGGCTTTTGCTGGCCAGGGTAACAGCTCCAAGTTATTTTCTCGTATCCAATTGCGCACAACCCGCGAAGTATGAATAGGGGCGTTGTCCTTTAACAACAAAAATACATTATGAAAATGTTAATTCAACAGATCCCGAACTATTTTTTGGAGAAAGTATAGTGAAATAAGAATACTTACTTGTTGGAAAATATAATCTTCGTCTGGATAAAACACTTCGACTGAAGGTTTCATAATAGTTTCCAAAATATCTAAATACGCAGCAGAATCAAGACGTCCATCGATAGCCCAACAAACTCCTGGACCCCGCGCGCTAACCCAACCCCACACATTCACAGAAAAATAACCACTTCGTTTTTTAGGACATATGTGATTATTTTCGTAACGAGTTCCTTCCATTCTAAAAACTTTTAGTGGTCCATCGTTGCGGCTATTGAACGTTTTTTCGTCGCTAAAAATCACTCGATTCCAAAATTCCAAAGGTTCGTTCACATATCGCCTTCAAATTCCAGACGACGTCTCATATTTTCGTCACTGAGAACTTCTTTCGCAGCAGCATTATACTTCTTTATTCCCATCTCCTTTAATCTTTTTGTGCAGTTATACGGCATCCGGGAAAATGTGTATCTGCTATAGCCCTGGAGTATGTAGCAAATGGTTGTTCTGTTACGTAATGAAACAACTCGAGATCTTGAGCACGTGTAGATACTTTAGGTCTACCACTTCCGATGGCTCTTTCCAAAGTGTGTTCAAGATTCCATTTTACTCGGTAATGCCCTACGGTGCTTTTGGTATATCTAACATACGTGAAATTTCACGCACGCTACGGCCCGCCGCTAATTCCGAAACAATCCGCGCTTTCAAATCAGCACCGAGATGAGGTGGCATTTTCACAACACTTGAAATTTTAAACTAAAATGGAATTTACATTTACTGGTTCACACTACCCCTTCTCAAACAGTAGGTAATTGTTTATTTATTACATACTTCTAATGACCAATGTAACAACCCTTAGAGCAATATGACTCAAAGGAAGTAAATTAAACAAGCAAGGATATTCTATTGTTATTGAAACTTATTCATAAAGTAAAAGCCATTTCCTTATAATGCTAATGGACAGGATTTTCTTTTAAGTATTAAGATTACAATAGAGGACTTATAAACTTTCGAAAATATCTAATTATAAATATTTACACTGCAATTGCGCTTTTTCCTTAATAATTTCTTAGCAATAACATACACGTTCTTGGTTTTAAGTTGTCATAAATTTGATATGATATAAATTTGTGTTTCTAATATTACATCACAAACTAATCTTTATTCGCCAAAAATTGTTGCTTAAGTTGTAAAGCTTCGTACACACCTGAACAACAAACCGAGCAACAAACATAACAACGAACCGAAAGTCAAACAGAACGACAAACGATCTTTTATGATTTCCACAATCCGAACAACAAACGGAACGTTTGTGCTGTTCCCATAATTATTTTCAGTAGTTTTCAGTTCATATATATTTATTATTGAGAAGAGAAAATTGCGGAAAACAAGAAGATAGTGCCAACCAAATTTTTACGCACAAAGAAGAGTAAAAAATTATAATTTACTTCGCTTTTTTTTTATTTTGGAAATTTCCCGCCCAAATGATGCTAATAGGGACATCATTTTTTCTTGCATTCTTAAACACTGATTAATTTAAAACATTTTTCTTCTGTCAACTCCATAATATTACCTAAAACACAACAAACCCACAAAAGGGAGGACAAAAATAAATAATTTAATTCTCCCGCATAAGTTTGTTCGCCGTTTTGTTTAGATTCGTCCAAACCTGCAAACGCATTCGCGCGCATTTTCTTTGATGTCGGAGAAAAAACCGACAAGTTGCGGGAACGCCGCAAACCGTTCGTGGAACAATCAGGACTTGCGAATCTGTTCTAAAATTCGTACGTAGCACCGTCCAAATTAATGTTCCGATTGCCGTTCGGTTCGTTGTTCTGTTTGTTCCTCGGTTTGTTGTTCAGGTGTGTACGAAGCTTTACAATAAGCATATTAATATGAACTATATCTTATGAAAGGAGAGTTATGTAACTATAATTAACGACTTAACGTTACGTTAGTAGATTCCATTTACTATTTACACATATTTTCTTGGAACATTCGATAATTAACTATCGGGATATGATGACCCTATACTTCGCAGGTTGTGCGCAACTGGATACAAGCAAATAACTTGGAGCTGTTACCCTGGCCAGCAAAAGCCCAGATTTTAACATTATCGAAAATGTTTGGGCTCGAATACTTGCTGTTATCCGAAGACAACAAGGGCCAAATTTTATACCAGTAAACCGTAATGCACTAATTGCAGCCATTGATACCGCATGGGAAACGATTAATATTAATTATATTGATACCTTGATAGCGTCAATGAGCAGACGCCTCCAAGAATGTATCAATAATAATGGAGGTCACACCCATTATTGATTTCTTATATTTATTTATATAGTAATACCTTTATTTAAAAAAAGTTTTCATTTAATTTTAAACTATAACTTGGTATCTTAATTATAATTATGTAATAAATTCTTGTCAAAAACTAAATATATACGTTGACAATAAGAATTGCCTTAGTTTTTATTTTCACTTTTATATTAACTACAGAAAAAATGAAACGTCATAAAATATACATTTTGTAAGGACTAAATATTATGAATAGAGAGTTTAATGATTTTTTTAATAACTTACAATAATTAGTAGGTTAGATTTATTTAAAAATAAGTAATAATCAGTCAACCCAAATAACCATGTTTAGTTTTTGATTTAATTTAAAAGTTATTGCTTGTAGACGTTTTTAAATCAAAATTATGATATTTTCCTCAAAATTTTCACGGTAAAATCGAGCTAAGTGTTAATTAATTGACTACGTTAAATAAGCGGTTATAAGTAAAATATTATTACCTTTGTAAAGTTTTAGTATTAATAAATAGTTAACAATTATTATCTATTAATAAGATAATTGTTGTACTACCTTTTTTAAATTGTACCATTTCTAATTTTATTTTGTAAACATTTCCTAAACAAAATTTTTGATTCGATAATTAATCGAGCTATGGTGTTTAATTAGCGATACCTTCAAATATATTCTTTAAAGAAAAAAATTAAGTAAGCAACGTAAATTACCTATTTTCTAAAACGTGCTTAGTGTAATGATTCATTCTACAGTCCTTCTATAAGATAACCCCTGCTGAGACTACCTGCTGTTAGAATTGTAAATGATACCCTTAAGCCCGCTTCACAATGTGCAAACTTTTGTTTACAGAAATTGTGGTGTCCAAGTTTTAAATTTCATGAGTGTACACCAAAATTTCCCAGTAAGACACTGCTCGATTTTACCATTATTTATTAAATAAAACTTGGCCCAGTTTGAATATTTTTTAGCAAGAAAATGATATAATTTCGAAAACTGTTCGATAAAAAGTAATTTGTGTTTTGGAGATTTGAAAACAAATCGGACAAATCATCAAGAATGAAATGTTTTTCCTCTTTTAAAGTCCATGCAACAATGCTCATGTCTATTTACTGTTTCAAAACTTAAATAATTAGGAAAAATATAATACACAATATTAAAATCGTAGAACGTTTACTGTTACTCCTCAACTGCTTGCACATTGTTAAGTTAATATTGCAATTAATTTTACAACTATCCAAATAATAATACCTATTATATACTTATGTGCATTCACTTAATGAAGAATAAATAAAAAAAAAAACTCTTGTTCTTAATCACCAACCATAACAGACATCACCTATAATTACACATAAAATTTTCTTTATCCTTAACATTCAATACATTTACCGTTAGTTGCAGATTACGTTATAGAAAAAAATATAACAGTAAAAACATATTTTAAGCAAATTCAATACCAAACTGTGCAATGAAGAATAAAGTTTAGCATTACATTGTGTAACATTTGTGGGTATGTTACGGAAGAATGATTGAATTTGAATGGACTTCCTTTTGCACTAAAGATAACGAATTTCATAACCACTGGGATTTTCCAATGCTAAATCGACTCAAGCTATATATGTAACTTACTACACACAAAAAGGTTGAACCATAAAAGCATAAATATTTTAAGATAATAAATAAAATAAAGTACTTACTTTTGGTTTAAATACTGTGTGGTCCAGTCTATGATTCCACCAACAACTTCAAAACTAGCCAATTTATAACTACCTAATTTAACAGGTAATTGATCATGTGGATTGCATGATTGAGCAAAGTTCTCAAAAAAGCATCGATAATCCGTTAAATAGTCGTCTTTATTAGCCATAATTTAAATACTTATCAAAATCACAGCGACGTTTACACTTAGTATTTACACAAAAAATTCGTTGTTATGTAAACAAAAATTTATTGATATGTACATGTATTTGTACTATGTGGTTTTTGATTTACTTTCTGACGCAAAATTTCGAATTCATTTCTGTTGGCTCAACTACAAATTTAATATAACATGAAATGATTCACTCTTAAGAGCTTTGTAGTAATTTATAAAACGTCAAATTTTTAGGCGAACTTCACGTCATACTCAATATGACCAACATTATTTTAATTCAAAAAGAAACTCACCAGAACTATTATTGAAATTTAATTTAAAAATAAAAACTATATTTATCGCTACATCAGCACACATATACTCCATTCTCTTTGCATAATAGGTAAATCTTCACCTTGCAGCTCTTTTGATTTTAAATGTAAATAAGAATGTTCGTACTGTTCTTGTAAATAATCCGGCAAAGGTTTATTCCACTCTTCTGGAGGAGACTCTCTTTTTCCCACACATCATTCCCATAGTGTCCTCTTAATCTCTTCATTCTACGTTCAGACTCGCTTTGTATAACGTCATTCTATGTCCAAATATGTCAAATTACTTTTAATAATCATTACTTACTTACTGCTGCTTTAAGATTTTTTTCATCCTGCCATTTAATACAGCTATCATAATCTCTTCTCCATTGAGAACAATCTAAACTGTGACCGTAAATAAAGTATTGGTGTAAACGAGCTTTTATACTTCTGCAATCTTTATATTCTTCTAAATAAGCTTTACAAGGATGTATCTGCAAAAAAACTATAAAGGTTTTATCTTCATTTAAGTAACGTTCACCATCCATTCGTTATTTAATGTATTTTCTTCTGAAGGCATTTTTATGAAAAACTTGTAGGTTATGTAAGAAGTGGCTAATATCACGTTATTACAAAAAGAATTTGAAAATATATACAGCGAGTTGTAAAACTAAATACAGGAAGAACTGATAATAAATTTTAAGTAGAGAAAACATTTTAAATTGTGCTGCACTTCAAAAAGGCACAGCGACCAGTCAACCTCATCATAAGTAAGGGAACCTCATAACATACTGTTCAAATAAAAAACTGGGCTGGGCAAGTCGTGGAATTAAATTATTTTTATTGTACAGCAAAATAACCCGTGGTAACATAGAATTGTGCATTAAAACCTGATATAAATATAACTTAAAAATTCACGAATGTGAATGTTAACTTACCTAAACCTCAAACTAAATATATAAGTACCTATAGGCAAGTAAAGCTCACTTTTGTTTTCAAGTCGCCATAATGTAAGAAGAGGTGCAAGGACGGAGCTACAACTGTCACGTGGAAAAATAAAAACTTCTTCAATTCATCATTTGAAAAGGTTAAATTAATGCTCGCGATTGTCGCTGTTAAATTAAAATACATGACAACGGTCACTGTTAAAAAAGATGTGTATAACATAAATAAACTAAAATTTCATCAGTTTATTGAATGAATTCAGCAAAAAATACATAAACTGTCGAGGTATTAATTTTTCATTAGTTTAATCAATAGAATATCAGCATTAAAAACAAAATAGAATTTTAAAAACTAGAATTCAACATTTTAAAAAACTAATAATTAGACACGTGCCATCGAAGTGTTGGAAATAATTTTCTTTTGTTTTTTCTTCTTCGCACTTTTCGAATTTCCTAAAGAAAATAATTAATAAGATCCGTTACGAAATTTTTGGTTCTTACCAATCTCATTAAGCGATGCTTTTTCAAAGGCCAACGCAATTGCGTCCCCGAAACTTTGGTTATGAGTAGGTGCTACGTATTCATTAGTTTCTTCGACTTTGGGAGTTTTAACTATGTTTTTATTGGAAACCTTCCTTACAGGCCAAGCGGATGGATTGGGACTACCCTTACACGATAACATTTTTGCAAACGACATAGTAGAGCCAACAGTTTCGCTATAACTTCCTATTTGCGAATGATCAGTTTTACTTGAGGTGGGAGATGTGCTGCGTTCACTTTCAGGAGTAAGACGTCCCTCTTCTAATAGAGCGGCAGCTTGAAAATCAGGAAATTGGTAGTGCGACTCTAATTGTATGTTAGCTTCGACAAATTTGCCCATTTTTTTATTTTCCTCCTCGATAATACGCTTCTCCCGACGTTTCTCTTCGCGATTGCGACGTTGGCGTCTCCTGCGCCGCATTTCAATTTGCTCTAAAATTAAAAAAAAAATTAATAAACTACAGAAACCATTAAATAAACTATAAACTGTTAAAATTTAACAACCGTCTTAATATTATTTTCTGCGCCGAAACATACATACAAAAGTGCAAAAAATTTCCCGTACGCCCTGAGGTGGTGGCGCATTTGGTCACTTCAAACCCGTCGCCCGATATTAATTCAGGTATCGTTCTGAACCTATAAATGGTATTTCTCCGCGAATTTCCACTTAAATTTGCGTTTGAAGTTTGCTTTATTATTTGTTTTCTACAACCGAATTGCTCCATATAACCTAGGTGAATATTTTTCCTTCTTTCACAAGACGAAACAGAAACTGAACACGATCAACAAGTCTGGTGCAAATCTACCTTATCATTGTATATTCGTCTTTGTTTTTTGAATAACGGGTTCAAATAATTATAATCGATAATTTGTTACAATTGGCGCAAAAATATTCAGAATACAGTAAAATATTTATTTGCACAAATCATTGATCGACGTCCGACAGCAATTCAGTTTGACTAAATAATCAATTTTTGTGTATTATTTCAAATTAAATTAAATTTAAATAAAATATCACAACATACAACAAATATATTAGCTTGTAGTTGAGGGGACTGACTTCAATGATCATAAATGAACATCAAAGTTAATTAACCTAACTCTAATATAGCACAACAAGTAAAGAATTACGAACTTTCCATAATTCCAGAATGATGTCGTGCAAAAACTATAAACGAAGGGAAACTTACCGCGAAATTGCTCGATAGTTTCAAGTTTAACAATAGGAGGATTCAATTGAATTTCGGCCAATTCGAAATGACACGTTACTGGAAGGTGTTGCATATATCTTTGACGCTTACGTAATTCTTCAGTTACCGAACCAGATTCTTTCTCTAAAATGCATCCGGTAACAGTCCTCGGACAAGACTCCAATCCCCCGTACGTATGTTCTAACATGCGTATGTTTAAATTATGCATGTAAATGTGCTGACCGTCGGCAGCTAAAACAATAAATATAAATAGCCCCGCGCAAATCAACAACGATTTTACTTATTTATAAAATACTAGTAGTTTTAAAGAGTTTTAAACGCGGCCATGATTTAACGCACGTTTATAAGCATTAAAACGTATAATTTTCCAAATATATTATTTCATGTAGGTACTTAAATAAATCTACATGCACTCAAAATTTTGGGAATTTAACAAGCACTTGAAAGTTACCTTGATAAAAATAGAAATGTTTCGATAACGGTTGCTTATTATTGTTTGCTGAACATCCATCCCAATCTTCTGGAGTGCTAAGGTCAATTCCGCTCATTTTATCACTGTCGACACTATCAAATCTTTGCCGACTGTTGTCATTCATACTTGGCACTTCAATCTTATCATTATAAGATGAAAGTACCGATCGAGTTCTTTCTTGAACCAAATCGAGTGCTTGTTCAATGAAACATTTCTCTGGACAATTTTCATCTTCGACCAATTGCTTTATTAGTTCAGATTTTTCTCTTTCAATAATAGAGTACACCTATTAGAATTCTCAGTTAGTTGTACACGTCAATCATATCTGTAAAATGCTCACCTCGCTAGTATCTGCCAGTAGTAACTTCAATAGATGTCGCAAGTAAATTTGTCAGATGCGTTGCAAGGAACATTCTGATCGTGTAATTCTAACTCTGCAGGATATGCAATTAACGACCCACGAAGTCGTTTCATCAATTTAAACGTGATCACATCATTTATTTGTAGAGAACCATGAGGAATATAAACCACGCTAAACAATTTCAAATATGTATTTGTTGAGCAAGAATAATAAAAAGTATCGTAACCTTATAAGATAAGTTGTTGATTTAAGGAGTTTTAACGCTGTCACAACCTAACATGCGTTTATAAGCATTAATAAATCGTATCATTTTCCAAAGGTATCATTTCATACAGTTAAAATAGATCTGCATGCACTCAATACTTTGGTAGTATAGTAAAAACACTTAAATAAGTCAAATTCAAACTGAATCGTACCAGAACGATTACAAAAATTTGTATAGTCGTAATTGTGTTTAAACCCGCGTCCACATTATAGTCAGTCGACATTGATGGTTGAATTAAAAATTTGAATAAGGCTAGTCAAAGAGGATTGGTCGACTGAAACATGGTGGACGCGTTGATCTACGTCGAACGACGAGTTGACACTTGCGTGATTTTTTAATCAAAAGTTCTTTAGGGATTATAATAGTAACTTAGATAGCATTTGACAAAAGAACATTTTTATAATTATTAAAGAAATCTTAAAATTTTTAAAATATATGTTTAGTAGTTAAGCAAGTGATTCAAAAAAGTATATTAACTACCATAAAGCGCCTTTGAGGGAACAAACAAAATTATATTGCTAACTACAACAATTTCTATAGAGACTAAGAGGTAAGTGTAAAAAAAAAGTCGTTTGTAAGTATTTCTTTCCGTATAAAATGATGCTAGTTTGAATCATCGTCGATCAAAATTACTATGTCCGTGTTTGTTGATCGACGTCGATTAATATTGATTGACATCGATCAACGTCGACTGGTTATATAATGTGTCGCACCTTTATAATTCATACCTATGCGAATAGTAAAGGAAATTACTATCTTATACTTATTTCACTTATCTCTTAGTGTTAAAAAATGATAAATGATTATCTGTATTTCTGTTGTGGCGATTGGCAGCATTGGAATACCGCCAATATTTGAGAAAACTGAGAGCGCAAGCGAAACGGAAGTGATGCCACTTACGATGTGGCCTTCATTCCGTTAGCACGTTACGCCATGCATCGTCGTTTTAATTTTACCTGTTAAGCTTGTAAATAAATAGTGTTTTCTTTATGTAGTAAATTAATTCGATTTATTATTAGTAAAGTAATACAAATCTCAATAACGTAGGTCGATGATTTGTTAAACAGATTATTTTTCTTTATTTTTCATACCATAAGTTTTTTTCAAAACTATCCGCAATTGCAATCTACCCAATTGTTTTTGTTCACTCCACCTCTACAAGAGCATCTCAACTATAAATAATTTACGAAGGAAACTGACCTGTACTATCCGTAATAATTTGCAGTACTATTATAGAAGTTTATTAGTGTTTCCGTATTTTTCCAATACAAAATATAATTTATATTTTAGAGATAGACAGAAGTATCTGGAGTCACAGAAAAAACTGGAAACCGTACCAAAGCCAAGAATCAGGTAAATCTGTACTAGATTCTCCTCAAAAAACGAAAACACGACACAATGACTGTCTATATCTACATTTAAGATCTAATTAAACGGAAGTTTATGACATTCACTGTAAAAGTAGTAATGGAATATTTTTCCGTCATCAACAGATGGAGCTGCAACATGCAAAAAAAAAATTTTGTACACGACAGTAATTAACATTTAATGATCGATGCAAATTCTAAGAAGAAAATTTTTGCTTGACTTATTTTAATTTTTCTACGTTGAATTACAAGAATGTAATCCAATTCACCGAATTGTATAAACCAATTAGTACGCAAACGGCAAGTAAGACATTTTCATAATTGCAGCATTGCAATGATTCCAGTCTTTGTAAATTGTAAACGTAAGCGTTTATTTTCAGTTGTTAGCAAGTGACAACAAATAAATATTTCATATCGTTTTCCTAATTTTTGTGAGCAAAGATAATAGTGACGTTCTTCTTCTTTCGTTTGGCTTATTTTATTATTTTTGTTGCCTTACATTTTTCTAGAGATACAGTATTCAACGGAAACTGTCAAAAAAAGTATTTAAACATAATGAATTTTTCTCCGCACTTTCAACGGTACTTTCTAGGAGGATTGTTTGAATAACATTATTTGCAATACAATTGAACGGTTATTCCAATTATTACTAAATGTCTAAATAGCAAAGTTAATGTACGGACAGAACTTATCGTTTAAACTGCCACGTCCCAATGCTAACGCAACACTTTTATTTATCATTCTCCCAAAACAAAATAGGTCTGTAAACGTAAATAAGCAAAAATGCTTGCCATAACTAAATATCGCTAAACGAAATATTTTATGGGTATTATCATAGATAGTGATTTTCTCCGAGTTCTGTAGCGTAACGATTGTTATAGATTTGTGTTTCGTTTTGCGTCATTTTGATTTGAGTTACTATATTTAGAATGGGACGTTATAAGCGATCAACCAAGAGAACAAAGCGTTCTCAAAGTATTAAAAAAAATTGGAATTTTGGTAATAAAATTATGCACATTTAATTAGAACGAAGCTTTTGCCTGAAACTAATCCCAACTAATGTCAACAGTGCACTAGCAATCTGTGAAACATTGATGATTTCACATAAGATACGTCAGTATCAGTACATGTTTCTAATTTATTATTATGTACTAACTCTAATCACCGGGAATACAATAGAAATGGTTATCACACGGTTTTCAAATCGCCTTACGATGTTACTCACTTTATTTACAAAACATGTGGAGTAACATCGAACTGAGTAAACAAATGGTAAACAGTACATCTTTATTTCATTTCGTTACGAAGATTGCATTTTTCCCATGTTTTGTAAAGCTAATTTTTTTATACAAAGAACGTCCGTAAATATACGTAACTTGCAACATCATATTATCATGAATCACAAAATTGATACATGCGTTTTGAAAGATACAAACACAAAATAAACACAGTAATATTATACACATTCCAGTGTTATTCGATAAGATATTTTGCGGATAAGCGGTTTTAAAATGTGAGTAACGAATTCAGAAGTGGAATTTTAAATTGGGTCAATTTACAGCGACAACTAGTAATAAATAGCGTAACCATTTTATTAAGTCAATGTAAACTCAACAGGCAAAATCCATCTAGCGGAATAAAAAAAAAAAAAAATTTAAATAAAAAAAAAAAAAAAAATAAAAAAAAAAAAAAAAAAAAAAAAAAAAAATAATTAAAAAAAAATATTTTTATTTAAAAAAAAAAAAAAAAAAAAAAATATATATAAAAATAAAAAAAAAAAAAAAAAAAAAAAAAAAAAAAAAAAAAAAAAAAAAAAAATTAAAAAAAAAAAAAAAAAAAAAAAAAAAAAAAAAAAAAAAAAAAAAAAAATTAAAAAAAAAAAAAAAAAAAAAAAAAAAAAAAAAAAAAAAAAAAAAAAAAAAAAAAAAAAAAAAAAAAAAAAAAAAAAAAAAAAAAAAAAAAAAATGAATAATAAAAAAAAAAATGTATTGCGGGTCATATACATTAAAAGACTTCCAACAATACGTAAACCTATAAAAAACAAAACTAAACCGATAGAGTATTTCTCCCAACTTTTCTGCAATTTTATATGAAATGCGCGATTTAATTCTACGCTGGACAAATAAAAGTTATCAAAAAAAAAAAAAAAAAAAAAAAAAAAAAAGAGAACAAAACATTTTAATAAAAAAAAAAAAAAAAAAAAATATTCTTTTGTAATTTTCTTTTACACCTCCTTCTTAAAATTTAATAATGAAATTCACAAAATTTTTTTTGAAGGGATGTTACGGTTGTTTTTTTTTAAAGAGTTTTTTTTTTTTTTTTTTTTTTCAAAATAATATATTTTTTATATTTTTAAATTTTTTGAAATTACAAATAAAAAAAAAAAACTCCAACATGTTGCTGTTTTTAATTATTTTTTTACTTTTTTATTAAAATTCTAAAAATCATATACTCAGTAGTAGTTCTTGCATTGAAGAAATGTTACTTGGATTTAGGGAAGATGTTCATTCAAGATGTACATCCCCAACAAACCACGTAAGTACGGTATTAAAATAATGTCCTTACCGATGCTCGCACCAATTGTTTATATAACGCTTACATTTACAAAAGACACAGATGGATATGGCTTAACGGAAAATGAAAAAATATGAGTAAACCATCCCAGGCAGTTATCAGATTAACAAAACCTTTGTACAATTCTAACAGGAACGTTAAAGGGATAATTGGTTCTCGTCAATCGACTTAGTCGAGCTATTTACGAAAAAATGGTCTCACATACGTAGGAACACTTAAAAAAAAAAAAAAAAAAAAAAAAAATTCCCTGCACAATTTCTCCTTCAGAAAGGTCGAAAAATAGGTAGAAACTCAATATGGGTTTACTAAAGAAAAAAAATTTTATTATCTAATACAAAAAAAAAAAAAAAATTAATTGTGCTAATATCATCAATCCATCACACAAAATCGTATTAGACATGGATACAGCAAAACCTGAAATAATTTGCATGGTACAATTTAACAAAGGATAACACCAAAAGAAAAAACAACCAAATATTCTTGTGGTCGTACACTCGTTGGCCTCTTGTATTTTTACAAAGTTGTGGAAATATGCAGCGTCAATTCCTTCGTTCTTACCAATCGTATCCTGATAATAACTACAGTCGTTTCACTTTATAAAAACATTGGCTTTTCTCTAATAGAACCCCACTTACAAAGAAGGTTTAATCACACCTAAAGCATCACCCGTGAACTAAAAGGACTAATACGTCGCACCCTAGGTATACGCGAAATTTGGTAAATATTGATAGACTAAACTGAAAACAAAAAAATATATTTTTATAAAAAAAAAAAAAACAAAAAAAATAAAAAAATTTTTAAAAAAAAAAAAAATGTAGTGTGTCTACAATGTTCGCGTAAACTGTGTCTAAACTGCGGCGAGAAAACTGACTGTAAACCCATTTACTTTGTGTTCTGCAGAATTTTTTTTTTTGTTTTATTTTTTTTTTGTTTTTTTTTTTTTTATTTATTTTATTTTCTTTTAATTTTTAAAAATATGTAGAATTAAATCGAATTTAATATATCAAAATAATAGTAGTGTTTTTTCGAAAATTGTTATCATACGGTACCAAACTACTGCAAACAATAAAAAAACCAAAAAAAAAACCAGAATATTATTGTGTGTTTTGGGGTAAGGCCAAAAGCTTCCATTAAATAAGGAGTCTCACTGACTCGCGTCAGTCAATACGTTTCAAAATTATGTCAGTATTTAAGGGGATAATTAAATGTAAACTCAACAGAAAAAAAAAAAAAAACAAAAAAGTATTTAAATGCTAACTTACTAATATAAATTAAGAAGAGCTTGTATAATAGCAATAGAGTATTAGAATTAATCTCGGTGAACTACATAAAGTTCTTATTAACCTATTTGACTTTTTAAAAATTAAAGGTATTTCTTTAGAAATCAATCCCCCCATCCTTTTCTAGACGAAAAACCAAAAAAGTTAACAACAAAAAACATTTTTTCGTCAACTATTTTATGAGTTAAACATGCAGAACTAAATCGATATAGTGCCATCTACGGTGCTTTTTTTTTTTTTTTTTTTTTTTTTTTTTTTTTTTTTTAAATTTTTTTTTTTTTCTTTATTAATATTTATTTAATTAATAATAATTATAATTTATTTACATTTGAAATAATTTTTAAATTATTATATACTAAAATAAAAAAAAAAAAAAAAAATTTTTTTATTGAAACGTGGTTAATTCAGGGATGATGCTTATTTTTTCAATTTTTTTTTTTTTATTCAACGTGTTAGGATGATTAAACGAATAATTTAAACAAAAAATTTGGGCACATACGTTCTGTTTAAAAAAAACAAGAATTCGTGATGAGCTCAAAAAAGTATCGCTCTGTAAGCGAATTTTTTCTATTTTGGGTCGCTTACAGAGCTATAAAAGCACCCAAATGAGTTCTTTTATAGAAATAGAACAATTTTTATTCCGAATGGTGGTAACACTGATAACGTCCAAGCTGTCATTACGTTCGGTGTGCATTGATTTAAATCATAATTAATGTTCAATAGATTTATTTATCTATTTATTTTTATTCCCACCCATTTTTTTAAATGAAACATGATAAATGTACTAATTAAACTTAAACTACCATTTAAACCTAAGTTTAATGTAAATATTGCCACCTTAGCAATTACACTTCAAAATTCCCTAAATTTAAAAAATCGCAAAATTTTATTTTAAAATCAATTTGTAAAGCCCAAAATAGAAAAAATAGTATAAAGAATTCGTTTCAGAAGGCATTTTCGAGACTCGTTACGTACGGCGTGCGTTAATTTAAATCGTAATTAATGTTAAGTAGATTTATTTATCTACTTATTTTATTTCCACCAATTTTTTAAATTAAACGTATGATAAATGTACTAATTAACCTTAACTAGCATTTAAACCAAAAGTTTAATAAAATATTACCCCCCTTGCAATTATACTTCAAAATTCCCTAAATTTAAAAACGCGCGAAATTTATTTATTATAAGTATTGTACTAGTCTTATAAAATGCGTCTTCTGAAACTAGTTCTTTAATATACTATATTATTTTATTGTAATTGATTATAAATATAACACGCACAAAGTTTTAAAATCAATTTTGTTAGTTCTTATTGCATGTCACAAATATAAATAAGATTATAATTAATAGTCAAAATGTATTCTTTAAGGTTGCCGGCACACTGAAAAATTAAAAACGATGTGATACAAATCGTTTTCTCTTGAAGGAATACACACTAATAAAGTTAAATCAAGCATACAGGGTCCTGCATTAGTACGTCGTTCTTTCCTAGCGGCTAGTCCATTGGAGACAAGTAAAAAAAGTTTATACTAAACGTAATTGGTTTAAAAAGATCTACTTTGTAAAATTATTTTTAACGATACAGAGTGTCCCATTTTTACGGGATGCCAAAAAACAAGTTTTTTTTAAATGGAACACCCTGTATCTTTCAAGGTGTTCTGGGAGAGTTTCTCAACCTTTTGCATAGCCATTTAATTATTGTTTGATTTGCTGCCAGTATTGCCAACTTATAATTGTTTTTGTGAAACATTTTTGCCTTCACTTTAAAAAATCATAGCGACTTTGTTTTTGAAAATTTAATAAACTAATTTTAGCACCGACGTTAGACCCGATGAAGGTTAAAATTTTAATAGTTAGAAATTTAAAGTGCGTGCTACGGGGTGTTCTAAAAATCCACCTATATCCAAAGGGTTAGCCGCTAGGAGAGAACGACGCACTAATGCAGGACCCTGTATAGTAAAACTTTTTGATTTGAACAAAAACATTTTCTCTATATTTTACACACACGGAAAACACGATTAATGACAAAATGTTTTGTATGAACTACATGTACTTTGTCGGTGTGCGTTTTTTTAAATTTTAACTAATGGAAAATCTTCAAGAAATTATTGGTTGCATCAGTCAAATCACGATTGTGACATTCTTTCTTTATACAGGGCAGGTCTTGCTATGACCAAACAGATAATTTTCACACAGTCGATAGCCAGAGTCATACAACAATATACAGGGTTTCTCATGGGAGCGGTTCGTTAGAAGTTTACGTGGATAGGAAAAACTTAGAATTCTGAATTTTTGGACTGGTTTTTCCAGATACTCTTTGATTTTAAATTATTTTCAAGGTCACGTCAATTCCGGTTATACCGGAAGTCGTCATTAACTTTCTTATTTTAAATATAACACCCTGTATATTATTTCATTTTTGGATTCCAGAGAAAGTTTTAGGGTGAGTTCTATCAGGTTTCCCTATACCTATTTTCAACCGTTTCATAGATATCTTGATTTTTTTGATAATTTTTAAAGATGTAGGGTTATTTTCAACACCGCGCCTTTTACCTATTTTCGAATAGTGGTAATTGCTTCAGGGGTAGACGGAAGTACTAGAATGATACTTTCGAAATCCACATTGAGAATCGATATATCACATACCGGGTGTCCAAAATTTAATAAACAATTAATTATTTTCAAACTCGAAAAAGTTTGTTATTTCAAGTGTAACACCCTGTATATTATTCGATGGGCGGATGGAGAATTTATTTATGTATCATTTTGCTATACGGTTTTCTTGGTAATCCATATTTTCAATTAAAAATTAACATTACTGAAACGGTAGAAATACTTAATAATTGGAACATGAAATACAAAACAATGGAACAAATAAATGCGTCTTGAACGCGATTCTACTCCTCTAGTTTGAACAGGCCTAGCGTACACTATTTCTTTTATACGGCCCCATAGGTAAAAATCCAAGGGCGTCAAATCTGGTGATCTGGGTGGCCATCTCCAAGGTCCCTGTGGGCCAATCCACCGATCTTCGAACATCAAGGTCAACTGTTGGTATACAGCTATAGTGGAATGTGCTGGAGCACCATCAAGCTGATACCAAATGTTTGCTCTGTCACACGGAGGTAGATTATTTAGGAAATCATTAACAAATCCTCTGAGTATCCCCAGATATCTATTTCCATTCAAATTTTCATTGTACACTAGATATGCCACTCTATTGTCCATAACTAAACAAAAAACATTAAAACCAAAGTGGTTCTGATGATTATGTTCCCTTATGACATGAGGATTAGCTTGTGCCCAATAGTGATTATTTCTGCGATTTATAATTCCTTCCCTGGTGAACTTTGCTTAATCAGTCCAAATAATCTTAAAAGAAATCTCGGAATTTCGGTAATTTTTAACCACATGAATTCGCAAAAGTCGACTCGGTTAGCCTCATCACCAATATGTAATCCGTGTACAGTTATTTCAGAAAAACTGCATTTTATGTTTTCTTAGTATTCTCTGTATTGATGCTCTTGAAATACCCAAATCTAGAGCTGCTGATGTGGTTGAACTTCGTGGATAAGCTTGAAAATAAGCCAATACATTTACCTCGTTATCTTCATTATCTAATACTAGCTTTAGGTGATTTCGAATTGTCCTTACGCTCCCAGTTGCATTAAACCGAGCTTCGATTCTTGCGAATTTTCGGGGAGTCATTAGTGGCAGGTTCGGATATCGTTCGTTAAATAATCTGCATGTTCGCCTAATAATTCGTCCACATTCACCATGAATATAAAACAAATTTAACAAATTATTATTGGAATAATCCACATTATTCTCCATTATAAACTGTATTACTTGAGATAATTAACAAAAATACTTCAATTGTAAGTTTATGTCTCAAAATCGGTAAATCAGATTAATACTTTAACATAAAATCAACATCTACAAAAACTGTCAAAATCAAGGCCTACTAGATATGACTTTTGGAGTTTTATGGAATTTTTGATAAAAAATATGGATTACCAAGATAACCGTAAGAAATAGGTATAGGGAATGTTATAGCGAAATGATACATAAATAAATTCTCCATCCGCCCATCGAATAATATACAGGGTGTTATATTTAAAATAAGAAAGTTAATGCCGACTTCTGGTAAAACGGAAAATGACGTGACCTTGAAAATAATTTAAAATTAAAGAGTATCTGGAAAAACCCTTAAGTCCAAAAAGTATTTTTTTTCCTATCCACGTAAACTTCTAACAAACCGCTCCCGTGAGAAACTCTGTATAAGACCAGGTCAAACTGATGATCAAGGCGAAACGCAAAATGAAGTTGAACAGAATCGATGAAATGAAATCAACAATGTAGAAAAGTGACGTTTTATCCACATAGAGCTCTATTCAATTATAAACTGGCAATCGACTACAAATCGTTGCTATTGAACGTTGTGCCAATGGCTAAGTGAAACTGACCTCTCTAATTTGAGACTAGAGCCACTACATCAATGAACTGGATTGGTTCCCGGAAATCAGCTAGATTCTATAAAATTTTTTTCATATCCAGCAATAAAACAATTGGTTTCAAATGACGTCATTTGGGAAACAAAGAGTTATTTTTGTTAATTTTATGCCGAATTTTTAAACTAAGCATAATGAGAAACAATAAACTTTTTACCATAATGTGGGTGATGCAAATACGTTGGCAGGTTTAAATTGCCAGGGTATAAAGTACGTTGCTAGCTAGGAATTGCCAAAAGCAACCATCAGAAGTGACTGTTTTTTGTTTTATTATTTATTTTTATTATTTTTTAATGCGGAAATACCACTATTTCCAAGACACTTTCGTGAAGAATATTTAGTGTAATATTTTTACTGTTCATATAATACCTATAATAAATGATACCAAAATATCCCGGTTTTTTCAGAAACTTGCTTTTATTCCCCAAAATGTTGCCATTTTAGGTATATGATGATAATTAGTAATTTTTGTATCTAACGGTAAAATGACGAATTTTTAACTACCCTGTATATCGCAAAGAATATTTCTCTTCACTTGACTAATGTAAAGGAAATTGGTAAGCCACAATCGAAATGTTAGCTTTTTACGAATCCAAATACCGCTGCAATAAACGTTTCGTTTGGGCAATGTTTTTTTAACAAAATTTTTGAAAATAATTAATGTCTCGAAAATCGCTACATATAGGTATAGAATAATATTAAGCAAAAAGATCAGAAAGTAATGAGTGAATATAATAGAGCCAAAATATGTAAGATGTGACTTAAATAAACCAAATTTTCAGAATAATCCTGTGACTCGTTGTCCGTAAACGTCTAAGGTACCATCGGTCGTGAATCAACTTGTATATAAAATAGATATTTGTATGTCTGTTTGAAGTCAATAGACCTCTACACCAATATTACCATCGTCATGAAATTTGGTACTTATCTTTTTCATGGAGAAGGTTTTGTGCTTTTTAGTTCGTTCTAGCTCGCCACCAGAGCTGTTTAACCGATTATTATGAAAATTGATATTGATCGATATTCACGCACATAAAATATTTTTGTGTTATTCGCTTTCATGTATCCCATTAGAGGGCGCTGCTGCAGGTTAAGTATTGTCGTTGATTATATTTCAATCAACGCTGTTGTACCATATAACTGATCGTAGTGAAAATTAATACACATTGATATTCGATTCTGTGAATATTTTGTAGTGATTTGCTTTGTTGTAGCTGCAGGTTAACTGTTTTATCGTTTAACCGACCGTCGTGAAAAATTTGTATTTATATGTAATTGAACCTAATGAATAATTTTCTGATATTGGCGTTGTTGTAACTCGCCACCATGTTGACGCATGTCGTTTATACAGTGAATCAAATCAATTCACTTCACCTGTGGAGCAGCCCACGGGTAATTATATTAAGATCTATAAAGTTACACTTTCTTATTAAAAATGCAAACATTTAAAAAATCGTTCATTTTTAAATGTAGCAACTTATAGGAACACATTGTTATATCTTCTTCTGAAGAAGGCAATGTTTGGTTTGTTATGGTATTTTTAAGTTTAGGTTCTTTTTTTAGATTTTTACTTGCAATCTTCGTTTTAATGTCTATACATTGTTTTTAAAAAGCGTTATTTAGAACTTAGCATAAGTTTGGTTTTAGGTTTTTATCCTTTCTAGTACCTACGTCATTTATAGAAACTGACGTTTATTCTGTCTTTAAAATATGATATATCGCTCTATTACTCTGCAATTTAAATGTTGCGTCTTAATTGCATATTTCTTTAACTCATTACGGTAATACGATAATAATAACGTAATATGTTTGTTTAATCATGTTACCATCGCGTTTGGGTAACACTTTGAAATAAATGATTAGCCCAGGGGGCCTTTTTTTAATTCCGAACAATAACACTGATTTACATTCATTTATAATTTTTTAATGTTTTTACACTTTAAACAAAGTTCATAGTTCAAACCTATTTACTACACTTAACGGTTCACTTTCAACAGTTACGGACGGCGCCGGCGGCGTGATATCAAGGCAAGGAAGCTGCAGGTAATTGTTTTGGTTTGTGGCAGTCACGATTTAAGAAGCGTTCCAAGGGAAGACATGATTAATGGTTACACAAATAAGGAAAACATAAATATAAAAATATCAATAGCGTTAGCAAGAATATCCTGCGCTCTTTTTATATTTCACAAATACATATACAGGGTTATTCACGTTGTACGACACGAAAGATTATGGCTATATCCTTTGATTTTGAGATTAGTTTTTTTGTGGAATAGATAGGGACCATTGAGGTACATTTTAAAATTATATTCATGATATACAGGGTGTTCGAAAAACAAAACATATCAAAGTTGTGTTTTTTAAATGGAACACCCCATATATTTTACATTTTCAGATTCCACGATTAAAATAAAAGTGAGTTTTATAAAGGTTTACCTCATCTAAACCTGAAGGTTTTTTAAATATTTCGTATTTTGTGAAAATGTAGCACCAACTTGACACGTTTGAATTTTCGATTTTTATACCTGATTTTGAGACTAAATTTGACCCGAGTTCTACTAACTGAGTAGGTTTTGTGTCGTACTTGTAAAAAATTTAATAACGTATACAGGGTGTTCAAAAAATGTGACTAAATAATTACAAGTTTTAAATGATAATAACTTGTTTATTTCAAATGGAACACCCTATATTTTATGTCATCAGCAGTTGCAGAATTTAATTCTCTATCGGTTACTATTACACTTTTCTATACCTAACTGTTCACGTTCTCATGGAAAATGCATATTTTCGAAGCAACAAACAACAGGTTTAATTCAAAACTATTTTATTAGCAGTGAGTATATGACATAGTCTACCTATGATATAGTCGGCTATGACAATTTTTTTCATAACAATTGGTTTCTGTCATTCAGTCTGTGGTAGTAGTTTGTGACTTCTGTTCTTGATTTTTATTAAAAATGACAATCTATAACAAAGAAGAACGAATTGACATGATTTTTTTTGGATGCCTGCCAAACTGTTTATTGGCATCACGAATTTACGCTGAGAGATTTCCTAACAGGAATCATCCAAACAAATCCGTTTTCGAAAGACTATTGGCTCAATTCAAAGAAACTGGGAGTGTCCAGTACAAAAACTTACCAAAAGAAAACCTGTGACACAAAACGAAGAAATTGAACATACAGTTATTGCGTCTGTAATCGAAAATCCCCATATTGGACAAAATCAAATTGCACAAAATACAAACATCAGTCAAGCGAGTGTCTCGAGGATTCTTAAAAAACATCATTATCATGATTATAAAATCCAGCTTCACCAACAACTTTCGGAAAATGATGTAGGGAATCGAGTTGCATTTTGTATGTGGGTGTTGGATAAAGTGGCATGAAAACTTTTTTAATCTTGTTCTGTTTAGTGACGAGTGCACGTTTCACAATAATGGATCCGTTAATAGGCATAACTACCATTATTATTCTGATTTTAACCCGCATCAATTTCGCATAGTTGATAATCAACACAGATGGTCAGTGAATGTTTGGGGCGGAATTATGGGTCGTTATTTAATTGGTCCCTATTTTTTTGATGAGCATTTAAACGGAAGATTATTTTTGGAATTTTTGATTAATCAGTTTCCAATTTTATTAGACGAGATTCCCTTAGACATAAGGGCAACTATGTGGTTGCAGATGGATGGAGTTCCCGCACATTTTCATCGTGATGTACGATTTTTTTATGGGGATATGTAAAAGCAACTGTTTACAAGACACCTCCAACAACACCAGATGATATGAAGGAGCGAATCAGAGAAGCTTTCCGAAATATAGCCCAGAAATGTTGGCAAATGTTGCTGAAGGTTTCAACAAAAGAATACGTTTGTGTTTAGAGTCAGGCGGTCGTCATTTTGAACATTTGCTATAAGCTCCTATTTTTTGTTTTTTTCTTTTTTTTTATTCAAATTAGTCCACAGTACTTAAAAATCAAGTACACACTGCTAATAAAATAGTTTTGTATTAAACCTGTTGTTTGTTGCTTCGAAAATATGCATTTTCCATAAAACGTGAACAGTTAGGTATAGGGAAGTGTAATAGTAACCGATAGAGAATTAAATTCTGCAACTGCTGATGACATAAAATACAGGGTGTTCCGTTTGAAATAAACAAGTTATTATCATTTAAAACTTGTAATTATTTAGTCACATTTTTGAACACCTTGTATACGTTGTTACTCCATTTTCACAAAATACGAAATATTTAAAAAACCTTTAGGTTTTAGATGAGAGTAAACCGTTATAAAACTCACTTTTATTTAAACGTGGAATACGAAAATGTATAAATATATGGGGTGTTCCATTTAAAAACACAACTTTGATATGTTTTATGTTTTAGAACACCCTGTATATCATGAATATAATTTCAAAATGTACCTCCAATAGTTCCTATCTATTCCACAAAAAAACTAATTTCAAAATCAAAGGATATAGCCATAATCTTTCATGTCGTACAACGTGAATAACCCTGTATACATAAATCAGCGACACCCAAAATAAATAGTTATCAGACCATGAATAGCAGTTGCTACCAAGCGAGACGGGTTCTTATCCTTTCTTGAGCGACGAATTTAACCAGCTAGCTTGTAAGAACACAGAGCGTGTGAGTTCATATGTTACAAAGAGTAGATATTTTAGAAGGGCCACCTTAAATTACAAGTAATTCTATCAAAGTAGTCAAAGTTACTTTGATAACAACACAAACAAGAATGGATAAGACACCGTCGAGTACAAGTAAATTTGTCTACACAAAGTTCTTTACCATTAAAGGTATAATTACTTTGTGATAAGTTACTTAAGGTATGATAACATACGTGTATCATTCATTAAGGCGTCATTTGGCTCGTTCAATAGTTCCAAGTTTATAGTTAATGAAAGGATTAATGGATTGTTCGGATACACACTCTAAAATTGAAGTAGCTGTAAAGCAAATGCACTGGCGGCGACTTAGGTCTGCGGCAAAGTTTCTAATGAAATTTCCTTCCAGTGTTAAGACGAGACAACCAAACGTCGCTGGTCTCCGCTATCTTGAGAGACAAGATCCTAACCGGCAACTCCGAACAGCATTGGCAGCATCGGTTTTCGAATACCAATCCTCTAGCTCCGCAATGGTGGAGATATTAACCCTTCTAATTACGACAGCATGTGTCAACAACGGTTCCAGAGGACATCCCACAAATTATGGACGTAACCAAATTCAAACATACAAAAAAGATAGTAATTCCAGAAATACGACAGGACAAAGAAACTGTAATAATTAGAGAAACCAAATGTAGCGAACCCTCGCCTCGCGACAAAATATAGGTCAGTATGCCCACCTGCAAACGTTTATTCCAAACAACATCCAACTTCATTTATAGTAATATTTATAATGTATTGTACATTCCCCAAAAGACGGATGGTTATAAAAATTTCAGATTAATCAATCACAACTGATTTAGGTTTAGAATTTAATTTCGCAGTTCCTTTGACAATCAACGAACTGTACTCGTTGCAAGTCAATCACAAAGAAAAAGAATTGAAACGATCGCAATTGGATTTAAAAGTTGACCTTGTCCTATTAAACTCGCGACGAAGATAGCCAGAGCCGTAATAAGAAAAGTAACACGTATTCAGGAAAATTTTAACATTAGAAAAGTAAATTCATTAATCCATTAATTCCAGCGGTATCGCAATCGTTTATGGTCCGCTCTATGTGGCGTATTACTTTTGATACTTAAGTGGACTTTTTCCAGCACCTTGTCCCCGACGTCTAGTAATGGTGGGTCCATAATTGTCGTATCGAGAGCGGTACCGGTTACCAGCAGAACCCGATTATCAAGCCGTTGTCCTGGTAGGCTCATATTTTAATCGCTGGGCAGACGGAGTTCTGACAATTCTTCTCGTGTCATTAGGCCTATCGCAGCGTTCCCTTGTGTGCAGCTGGAGGAGTACCGTCGGGAGGACGTTCGACCATAGACGAGTTTCTTTCTCTTAGCTGCATGTGTAACCCTTTCTTCACTTTTTTAGTTTTTCCGCTCTACCGGATTCACGTAAGTGTGGTAGATGGGGGTTGTCCAAGGTAGGATCCCATCTCCATAGCACGGCGTTCCATGTGATGGAGGAGAATTGCCTTGGACAGACTTCTTTGTGTAAGAGATCCGTGAACAACGTAATGACTGAGGAACCCTTGTACTCATCAATTGAACAGATCTGTTACGACTACTATCCATCGCTCGCCTTTGGTACTTAGCACGCCCGGAACTATAAAATCCTCTGAAATGACCTCCCATGGCAATGTAGTGTCCTGGGGTCGCACGGTGCAAGATCATGGATTTGACTCAACACGATTGCACGGAGTTATTGATAACCAGGAGGTCTTGTGGTCACCAATATCTCAGCTCTGTCGCCTTGCTCTTGAGAATCCCGTCCTCGACTTTGTATCGCCAGTAATATTCGTCGTCGTTGGCAGTCATCGGGCCGTTTTCTTCTCCATGTGTAACAGTAACCTCTCACAAGAAATTACCACCTGATTGTGTAGCTCAAGTCGGAGTCGTGGTAGCGTGGGTTGTATTCCTTTAATTCACTGCACGTACGTTACCTTACTTTATTTAGGGCGCCAGGTCCTGTTCAAAAAGGAAATAAGTGCTCGCTGGGACCACAGCGTAGCATTTGACGAATATTAAAAAATAGTTCCACTATGCCCCATACAAATGATCTTTTTTAATTTATTTTTTTTTCTTTTACAAAGCCCTACTTAAAATTGATCACAAAATCAAAATGATTAATAATAATAAAAAATAATTGCAACTAGTTAATGAATTTCGCAACAATAAACTTAGTTAGGATATGTGGTTAAAAAAAATTCATCTCTCCTTCTTTTTATGTAAGGTAAACAAAAAATGACTATAAGTCTAAACATACCTGGCAGCCCGGCATTTGCAAAACCACTCCAGGTTAACCATAAACGCTAAAATTAAAAAAACTGGAATAGATATGAAGTAATTAATTGAACACGTATCCCTTACAGTACAAAAAAATTTTTCAGAGATTTGGGCTGAGAATGCTTTAAGAAGTGGTCTGAGCTCATCCTCTCGGCCAGCACAGTGCTCTACAAACTTACAATAAAAACTTACATTTTGTAGCTGCGACACCCACCTGGTCTGTTTGCTATTGACATCTTTCATTTTATGTAGCCACATAAGGGCTTGTCTGTTTGTCCGAAGAAAAAATGGTTTATCTTCTAGGTACGGTCGGATTTTTGTAGCCTACAGGACGACTTGGCTATGCATTTCTGTTTGTTAAAATGGTATTGCGTCTTGTGTGATTTTAGTTTGGCGCTGTTTTTTTGAAAGTTTGAAGCTCTCTGGCGCCATTATGGTGCAATTTTGATTATAGGTAAATTGGTGTCAGAGAACCTCTGGTAAAGCCATGTACACACCTTTCAGAAACACCCTGTATATACTTCTGCATGTACATGCAAAATATGTATTATGTAAAAGCATATATGCACTGGAATGTTTTTGAGGGATAGATGAGGAACAGATGAAGTTACTGGCTCAACATCCATCTACTTATAGTATATACCTATATTGCCATGAGAAAACCTCTGAAAGCTCACGACAGACCAGACGACCCTTGCGGGGAACGAACAAAAGTCTCTCAAAATAACAAACGAGTGTGGAAGGGATTATACGTTTATTTGTACAGATATACCTACTACCGGTTAACATGCGACAAATTGTTGTTCATTAACAACTAGAGTGGTTTAACTGTGTTTCTTGACTCTGTGTTTGTCTTTAAATTGTGCATATTACGAATACAATTTATATTTTCACTATTGTTTTTTGCGTGGTTCATTACTCCACATCTTATGAATTACTGCTCTAGAATTACTAAAATTCAAAATATGAAAAATACAAAAACAAATACTTAGATACATTCGATTTGAGCTTGCGGTTTACAAACATTCGCAACGTCTTCGAGTGTCAAACCACTCGTGGGCGGTGGGCCTGAGAATTGTTTCAGCTAGTTTTAAGGAATTTGGGCACACGATACCTCGCTTTATCTCGACGCTACATACTGACGTATGTACGTAGATAGCGTTTGTATAACGACTTAATAGTATACATTTAATCATTGTGAGCCGATACTGAATGTTTAATTCGATCTTACAAATTGCTTTGCGGTGCACATTTTCTTCATAAATGTGTATTTCTTCCTACAATATATCTGATTTTTACTCCACATCTTATAAATAAGATGTCAGGACAACCGTTTGTTCAGATTTTTATAAAACTTTGCATATGGGTTTTAAATATAACAGTACAGATTTGATTAGATTTTGGGCACAATAAATCAAACCAAAATGGCCGTTAACCAACATTAATTTTTTTAATGTATTTTTTACAACGTATCTATACTTTCCACACTTTTTTGACGTTTATTAGTATGAGGGCAATGTGGAGTTCTACAGTAACCGCTTGTTTCGTTTTGTAACTGTAACCACATCTGCAGTAATATAGTAAGTATGTGGTAATATAGTAGCATATATTCTTGTTTAAGTGACATGTATGTGAAGAAATCAGAAGAGGAAAGAAATTAACGAAGTTAACTAATATTGAAACATTGTAAACAAGAACAAATTTGATGTAGAGAACAGTTGAACAAATGTGATTTCAATCTGGAGTTTCAATGCGCATTGGTTTTGTTAGTTACAATAATCGTGGGGACACATGATCTCACAGTAGTTTTGATTGTTTTTGTAATAGCGCTATATTTTTTGTAAAAGTATTGAAATTTTTTCAAAGTGTTTTAACGTGATAAATTTAAACGTTAAAATATAGTACTTAGTTCTCTACTTAAGAAAATAAGAAACTTTTATTTTATAATGGATTATCTCTCTCTACTCATTAAAATTCCAGAAATTTTCTCGTAGTTTCATTGTCTCATATTTTCTGGTCTTGAAAATGTGTTTTTGTGCGGATTAAAAACAATTAATTTGCTTTTTAGATTCCCAATTCCTTGCGTCACTACCTAATTTTAACCTGGTTTCTTGTTTAATTTACAAATTCACACTTTGCACTGCATAATCTTAGCTTATTTTTAACTGTTTTTAACTAATTTTACGTAAGTACATTCGCTTGTAAGTTTTTTGTGCTGTTGATAAATTGATGCATTAATTTACTACTACCTATACATTACTTGTACCGGGTGTTCCAATAAGAATAGCTTTCGAGCTTATTTGGTATTCGAATACAAAATTTAGCGTGTACATTGTTATAACTCGTTTTAAAATAGGTTGATGATACGAATGGTAATACCAAAGAGCAATTATATGCTCTTTGGTAATACATAGGTACAAAAACTTTAGGGGCGAGCTAAAGTAGGTAGGGAATGTATATTGTTATGATTTTGTTTTATTTTATTATAACCAAACGTATTATGTGGCATTCTATTACATCACATGCTATAAATGTTTTGAGCACGCGTGTTTATTGTTTGATAACAAAACCGTTATAACTTCTACTCGTTTTTACTTGTGTTTTTTGTTATGAAATTATCAGAAGATGTAAGATCCTTGATTTTGATATTAATTTTAGGTACACTTTAAAAGTTTATCTATTAAGTATGATGATTCAGAATAAAACTTAGTGTGTTGTACGATTAATTTTTTTAACCGTGCCAGACGAAGATCAAGGGGTTGGCTACATTGATTTGCATCTAATTTAGTATGCTTATTTTATTCTATATATGTGGTACTTGAATTACTATATGTAGATTAACATGGACTGCTATTTAACTATCTCCAAAATTGATGCGATCTCAAAAAATCCAATTGTATAGGCAGGTGAAGCACTTAGCAACTGGTGAAATTCGCCTGTTACTCACGGTGTTATACACTGTTAAATATCATCCTTTACGGGTTTTAATTGCAAATGCATGTGTAAAATGAGCTATCATTCCAATCGGTTACCATTTTTGCATCTACATTCTAACAATGTGGTGTTTTGTTCGTTGTTTGTAAATATCAACTAATGCACGGTTTACCACCAGTATCTAGACTTGTATTACATTTGATCTTCATTAATAGTGACCTATAATGATAAGTTTATTATTTTTGATATATGTTTTGTTTATGTTGTGTTTGTTTAATTGTTTTATGTTAATTGGGTCTAGAGTTTTCTCTCTCCTAAATTTTTTTCTCCAGGTCTACGTAGAAAGGTGCCTTTTGGTTTTATAATAATTACATAACTTTGCCAAAATTGGCCTTTTTATTTAAAACAAACTAATATTAAATGATTTTATCTCCAAGCTTGAGTTTTATTTTATTGCTGTACATTACTACATTTAACACTGCACTGTATTAACGGCTGTAAGTTGTAGTAAGTTTTTCTCACTTTTTTGCTTTTGCAAGTGCCTGGGTTACATTTCTTAGATTGCAACATTAGATAATTGCTCTATTTATTTTGAATAACTCAATGAATGGGGAAGGCTAGCTAAATTTTTTAAATAGAAAATATACCTCTAGGAATTTGTATATGTGCATATTGTTTCAGTACGATGGGCGTCCAGGGTCTTGCTCCACAGATATAGATATGTAGATACACAGCCAGGTCACCAGACTTTACTGTCTTGGACTTTTATCTCTGGAACGAATTCTAGTTTGAGTTCCGGTTTCCAATTGAATAATATAAGATTTTTTTACAAGATTGATTAGTTCTCAGTATCTTATAGGATACCTCTTAACTAATGTATTTACGGGTAGAAATACTTTATGACTTTATTTTTTTACGAATGAAGAACACTAGAATGTGTTGAAAGATATATTAGATGGGCGAATTAAAACTATTTGAGTATGACCTTAAATTTTACGAAAATTTTATTTACTTCTATTTTTGAAGAAAATTGAAATATTTTTTATTATACTGGATGGGCCACGCTCAAGAGGATGGAGCTTACTGGGAAAACGAAAAATGATATGAAAAAATTACTTGGCCGGAGTACGTAGGTTAGTGACGGCTACTTTTCTAAATTAGTCAGACGTATACAGGGTGTTCCAAAAAAGGGTGCTATATCAAAAATTATGTTTTTTGAATTGGAACACCCTGTATTTTCTTTTACAAAAGTATACTAAACAAAATAATGTCACTTTATTAACGCTTTTCTATACTCATTCGTTCCCTTGTGAAATCCCTACAACTGTTTGGCCCTTTTATTACAGTAGTAAAGTACAGGGTGTCCCATTTAGAATAACATAGTAATTGTATAAATATTGTATTATCATAAAACTCTAAATTAACAACACCCTGTAAATAAACTTTATTTTACAATAATTCGTATCGATTTCCCCTCTAATTGAAAATTAAAATATTACTTTGATATAGCACATATAGCACACTTTTTTTGGAACACCGTGTATATGTTTAACTAATTTAAAAAGTAGCCGTCACTAATCTACGTACTCTGCCAAATAACTTTTTCATGTCATTTTTTGTTTTCCCAGTAAACTCCGTCCTGTTGGGCGTGGCACACCCTGTATATTAGGAAGGTTCACATGAGCTATTCAGAACTCTTCAAGTTGAGTTTTGGTATTTTGAATTGCCGGATCTGTTTTCATAATTACAAACCCTTCTACACACAACTCCGACAATTGACATTTTTTTTGACAAAATTTTATATATTTATTTTTTAAATATTTTGGGCCAGGAAATACACCCTTGAAAACTTTAAACATAATTATGACTCCCCCTTTATAGTCTTTGAAAGAAATCCAGAACTAATTAGAATTATCGAGATCTAAAGTTGGATTGCTAACAACTTCAACATGGGTTGAAACCGTACTGTTGGAAGGAAATCATAAAATATGTTAGATTAAATTTTTAGTGTGTACTTATTCTATCAATAATATTTAAAAAGTTGAAAACTTCTTACTCAATCACACATTGTATTAAAAATACACAACATAAACAAAAACAAGTATGAACAAAATTACCTTTTATATGAATCATATCACAAATTTTTTATCTACCTAAATATAAAGATTGTCGCATTGCTTCATCGTAAGTAGGTGGTAAGGGGAGGATATGGAACTGCATTAAACGAGAAGGTATTGGTACTGGCGGACATTCGTTAGATCGTGTATTATTATCATTATTATCACTTTCAGGTGGTCCACATCTTGAATGTACCATCGGATAAACAATACTTGTTGAGGCTTCATATGCTGGCATTAATCCAAAACCTATAGTAAATTTAAGAACTTCAACCATTTGTTAAATTTTAAGAATAATTTTATTATACAAACCTATTGGTGGTGGTTGTGGTGGGTACGGCGTTATATTAACTGGGTATGGTGGTGTTTGAGGATATGAAGCAGTTGGTCTGGTTTCAGTTAATGAATATCTGATTGTATGAGTGACAGGGGTATTTTGATTTTGTTGTTGAGGATACTGCAGACTTGTAGAACGTTTGTAGAGCACGCTCCTTTCCTCTGCTAAATTTTCACTCTTATAAGTAGGTACCTAGTCAATACTTAGTTGAATGTACTTACGTTTCTTTTTTTCGCAAAATCTTAAGCAACAATAACCCAATATTGCAATAGCAAATATAATAATAACGCCAATAAACAAAGCTGCAGTTAATTCCATTTAGGTACCGACAAAAAAATTAATACGAAAGGTTGAGTAGAAAAGTGATTTCAAGGAAATGTTTATTTATAATGTTGCGCTAAAAATAGTTTCCAATCTAAAAGAGTGAAAACTTCGATGTATATAGGACAGTGGTTCTTAAAATGTGAATACATTTTAAAGTAATGTATACATATTTGTTTTTCTATTATTATTATTGCATGCAAGTATTAATTTAAAATAAATATGGTATTGTTTCTTCGTGACGAATTGACACATATGACAGATGATGGAACTAAACAAACATTACAGGCGCGAATATTTCAGAGTTACGTTAAAAACATATTGTTTTAATTTATCAAATAAATAACTTATAGAATTTATGTCAATTGCAGATTTATAAACAAGTACCTACAAATTAGTGTTTCACCCTATTGCAGGACATCAGTGTAAGGCAGTACCTTAAACGTCAGTCAATATACAATGATATCGTTTTTACTCCACAATTTTATGAAATAAGATGGAGAGTTATGCGACGGTTTCCAAGCCGAAAATTTTAAGAACCCTTTTTTTCATTTTTTTCCGACGAATTCGAGTTAGTATATTATAATCAATCAAAAAACAAGATTCCCAAGAAAACCAGCCGTCCGATTTTTGTGAAACTTTGTACAAACACCTTATTTATAATTCTGAAGGTTTGATTAGATTTTGGGCATAATTTATCTAGCCAAAAGGGCCGTTAACTTACACAGATTTTCGAATTTTTAAATATTTAGAAAATATTCATTTTACATATTTTTGTTTTAAATAAAATTTGTTTATAATTTAATTATACACAACTTTTGTTTAAATCAATATTTTGCATCCGATACATAATTACTGAGATATAACAATCACGTGACACTAATTGTTGTTGGTATATCTCCACCAATATCAATTTTACAAAAAGTTGGGGAAGAAAAGTTGTTGGAAATTCTATTGTCTATAGCTTTTGTTTGAACTAATTTTTCTAAAACGCAATGTTATTTGCTCTTATGTGGATGTGAAGTTTTGCGGTAAACGCTTGTTTTTTGTTGCTGTATTTTATTTAACTTAGACTTAGACATTTTATATTACGAGTGTTCTCCATTACTACTCACTCTTTCTCCTGCGTCTTCCATAATATCAGTTTGTATTATTTTAATTGCTTTCGTGCGAACTAATGTGTTTGTTTACTCCACACCTTATACAAACAACATGGGGAGTTATGCGGAGGTTTTCAAATTGAAAATGTTAACATCCCTTTTTTTACTTTTTCGAAAAAATAGAGTTAGTACGTTATGATGAATAAAAAAAAAATTGTCTGGAGACCTGCCTATTAATAACACACTATCAAGAAAACCACTGGTACGATTTATAGGATCGTAGATCAGATTAGATTTTGTTCACAATCTGTCGATCAAAAAAAGCCGTTGAACTATACATATATTTTTTAAATCACAAGAATATTTTAAAAATTGTATTTGAAAATTTGTTTTTAAGGCCCAATTTTTATTTTCTTCTTTTTTGAGCTAAATTTTAAGAAAATTCCAGTTTTAAGCATTAAAAAGTTCTTAAACAGTGCAGTGCAGACGTAATTTTGGTCGCTCGCACTAATTAAATTAAAGCTGGCTAAATTAATTCTCAAATTAAAGCAATCTAATAGTTGGTGTAATCTGTGTTTAAAAGTGAAACGTTTTAACTTCGATAACTTCTATTTTGCTTAAACGCGAGTGTCTGGTAAGTGATAAGAAGACAATACGTAAGATTTCACCCAAATTCTTTCGTAACTCATAACAACGAATTCTTATACAATTTTATTGAATCTCGGCATTCTGCGGATACTTTTGGGATTTATCAACACATTTTTTTTGTTTTTGATAATTACCCTGTACAAATAATTTTGCATGGGAAGAGGCATCTTAAAATTTTTTTTTTTTTTTATTTTTATATCTAATACGTCTGGCGTCAATTTTCGTACGCAAATTCTGCAACAATTTTATTTTGATTATGGAGTCAATTAATAATATCAAGAGCAAAATTGTTAGTGTTAAAACAAGATTGGACATATTAGAAGACAATGCTCTTCATGCATCAGAAGATATTATCACTGAACTTCATGATCGGAGCTCACGTTTAAATAATATTATGATATACAGGGTGTTTCAGAATAAGATGCTGATCCTTAAGGGTGTCAATCCTTACGCGATTTTAAGAAGAAAAGTTCAAATAAACATAAGTCCTAAACCTCTTAACTTTTGATCTACAAGGTGTTCAAGTTTTAAGAAAAAAAACTCATAACTTTAATATTCGTGTACTTAAATAACTATCTGTCAAAACTGTTTGGCATTATCTAATTGTTTCCTTGACAACAAAGTCCATAGCCTACTTTTTTCTAAATGATGATAGGTACATAGCGATAACTGTGTCGTCGGACGAAAAAAAAAACAAGAAATCAAATTTACCTTAAAATGAATGGAGATTTTAGAAATAATTTTTATTAAAAAAAAAGAACTGGCGTACATAATATTTCTCTAAAAATATCTAGTCCTCATCCTGTACGGACGCCACTGAATAAAAAATTAAAAATTTCTAAATCAAAAATAGCTGTTGTAGCTTAGAAGGCATATGCCAAATTTTATTAAAATATCTATAAAGATATTAAAGTTATGATAAAAAACGTTTTTTTTCTTAAAACTTGAACACCTTGTAGATCAAAAGTTAAGAGGTTTAGGACATATGTTTATTTGAACTTTTCTTCTTAAAATCGCGTAAGGATTGACACCCTTAAGGATCAGCATCTTATTCTGAAACACCCTGTATAAATTACCTGACTCTGTTAATGCTGAAGCCTCTGACAAACAAAGTGTATTGAATTTATTTAATAAATGTAATGAAGCCCCATCATTTAACATAAATGATATAGTCATTTCGCGTATGGGCAACAAATTCGATGAAGACAATACGTCCCCTTAAGATTACACTTCCCTCAAAGAAGATGTACATTGCATATTTCATAATAAGAAAACGCTTTGCAAGGATGGAAACATCGCTATTTCAGCTGATCTCACTCGACAGCAGAGAGCATACCGTTTGAAAGTTGTCAAAGAACTCAAGAATCGCCTAGATAAAGGAGAAAGGGGAATATTTATTAAATATATCAGAGGTGTTCCCACCATTGTAGTAGACAAGTCACTGAAAATGAAACACAATGCTGGACATACACAAGCATAGGATAACGCAAGCCCCATTCATATCAAGCTATATTACCAAAATGCACACAGTATGCGAGGTGGGTTAGACTTGGTTAACACTGGTATTAATTATCTACCTGAATTCGAAGTGATTATTCTCACGGAAACGTGTCTCAATGAATATATTAACAACTCTGAGGTTGGTTTACTAAACTATAATGTTTTTTCGCTGTGATCGTTCCATTCTATCTAGTTCTAAAAGTGATGGTGGTGGTGTAATGATAGCCATTAACATGAAATTTAAGACTCAAGAGATAATTATTAGTAATAAGGGTTTTGAACTATTGTTTATTAAAGTTTTCACCGAAAATACCTTCTTTATTGTTGGAGCATGTTATGTCCCTCCCAATTCTAGTTTCGAATATTTTACCGAATTTATTAAATGTGTGCAACTGTCTCTTTGTGACCTTTTAGTTGATAATGTTAAGATTAAATGTATATTGGTGGGTGATTTTAATGTCCCCGGTTATGAATGGCTAACTGAGTCTAATTACTCTACCGCACACGGATCTCATTGCAATGTTAATTTTAGGGATGCGGCATATCTTCTATCTGATTGGTGTAAAGTATACAAAATAATTCAATTAAGTAGTAAACATTACAGGAAACATCCTAGACTTGGTATTTACAAATTTTTATAATGCTGTATCTGAAACTAGTGATGAATATCTAATTAAGTGTGACGATGCTCATTGTCTATTATCTATTTCTTTTTCAATTGAAAAATTAGTTTTTAATACTGCTGATGAAATTGTATTTGATTATAAGCGTTCAAATTTTTCTGATATGGCTACACAATTAAGCAATATTAGTATTCCAAGCACAATCAATAACGAATTATCATTAAATGTTTATGTTCAGGAATTAGAAGATAGATTTCATGACCTAATAAATGAATTTGTACCCACTTTTCGGATTAACACTAGACATTTTTCTCATTGGTTTTCCAACGAGTTAATGGCAGCAATAATTAGCAAAAAAAGGTCACATACGTTATATAAGCAATATAAATCCCAATAACCGTTTTAAAAAAGATAGAGCTCATGCTAAACTTCTGGCAATCAGAGATGAAAAAGCATTTTTGTCGTCCACTGAGGAATCGATTAGGAATGATTCAAAACAGTTTTTTAAGTATGTTAATAGATTAAGTTCTAGTAATTCCATTCCTTCGGTCCTTCATTTGGGCGATGAAATTGCCGATAATGAACAAGATGTAGCCAACTTATTCGCAAAAGGAGTTTAAGTAGCGTTTATTGTATAAGAGATCTCAGTAATACCGATTTTTCTTTTGAAACTAACGATTTATACAACAATATTACTTTGACTTCTGAAGAAATTGATGAATGCATTAATAGATTGAAACCTTACAATAGCCCTGGCCCTGATAAAATACACCCTCTTATAATTATTAAATGTAGTAATGCGATCAAACATTGGTTACTTGACTTGTTCAATATTTCACCGTTGATTGAAATATTGGTAAAGATAGTCAACCTTACGGGATTATGCGACCCCGAAATTTGTTCTAAACATCAGAGGTCGGTAGTATCGCTTTGTGCTAAGAAAATACGTCAATTGTATTGTAGAATTTACAGAACAGTATTGCCGATAAATGTGAAATAGAAAACTGTAATTTTGCTGATAGTTTATGCTAAGGCACGACATTGTTGCCAATGCATCATGCCGTTGATTGAAATATTGGTGCATTGAGTCAATGTTGACAAACAAACAAAAACAAGCGTTCTACAATATACAAGAATTTATTGATTTTTGTCGACGTACTAATTAAATGTGTGTCCTTTGTTATATATTTTTTCTATTGTCTGTTAATTGTTCAATGTAATAATATTTATTTGTATCTTTCTTACGTAAGGTTATAACAATGGTTATACCATCATGACAAACACATATATGTACAAAGATTGTATACATACACATGTGAATAAAGTTTATTATTATGAAAAAAACCTGCAGATTTAAAAGTATTAATTTCGTAAAGAAATCGTTGAAAAACGTTCTCCCAAAAAAAACAATTTCTTTAAATACTTTTGAAAATTCCATACTCATATATTTATTACATTAACATCGTTTATCCGTTGAAAATGTTTTAAAATCTATTAGGCTTACGCAAGTAAATTTCTAAATTTTGGTCATTGAAATTAAAATTTTTTAACATAGAAACGCTATCCCTTTTTATGTTGGAACGAATGTTGAATTTTCTTATATTACAATCTAACGTACTCAACTGTTTGCATCTAAACAATATTATAACAAGCCTACTCATTTACTAAAGGTGTTGCTAAAAGTATGCAATTGTAGAATTTCTGACTAAGCCGATAAGGAATGTGACTCATAAACGATAATCCGGAAGACTCCTCGTAATACATTTGTTTCAATATCAACTTTAGGTGTACTTATATTTTAAGATATGATAAACGCATTAAAGAAGCATCTATGCAAAGCTTAATGATTATCTGTTTATTTGTTACAATGAAAATATTACAATCAAGATTGGTTTTAAGTATGTATTTCCCGAGCTTAGGAACAATGTCATGAACAGCAAACTGGAAATAGTCGTCAACAATAAAAAATTCAGTGGACCGATTTTGTCAACACTTTTTATATTGATCAGTGTAGCAGTGTAGCAAGATCCATGTTAAAAATTACGGACAAACATATTAATCCATCAAATTTTCCAAAAGATGCGTGTTAAATACGCCGCTCAGGTATTTAGCAATTCTGTATCTGCAGCAATTAGCAGTGCTGTGATGACGGGTCAATTAACAAGTAATACGGCGTTAGATACTGCATCTTTTTTAAAACAATTAACAACATTTTGACTGTTTAAATAGTTTTCAGTAAATGATCCGAATCCCTACAAGCGTGGTCTTTCAGTTTTTAAAGACATGCCATGCGAAACGTTGAAACGTTCTGTACAATACTTCAATTCCATCAAGTTTTATGAGAACGGTGTAGAAAGAAAAAATATATACTGTATCGCAGGTTTCCAATGGACTATAAATTCAATTTTAAGTCTGTGGGAGGACTTAAAGGGAGAAGGAACTTTGTACTTTTTAACGTCACGAATAAATCAAGATCCTCTAGAAAATGCTTTTTCAATGATTCGTGCTAGAGGAGGTTATAATGCCCAACCGTCTGCCCGCAATTTAGGCTTGCATTACAACATAACATGCACATTCGCTTGCAAATACCAATAGAACAAGGGAATTGTGAAAAAGATAACGACGAGATACTATATGGTATAGATGAACAATTTAACACTAACTATGAGGAAGAGGATAACAAAATTGGGACAAATGAAAGTGTAGAAAATAATGAAACAAAGAGATCGTCTAGAACCTGTCTGGAGAACAAAATCAATGAAGACAATGTCGTAATTAATAGTTCTTTAGAATCTTGTTCAGTGTCGTATGTTGCGGGTTATTTAAGTCACTACATATATAAAAAGTACATTGTAATACGTGTGGAAATGCTAACAGTTAACGACTCAAGTGTTTTCAATGTGAACGAATCATTAATTCTATATAAAGATTACAGCAAATCTGATGGAATTAAATACTTACACAGACCATCACCCGAATTCTCAAAATTTGTGTTTTTTATTGAAACTTTTACTGAAGAATTTCATCTTTTTAAAACAGATTATGGTTTATTGGAAAAAATTAAACTCCGTATAAAAAATGTCTCAACAGCAGTGTGAATTCATGGTTCAGAGAATGCGACACTCATAAACTGTTAATTATCGATCAGTTGGTTAAAATAAAACTATATCGAACCTTAAAGTGGGAGGCTAATAAACATATTTCTAATAGCTATAATTACAGTGATGTCACAAAACCACACCGTAAAATAAGAATATTATCTGCATAAATAAGTGTAAATGTTTGGATATGTTTTATGTATAGCATTGTATTAGGTACGTTATTATTTATGTGTAAATTGTTTGTAAATTATTACTATTATTTTAGATCAGTTGGAATTGTAATTTTTGAAACAATGTTTATAATTAATGAGCTATTTTTACTTTAATTAAACTATTTTAATTCGAAACCATGATATTTTGATACAGTTTCAAAGAGTAAAATCTAACTTTTTATCTCTACTAACAGATAACAAAGTGTCACTTTTCGTAAATTATTTTTTTCCCTCGGGAAAAAGTGAGTACTATTTTTAACACCAAATTTCCCTCAATAATTTTCTAATTCTATTGTAATATGATTTTTCAATATTAAATCGTCATTTATTTCGTCACAGAAAAGAATAGTGTATTATACACGTATTATCCGCACCGCGTCGGGAGACAACACACCTCAAGCTAAAATCTAGTACTTTTATTTTTAGAAGTAATAGGAATAGGTTTTATTACCAAGTGAATTTAAATTTGAAGGTCTAGTGGAACCCACTTTCCCTAAAAAACACGGTAACTTGTTGCCTTTTGAATTGAAAAATTTGAAAACCAATTTTATTTAAAATCCTTTTCAACTGAACACGTAAAACAAGTAGATACAAAAACCAATAATTTTGCGTTTCTGAACTCTAGTGGTATTTCTCCCAGTATGTTCTACTTTATTCCTAACGAAGTTATTAAATGACAAACAAATGTCAACATTATTATTTGCAAGTTAAAAAATAAAGTGCAAGCATAATTTGTAAAATAATTGTTTCTTATTTATCTAACACCGACCAAACCAAACTGTTTTAACAAATAACGCTTCGCATGTATTTTAGTAAATTATTAAAAAAACATTGTCATTAAAATCCAAGATATGTATCATCAATGGTATTATTCATAAATGAAAAATTCGTCACTTTTAATTACTAGTTAATACGTTTACTAAATATTTGAAAACGTTGCAACATTGTATTGACAAAAGTAAATTTTACGGATTGTATGTTGCGCCATTTTTACAACGGTGGAATAAATTGAACTATTCTATTTCAAGAATCGTACACATTATAACTTAGCGCTTCAGTACAGGTGAAAAAGTAAACAAAAACGCAACCCAACATGCATATGTGAATTGCATCCGTGATACAAGCAAATACAAGCGGTTGACTATCTTTACCAATATTTCAATCAACGATTTCACTGAAACTCGGCGTGTTTCCGCATCGCTGGAAATTTTCTTTTCTTTCACCATTCTTCAAGGGAGGAGATCATACAGATATTAATAATTACAGACCGATTAATAAATATAAGGTTTTTGCAAAAATGCTCGATTATTTAGTGTCTACAAAGCTTGATCCGTATTTTCGAAAATACATCAGTTCAAACCAACATGGCTTTCTTGATAGCAGATCTACCGTTACAAATCTTTCTGTGTATTCTGAAATTATATTGGAAAATAAAATTCGGGCAAAGTAATCGACTCGATTTACATTGATTTCACTAGGGCCTTTGACCTTGTTAATCTCAGTTTACTAGTTAGAAAACTTACTTACTCCTTACTCCGGTGGTTTGAATCTTACTTAAATGGGAGACAGCAGAGTCGAATAGGAAACTTTGTATCTTGTGAAATAGATGTGTTATCAGGAGTTGGACAGAGAACTCATTTGGGCTCTCTATTGTTCCTAATATTTACTAATGGTATTACGGATTGTATTCATTATAGTGAGATTTCCTTGTTTGCTGATGACACTAAATTATTTAAGGCAATCGAGTCATCTCGAGATTCGTTATTCCTTCAATTGGATATCTGCTCTTTTGGAGAGTGGTGCGAATTAAATGGTCTTGAATGCAACATCAAGAAATGCTTTGTTATCAGATTCGGAAGAAGTAACATTATTCCGTTTCCTGACTATCTGTTACAAAAATAATCTATTAGAAAGAGTGAATTACATTAGGGATCTTGGAGTCATATTTGACTCTAAAATGTCGTTTGTATATCATGTGGAATATCTCGATATAACAATTCGCAAAAGATTTACTTCATTAAAAGGTTCTCAAAAAATTTAAGTCAATATCCACTTTTCGTATACTTTACTTTTCTTATATATACTCGAAGCTGATGTATGCATCTACGGTTTGGAAACCATATGAGAGGGGTCTAATAAAAAGATCGAATCGCTTAATACTCTTTTCTTAGATATGCTGCAGTCAAGACAGGTAATGCACTACATTATACAGACCACAACTTTTCATCAATTTATAAATTGTTCAACATTAGCACTTTGGAATCGGCTAGAGATAGAGTTGATATCTTGTTTGCATTCAAAACTTTAGCAAACTATATTGATGGCCCCGACCTTTTGAAAAAATTGATTTTTATATTCCACCGAGGAGGCTAATAGCGATTACTTTATGTATTCTGCGTTACGAGTTGGCCAAAGGAACAATATAGTTTTTCGGTTATCTGAAATATGTAATAGTAATGCCCATTGGCTTAATCTGTATTGCTCTTCCCTTTACCAAGTTTGTAAGAATTCCAAGCAGTTATATTGAAATATGAATGAGCGCGTAAACATAATCGGGTTTGATTAGACTCAACTAAAAAGCAAAGATAGTCAGATAAACAGATGCGTATTAGATTTAATTAATTTTATTGTTAACTTGTAAAATTGTTACACAGAAATGTATAATTTTATGTATGGGGCTTGCCCAGTTGAAACTAACTAAACAAATAAATAAAAAAATTCAAGAACGTTAGCTACCATGTACCTGGACCTGTCTTAAGAGTTTTGCATTATATAAGCAGTTATGCATATGTGTGGGTTTTTTTTACTTTTTACGACGCACTTTCTATACATGTTCGTGTGCCTGCACACTTTCGATAGTCTTTTACACGTTTGTGAGTATCGGAATGATGTGAAGTTCTACGGTAAACCCTTGTTTTTGTGCTATGATATCATATTTCACTTGGTTTCTTCTAGACATTTCATATTACGGTTTTTCATCACTGCTTCTTCTGTCATTCTTTCATATGCATCTTCCATAATATCATTTTGTACTTATTATTTACTCTGTTTTTTATATTGCATTTGTGATATAGGCCAATTTATGCAATTATTATTGTTTATTGTTTCGTCTGAGAGATTTAGTGTATTGTCACTCTTATTCTGATGTAAAACCTTTGGTTATTGTTGTTGGCTGGATTTTTTTATTTATAGTGTGTTCCATCTAATTAAATGAGATACAAACTTGTTCTTCATAAATTTCACAATTTAAGTGGTTTGTGTTTACGGATTTTTTTAAATTACCTTGCATTTTTGTCAAGTTTTAGAACCGAATTCAGAGAGTTTCCTAATTCTCGACTCAAAAATAGTGTTTGATAAGGAATGATTGGTAACAAAAATTATACTAAACTTCAATGTAATTTAGCTGATTTCACCCATTAGTTAAGACTTTTAGTCACTCATTGCATTTTACTTGTTTTTGAATACCGTTCAGTTGGGTTACGGTATGAGTGGGAGTGGAATTTGGCCGTTAGTTTTGTTTTTATATTGATCTTAGCTGTGTGATTTGTTTATGATTAAGAATAAATTGTAGTTACCTCTTGATACTTATTTATTAATTATGATATAAGATATAATAATGACAAAACAGAGAAAGAACTTTACATGTTAATGATATAGTCACTACCCCTACAAAAAAAGTGTTTTAACGAGTTTCCTCATCCCTTAATTACGAATGCTGACGATGCAGCTCGAACTTACAAGAACTTAACATTAGCTTCGCTGAACGTATTATAATAGCGCTCTTCGAGTAAAGCTTTGAGAAATCGAAACAGTTTTGATCGATGGTTACCATCAGTACAGTATACATCTACGCTAGCGTTGAAGTAGCTAGCAAAGTCGGCACGCTGTTTCGATTTCAGTGACGGCGAGAGATTTTGAATACAAAGTGATATGTTTCTGTTTTGCAACATCATATAAAGCAGTAATTTTAATGTTTTCAAACAAATTAACCACTGTGATCTTTTCATTATCCACGATAGCTATTACAATGGTATTACCGAAGAATTATATATTCTTTGGTATTACTCTATGGTAGACTCTATTAGGCAACTTATTATACACATGTGCATTTTTTAAAAATCATACAACTTAAACTTGTTTTTGTTAAAAACAATAATAACTATATTCTTTTAGACATCATACATTTATATTATTCGTTTATATTTTATATAATAATAATAAATTATTTGTAAAACCTCTTAGAATTGTGAATGGTTTAATTACATTTGATATAAACTAGGGACTTATATTTATTGGGGTTTTACATTGAGTAGACTACCGTTTTGTTATGATAAATAAGCGCTTTATCATCAAAAATGTAGGATACCAATGATAAACAGTTTTTTATCATTCCTATGTAGAACATAAATAGTTCATTCATTGTTTATATTTTGTTGTAATTGAAAACAAACGGAAGTCTAATTAATACAATCCATAATTTCAATTGTGAATACAAAGTAGCATTACTGTAAAACTACAAACTTCAACGTGTCCCATTAACACCATTTACTTTTTCAAGTGATTCGTATCTTGGGATATGAATGTACAATCAAATAACCTGAAGAACAAGAAAATCTTAACTAATGTACTTTTATTAACAATAATTTACAATAATATCATACTTATATATATATATATATATAAATTGATTTTTGAGTCATAAATATACAAATAAACAGGTCTTGAAAACTTGATACCTTTAAAAAATATTGATTAATAGTGCTACTTTATAAGTGAATTCACAGCACAATTTAAGTCTCTTGAATGTAATAATGATCATTACCAGTATAAATATAAAGAAAAAAGCTTATTAAAGTTCACTGTAATTAAACTCAAAAGTATAAAAACCTAAATAATTCATACTTTTTTTACATGTACACATTTACACTCAGTATATAACAATTAATAATTTGGATTGTAAGGTGCTTGCTTTAAATATCCATCATTAAGGGGTGGACGTGGTTCTGCCGGCGGTTGTCCAACAGCTTCGGTATAAGAAGGTGGCAAGTGAGAAAAGTTCTGTGCAGTTGGAGGATACGGTGTTACATGTGGCGGTGGATATGCTGTTGGATATGGAGTTGCTGGTGGATATCCACCTGCTGCAATATAATTCAATTGTAGAGTAGCGTACATTATAAGAATTAAACAATAACAAAGTGGAGAAGGAACATACCTAGAGGCATCGGATAAAAGCCCGGAGCTTGTAAATCAAGTATAGTTTAATTAGATATGGGGGTAACGTCAAAAAAATTGAAATCTTACCTGGTGCTGGAGGATAAGGTGAAATTGGTGGAACTTGATATGCTCCAGATTGGTATCCGGCATTAGGTACAAAGCCCGCAGGAGGTAGTGGTTGCTGATGTCTTGGATCTACTGGATATGGTGGAATGTTTTGACTAATTGGTTGTGTCACTGTCACAGTAGCCGTCGGCACTATAAAATAAATTCAGAATTAAAAACAAATTAGAAAACAATGCAACTAACCTCCATAAATTGTTCCATCACGGTGCTTTTTGCAACACCAACCACAAATCGAAAATAACACACAAAACACTATAAATAATACTATTGGTAAGAAAAAATCCATTTTGTTTGTTGATATCCACTATTATCTAAGTACTTCTCTCAAGATTATGATGAAATGTAAATCAATTAAATGTGTTGCTATATGAATCATCAGGTCCTGTTCATATTCTTATCTATTAATTATAATACACCCGTATTATCGATAAGGCAACGTTAAAAACTTGTTAACGTTTAATTACTTTAAATAGTTAAGTAACACCTTCGAACAAACAAACTTGCTGTAATAATTTTTAGGAAATGCACGGTAAGCAACTACAAAATAGTGGAAGTGATTATTGATCCGATTTCGGTAGTTGTATTATTGCTACAACGGTTGCTGTGGGGTGCTTCCGTTATCGTTCGATATGAGTATGTTTACAAATTCGTTCAATTTTATTTTTACTGTAGTTTTATATATTTTTCTTGTAATGTTGTCGGTGTCCAAAATAATCAAGCGGTGTAAAGTATTTGTTTTGTTTTTGTATTTATTAAAAGATAACTTTTATTGACTATTAACGTTGCAAAATAGAAAGACGTAAAATGAATAATAGAAACATAGTGCCAATAATTTTTTTTTTATTTAATACTTTCACTTATTATTTTATAAAATTGCAAATGATGGAAACCGCAGGAAAAGTTTTGAAATGACAATGTTATAAAAGACCTTTATAACTATGGCGTGTAATCAGGATTCTTTATAGATTATTTATCTCTTCGATACCTATAATTTTTATTAAAATACTTTTTGTCTATTTCGTAAACTAAAAGATACAAAACTTTTCACATAATTGGATCATCATGTATATAAGATGTTTGGTTATATCTACAACTGTAAGTACGGAAAATTATTGCCCCAAGGTCGGATGCACACTATAGTAAATTTTTTTAACCTTGGCAATCATGTGATACCAGTGGTGTCGCTGCTAAATTTTGTTGAGTTAAAGGGATAACATGTGGTTTGAATTTAAAAAAATTATATTTGTCTTAAATGATGCTTTAAAGTCAAAAATAAGGTACAATTGATTAAAAAAAATCCTACAATTACTGTTACCCCTAATGATGTGTAGGTAATCAAAAACTATTGAAATGCTATTCAGTAATATTGTGGTTTCCGATATGACTAATCTCATTTGCACTTACGCACTTTCTCTAGCAATTAACTGCATTCCAAAATGTATTTATTTTTTTATTTTCCAAGTTTGTATTCGGTGTTTAGTATTCGTCTTGATGCCAGTGGTTTAATTCTACTGGGTCAACACGGACAAGTAATACATAACCAAACGCGCGAACTTAGATAAGATGTGGCTGCTTTTACTGAATTACAGGGTGTTTTATTTAAAAATTTAAAGTAAACGCACGAATGTATACTGTGGTCAAAGTACTTTAAAACCATTTCACGTATCCTTGTCATGCTTGGTAGGAAGTGTAGGTCTTGAACACCTTACTAAATTATATTAAATCAAGGTTTCTGGCTACTGCCATAGGCGTACAACGGAGGAAGCAATTTTTTGACTGGGTACAAATTTTCAAATAAAACACCTTGTGTAAGCAATCACATTTTAATATCTAAGTAATTTAAGTTAAATCTTAATATTTTGAACTGAGCTTTCTACACTTAAAATATGTCCAATTCATTATGATACACACTGTATAGGATATAAAATTATGATGTAATTCTCCTAGAAGATCACTTTAATAGGTATATTTTTCAATAATTCGATGTGGAAACAGTAAATGATAATTGCTCTTCCAAATCGTACGACACTAATTAACAGTTTAAATTATTCAATTACATTTAATTTTCAAGTCTAATTAAATTTTCATGTTTGTCCAACTGCATAAATATACAGCGTGTCCAGAAATTTCTAGACATATGAGAATTTTCTTTATTGTTGATTTTACGAAAAAAGTTATTCTTTATAAAAGTTCTGCTTGATGCGCAAATAATATTGACATATCAAAACTTAAAATATCATGTACAGGGCGGCAAAAAATATAGAAACACAGAATTGCTTTAAGAGGGAAGTACCCTCAATTTCTATTTTAGAGCAAATTGTTTTAAATAAACTTTACTAAGGACTACAGAACAAGGTCAGATAAAATTTTCGTTGAAATATTTTAATTTACAGAGTACATCAAAAACATCTAAAAATCAATGATCCAAATAAAAACAGATAGTTTAATATGAAAAATTATGTCTCCACATGCCCTCCTTCTTTTTCCATGCAAACTATAGTACGACTTGAAATTTCTGTCACCGTCGCACGTATCATATTAGGAGTTATTTCTTGGACACAGTTTGTTATTACTGCTTCAAGATGGTCAATATTCTGAAAAAGGTCTATGCCCATACACCATTTCTTTTAATCGGCCCCATAAAAAGAAGTCCAGGGGTGTGACGTCTGCCTATCCAACGTTGCGGAAATACTTCATTCAAATACCTAGTTACTGTGTTAGTACTATGGCATGGGGCTCCATCATGTTGATACCAAATTATACGTCTTATATTTAGTGGCAGTTCGTCAAGAAACTCAGACAACTGGTTCCTTAAGAAGTTCAAGTAAGTGGCAGCATTTATAGTGTGTCGGAAAAAGTATGGTCCAACGATCCGATCATTAAAAATGTCACACCAACCATCGGTTTTAAATGAATATTGACTACGGCATTTGATTATAAAGTTTGGATTGTTGTCACTCCACCAGCGATAATTTTGAGAGCATACCACGCCGTTGGAAGTAAACATGGCCTCGTCCGTAAATAATATTTTCTTGCAAAAATGGATCGTCTTTTACACTCGCCTTTGGAACCATTCGCAAAATAAAAATTGAGTACTTCCCTTTTAACACAACTCTGTGTTTCTATATTTTTGCCGCCCTGTACATGATATTTTAAGTTTTTATATGTCCAATATTATTTGCGCATCAAGCAGAACTTTTTATAAAGAATAACTTTTTTCGTAAAATCAACAATAAAGAAAAAATTCCCATATGTCTAGAACTTTTCTGGACACGCTGTATACATATGTCAATAGTTAATTAACGACATTAGGCCGATATGTACCAAATAACAGGCGAGGTTGAATGTTTGTAAAATTGAGGCGTAACAAAGCGAAGCAGAGATTTTATACATCCAATCGAGCCTGCTATTTGCTTATTGGACGTGTTTCGTTCAATATTTCAATATTTTTCATAAACTCATCGGAAAATAACTTTCTTGAGAAGAAAAACAGAACAAACAAATCGCAACATCCTACTTTATTTGTGTTGTCATGGAATTTTTCGTTATCGTTATTAATGACATTAGGCCGATATGTAGCTAATAACAGGTGTGGTTGAATGTTTGTTAAATCGAGGCGTAGATCGAGGAATAAATTGTACGCCATATTTGTACACCAAGCATACTGTTTCGCGCAGAACTCCCACATCTTTCTGATCTTTGATGATGGTTGATGTCATGTTACGAACGAGTAGAAAAAGGTAAACTACAATTACTTACACGGGATAGTTGAGCATATTTTCACGTTATGTACAAAGATAGCAAAACATTTTAGTATTTTTTTAATTAAGAAGCAGTAAACACTAAAATTATTGAGAATAAATCTAACCTCAAATGCTTAATCAAAACAAATTTATTTTGTAATACAATTTCTGAGCTTGCGTAGTATTAGCTTGTCGAAATTCTATGTCCATCTCATTTACATCAATACGACTGCATTTATCTTTTGTTTCACAATTGAAATTCAACCTCATCAATGTAAATAATCGGCAATGCTACAACCATAAATTATATATAATCAAAGGTTCTCATACTAACAAACGTGTAAAGAGTATCGAAAGTGTACGGAGACAAAACATTTTCCTCGAAAAATAAAATAAACGTCTAACAGTGTCGCAACCTAATAATTTTGATAGAAAAAAATTAGGTTTTGAAAAAGAAAAATTGGAAAAGTTCCTGTGAATATTAGGAAAACAAACAAAAGTTCTTTTTTTTGGACCGTAAGTTGGAATTTTTTTATTTAAAAATGTTCTAGTAGTAACAAATCTTGCAAAATATTTTAGGCAATCCGAAAGACTCAATAAAAATGTGTGATAAATCGAGAATCTATAAAATAAATTGTATATACTGTAACCAAGTATATACAGGCTGTTCTAAATTAAGTGAGCACTATTGGTAACTTTGTTATTCGTGGAGATACAATGTCAGTTAATTAGCAAACTAGTAGCTTTTTTTCCGCTGGTTACGATGATGAAATCAAAAAAATAATTGACTGTAGTGTTTTAAGAGAAAATGAGGACAATGTTTTTTTAATAGAACACCCTGTACATTTCTTACTAAACAACTTTATAATCAATGCTGTAACAATTGCAATTAAAAATAAGCGAATTATCAGCATATTTTTCTTTTATACTAGTTGGCCATGAATGGCTGTGAAATAAGATTCAATTTTACTTTTTTCATATTATTTATGCAACAAGAAAATAATACAACAAACTACATTAAATGTGCAAACACATCACCATTTTGTTCAATTCATTTTCGAGCATTTTTTATAACACTGTTTGTAGTTTTTAGAACTGTTCTGCCATCTATGGATCTTATAATGTTTCTAATACTATTTTGAAGTTCAGCTAGGTTCGCATATCTTCTTTTGTAGACTTCGTCATTGACATAACCCCAAAAGTAAAAGTCTAATGGAGTTATGTCAGGAGATCTTGGGGGCCAACGTATCGGACCATTTGTCGCCAGTTATCTATTTTGGAAATACCTTTCTAATAACACTCTGACTTCGTGAAACTGATGGGGAGGAGCTCCATCTTGCTGGAAATATATTCGGATACGCGCCTCTAAATTGCTGATCATCTAAATATGTTTTAGTAATTCTGACAACATATCAACGTATCTCCTCCCTGTTAAAGTGCGCCTATAAAACATTGGTTCAATTATTTGGCTGCCTATTAGACCGCACCACACATTGATACTAAATTGTCTTTGAGGATTTCTGGGATGAACAATAAATAAATTGTTCTTAGACAAATAGTGCATGTTATTGGGATTAAACATTCCTCTGTTTGAAAAATTAGCTTCATCGCTCTACAAAATGCATCTTAAATAGTTCAAATTTTGCCTACACGTATCTACAATCCATTGGCAAAAACTAATCTTCTTTCAGTATCACCAGATAATAATGTTTGTACCGGTCGATATTTAAAGGGTATAAATTTATACTTTTTCAAAATTCTCCAAATGGTACATAATTTTATACCACTGTTTTTTGCCAAATCTCTGGTTGAATTATTTTTGTAGGCTTTGAAATATGCCAGCACATTTACTTCTACTTCTTTATTTATAATAAATTGTTTTTTGAGTTCTAGTTTTCACGAAAATTCTTTCATTACTTCTAAATTTTCTGTAAAATTTTAAATATCTTGTCTGGTTGATTACGTTCAGGATACAGTTGGCCATATTGTTCCAATGCTTGGAGACTCCAAACACTGAAACAATATGGTCAAATGTATCTTAAATGTAATCAACCATACAGAACATATTTTTAAAATTGTACAGAAAATTTAAAATAATAAAAAAACATTTTCCTCATCTTTTTTAAACGCTACATTCAATTTCATTACATTTCTAATTTCATAATCGTAACCAGCGGAAAAAGTTAGTAGTTTGATAATTTAACTGACTTTGTATCTTCACGATTAACAAAGTTACCAATGGTGCGCACTTAATTTAGAACAGCCTGTATAAGACAAACCAAGAGACCTATTAAAACTCGTTTAAAAAGAGCACTTAGCTTATGTTAAATATTACACAAGTCCAGTGTTGCCATGCATATGCTTGAAAATAACCATAGAGTAGCCGACATTAAATTAATAGACCCGATCAGTGGTGACGTCAAATTAAACCGCTAAAATCAAAATTCGGTACTTGGCAAAATTGTGGTCGAAAAGTGAACCTTAAGTACATGGACTTAAGGGTGATAATAAAATAGGTCAATAAAAAGTGGTTGGTTTTCCAATATACACACATAAATAAGGGAAATCGTTTTCATATTCACTAATTCTGAACCTTTATCTTTCATCTAGTATCAATATTACATTTTCAAATAGCATATTTTTATTATAAATTAAAATTAATTTTTATACTACAAATACATGCGCAGAAATCAGCTGGCGGGAACAGTAATTTTAGAAATACGCACCGGGTTAACCTTATACTTTGTAATTGCTGTTTTCCTTTGTTGTTCCTGGCGTTACTCTTGTTTCTTTTTATTAGCTTATTTACTCGTTTACTTCATTAGTTTGTTCTTTATAATATAATTTATAGTTTAATTTAATAGTACTTCATAGTAATTAGGTTATGGTTAACCCGGTGCGTATCTCTAAAATTACTGTTCCCGCCAGCTGATTTCTGCGCATATATTTGTAGTATAAAAATTAATTTTAATTTATAATAAAAATATGCTATTTGAAAATGTAATATTGATACTAGATGAAAGATAAAGGTTCAGAATTAGTGAATATGACAACGATTTCTCTTATTTATGCGTATATATTGGAAAACCAACCAACTTTATTCATCTATTTAATATAACCCTTAAGTCCTTGTACTTAAGGTTCACTTTTTCGTCCACAATTTTGCCAAGTACCGAATTTTGAATTTAGCGGTTTGTACGTGACGTCACACTAATCGGGTCTATTAAGAAAGTAGAAACGAACTTGATTCTTATGAACGTTTGGAAATTTTCAAAAACAAATGTTTGTTTGTAAATTATGATGATCCCGGACCACTAGGTTTTTCGTAATTATTTAAGTTTATATAAGAATCAATAAGAGGTAATGATGCATCACACGCAGATAGTATATATGAGCTTTTATTTTTAGTGTCAGTTCGTTGATGATGATAGCTAAGCTATCGAAAGACGTGTTCGAGTATTTTCTTTTCTGTTACAGACAGACGTTGCAGTTTAGAGTACCATTCCTTTGATTAATTTTACTAGAAAAAGCTTTTTAAGCCTCAAGATTTTACCCAACAAATTTATTTTCTTATAGACACCATATTCAATTTTCATGGAGTATGATAGCGGTACTACAGAAAAATATTAAAAATTCATGAAACACTTACCTAGTGAATAAGGACAGACAATAGTTTAACAATCAGACTTCTGTATAGTTGTACCTGCATTACTAATTTTTGTAGTACTTGATATTTAAGTGGAAAGAGTTTGTTAATCTAAATTTATTTATAAACAAACAACAGATAAACGTTAGTATTGGTATCTTTTTCAAATCCTATTTCTTCAATAGAAACAAATATATTATCAATCGTTTGATAACGTGAGTTAATTTGAGTTGAATCTCATTTATGTTAAGAAAAACAATGTTTTTAATCAGATATTGATTCTAGCATGCACTGTTCTGATAGTTTATTTTAAGTTCAGTTTGTTTCTAAAGTACAAAAAGTTTAAACGAATCATTATACAGGGTGGTCCAAAAATATAGGTCACAAACTATACTACGCTACTATAACCATATAAAGTTATGAAAATTTTTTTTATACATTTTTGTTCAGTTGGGCTTACTTAAGGAGGTACGGCCCTGTAAAGTTTCAATTCAAAATTGGTTTTTTCTTATTATCTCAGAAATGAATGAAAGAAAAAATCTGAAAATTTATATGTAAAATACGTTAATATGATACATAATTTATTAAAGTTTTAAAAATGTATTACGCAGTAGCATAGATACCGGGGTAGCTGTGAGGATATTATTTAAAAAAATATATAAATCTTAGAAATTTCGATCACCCTGTACGAAGTTTGGAATAAGAACTTTATTACGGACAAAAAAATGTTTTTTCAATTTTTTAATAAATTGCTTATTCCAAAATTCGTTACAGGGTAATCAAAATTTCTAAGATGTACAATTTTAAATAACAACCTCACAGCTACCCATCCGCCACTGCTTAAGATCTTTTTTTTGAAAAGTGAACAAAGTTTATAAGAAAAATTTTCATAATTTTTTATGCTTAGTAGCGTAGTACAGTTTACGACCTATTTTTTGGACCATATATACGAACTTCGCAATTTTATCCGAAAAACATGGCGATTCGATACCGTCGAATTTCGTAAAAAACCGTTTTCACAGATACCATTTTTAATAGTGTCTTTTGTGTTTCACAGTAAATTTCAATAAATTATGGTTGTACTAGGTAACGTATGAAAAATCTTCGTAATTATGGGAGATGCTAAATTTAATTAGTAGTATTTCAAATAACTCTTTATTTATAGGCAAATAATTAAAATAGCTATCTTAATCAGTCTAGATTATAATAATCGAGATTAACGAGATTATAATAATTCCCCTGAAGTTTACTGTTCAGAAAAATATTTCGTACCCACATTCTTTGTTTTTGTACTTTCTTTTTCTTTTACCGATATTTGATTTTTTAACAAATACAATAAATATAAATTACGAAGATTCTTTCTTGCGATACACCGCAATCATCCATAATTTTAGGTTAGAAATAACAGAGGAACAAGATAAAATGGAAGAATACGATTTCGTATCCGAAGTTCGGACCGCCATGTTTATACAACTCTGTGAACAGAATTAAGATGGTAATGGAGACACTACGTTGTTTACCAGAATCTACAGTTGATGGTCGAATCTTTGGATCGAATAAAGTAATGAAAAATTACGACACAAATTCTCTACGTGTTTTACATTCGAATGGAAATTTCAATCCATAATTATTACAAAACTTAACGGGAAGGTTATGAAACAAAACATGAATTAAATGTCAGAAAAGAGGCACGCTTCCAGAAAGAGTTTAATGAAGAGTTTTACTAAACTTGTTAATATTTTTGGGAAAAAACAAGAAGTCACAAGAACCATGCCTCCATTACGCTATTTTCCAAATACCCTTAAAGATTATAGTGGTACTAATAATCTAGAAATGTCGAAGATCACATAAAATCTGAAGTTAATGATATGATTGATAACATTGTTACAAACTTCAAACCTGTACAGTTGAATGCAGAAGATGGATTGTATTTGGGCACTGCTGGAATCTCATACATGTACTATCATCTAAGTAAAATACCTACATTTCAAAGTCACTCTAGTGCATACATTGAATATGCTATGGAATACCTGGAGCCATCTGTTGCAGTTGCACCAAAATTTGCTTCTAATATAAAGAGCGTACCTTCATTTCTTTTTGGGTAATTGCGGATATACGCACTTGCTGCAGTACTTTACAACAAAACGAAAAATAAAGAATCGTGCGATTATTTTAAGCATTTGTTTTATGAAGCTGGAAATACTTGTAAACAATTAAATTTTTAGATTGTGGTTCGGATGAATTGTTTGTAGGACGTGCCGGTTATCTTTGTGCTGCCTTGTGGTTAGCGAAAGAGACTAATTCTGATCCAAACCTCGAAGATTTGCATGAAATTTGTCGGGTAATAATAACTTCAGGCCGAAAATATGCAACACAACATAGATGCAACTGTGCTTTAATGTATGCTTATTATGATGTGCAATATCTCGGTGCAGCTCATGGGATTTGCTCGATTTACAGATCTTATTAACTGTACCTGGTTATTTAGATGCTAATCCATCCGATGCTAAGCATGTGAAGAACACTGTTGACTATTTGTTAACTCTTCAAGATGCAGAGGGCAATTTTCCAAGTGCAATTGAAGAAGTGGGTAAAAGACATGACTTGATTCATTGGTGTCACGGTGCACCGGGGTTATTTATTTAATGGCTAAGCGTACTTAATATGGAGCAGATAAATACCTACATTCGATGCAAAAAATGGGCGAAATTGTATGGGAGAAAGGGCTGTTGAAGAAAGGTCCTGGTATATGTCATGGAATTGCTGGAAATGGCTACGTCTTCTTGTTACTATATCGATTGACCAATGATCATAAATACCTTCATAGAGCTAAGGCTTTTGCGCAGTTTATGGAAACTGAAGATTTTAAACGCCAAACTCGAGTACCTGATAATCCATTTAGCTTATATGAAGGAATTGCAGGGACTGCTTGCTTCTTAGGTGATTTAACTATGCCTTCACAAGCAGCGTTTCCATTTTCGACGTTTTCTAAAACAATTCACTTTATTAATTTTGTTTACTTTTCTGCTATAAATGTATTCTAATTCATTGGAAAAATATATATTCATTTTATGTTAAACATTCATTACTTTGTACTTGACCTGATATTGAAGTGAGTTTTCAGATAATTACTTTTTTATCTCTGAACTGGTATCATTGGGGTGTCAACGACGGAACTCCCACCTACTTATTAATTAGCAAAATAAAAAAACAAGTTAAAATGTTACGGTTGTACTACATCAGGTAATCGGCTCCCTCTCTGTAGTCTCTGTAGGTGCCATTTTGAAGAGTTGTTATTTGTAGTCCGTGGGCCCGTGACATAGTGTGTCGGGAAACTTGTATGTCAGCTTTTGATCTTATGTATAGAACGCTATGAAACGTGCAGATCCGCGACATGAGGTCCAAAAAAGTTTACCGTTAGATTTGGGCCCATACAATATTGGATGCAATATATTTTTTCAAATTGTACGTCAGCTTTTTTGTAGACAGGTTTCTAAGGTATGGTTTAGTTCCCACACCCAAAAGCTGACGTTTTTGTCCAGACCCAAACGTTCAGGCCCATACAAGGCCGACAAAAATGGCAAGGACTTGGAAACATTTATTTCTTGACTTGAGAAACACAATTCGTTTTCTAAAACACCTGAACTATCTTCTTTATCATTAGGGGCGGTAGCAGATGAAAACCTAAACTGTGATAAAGTGTTTAAAGTTAGAACACTAAAGATTGAAAACAAAATATTTAATGAGATACATTTGAAATGAAAGTTAGCTGTTAAGTCTCTAGCCTTTATAACGAAGTCTATGACAACTAAAACCAACACAGTACATGTGAACCCTTATACTATTTTACATCGGATGGTGTGTACAATAAGGAGTGGTAAAAGACTTAAAGAGCTATTTCAGTTTGAATTATGTACTTATCCTCCATCGTTCTTCGACGAATCTAGAATGATGAGGAAGAAAAGCCAATCTTCAAGTGTGACTATTTTGGTTCCAACTTCAAATGAATCGACAATCATTTTAGATTCAGAGAAAGTGTCGTATATAGTTGATGGAGGTTACCTAAGAAAGCTCAGAGCCAGATTTTCCGTCTACAGGTTTATATGGCCTACACCGGTAGAAGCCTCTTTCCCATTAAAAAAGTAACGCATTTTGAAAAAGTTGTGAGTTGTCGTTTTTTCAAGGACAAAATACATTCCTGTATAAAAAATTAGTTTCCTGTCATATTTTTTCCAAAAATCTGAAAAATACAAAAACTTCTACTTTTACACCCTCCGTAACTCAAAACCGTCTACCTTAGCAAGATTATGCAAAGGATCATTTTTAAAATGTAGATTATTTTTATATATGGCACTTTTACGCTAAACCATATGGTATTCAAAATATTTAAGCAAAACTGAAAAAACTACTAATATTTCCTCATTCCTTTCCCAAACCCGACCCATAAAATGGTGTAATTTTTACCAAACAATATGTGGACTATACATATAGAATAATTTGAAATTTGAGGAAACTTTTACTTTGGATGTTGAGGTTTGGTTCTACTAATAATTAAAAAGTTGACGATATCAGCCATTATAAAAATTAGGGTTTACCTGTTACGATATTTTGTATAAAACATACTAGTTTGTTATACTAGAATGACACGTTATAACATAGTCGCTAAGCAATATAGTGTAACAATTAATTTTATCCACAATGCAGTTTTACCTAAATTAAGTCTTATACTTTATTAAAGTTATGGTCGTGGAAAAATAGTGAATTTTCCCTCGCACGATACCTTTCACTTTCCGTGCTAATCATGTAATAGTTATTTACATAACTTATTTTGATTAAATAAATCATCGTCCGGCGTGGATCACAGCATCTCTACGGACGCACGCAGGAGGAGAGACAGAAGCTCTTATAAAGAACGCCGTCAATTGCCGCGACATTGCTTGTGAGACAGGGTGGCCTACTCGAGCAGAAGAACCATTAATGCCAATGTTGCTTAGAGACACTCCGAAGCCTACGCAGATCTATTAAGAACAAAAGACCGGGGTGATTCTGTTCCATGGTAACGCGGGTCCACATATCTCATAGGGTTACACATGGGAAACTGGCCAAGTTCAATAGGGAGCAGCTTGACCATCACAGCCAACTCGTACATATTGCTTTGAGATTTCCATGTGTTTGGTCATCTAAAAAAACATCTGAAAGAAAGCGCTTCAACTCGGATGACGACCCCAAGGACGCTGTGAAGGAGTAAAAATTACAATGTTTATAAAATTAATTGTTATAGCGTATTGGTTAGCGACCATGTTTTAACGTAGGTCCTAAACAAACATTTCAGACCCGATGGTACCCCGTCAAGATCCCGGCTTTGATCCTGAACTAGAAGGTTCGAGAAGTGCGTAAACGTCTACACAAAGAGTTTTCCAAACAGCTTTTGGGCTCGGAATAGGTTCTGATGGTTAGATTAATACATAAAATGAACGCACGGAGCCTGGAGCACCACGCATGCATCCTGGACTCGCTAAAAGTCAATAAGTGTTTTATGATCTATGAAATGTCGCTTCCCGAGCGTTTACTTCATTGTAAGGCGTATAAACCAGGTGCAAGTGGCACAATACTCTCTGCGTGATCCAGCAATGCCACATCATCTCCTATGTTGGTGGGCCTAGTTTACTCATTCTTGGTGCAAAATGGCGCAAATTTAATACACGATCGTCAATCGGCCTAGTAATTCTTAGCGCATTTTGCTACTGCAATCTTAGACTCAGTTAAGGTCAAAGTTAAGTTAAGTTAAGGTTCACCCCAACCGCTACCTTTTGAAACCCGGGTATGGCTAGCCAAAACACATCGTATTCATCATACGGAATGACTAACTGGAAACGGCAATTAAAGAAAAAGAAGTATCTAAGGTGGATCCAACACAAATACAATGAAGAGAAAATACAAAACAAACGAAACAAAATAAAAACATAACTCAAGCGCATAAAGAAAAAAATAAACACGACCTATAGTGTACAATCAACAAAAGACAGTGTACAAAGAAAAAGACACGATAAACATAAACAACATCAGTGAAGGAGAAATGGATAAATAACTATAAAGCACTATCGACTGATAAAATGAAAAAGAAAATAATACAATAGAAACAGAAAGTACCAACAATAGCAGATGTAGAGCCCCATCACTAAAGAAGAATTAGATAAAGCATTAAGAAACAGCGAAAAATACGAAAAATACAGAAATAGGCGAGGATGGGCGTAGAGTTAAATAAATATAGTGGACAACTCCTTAAATATCGATTACTGCACCTATACAACATGTGTTTGCAACATGCACGAATACCACCTAGCTGGAACATCAGCATAGTTCAGCCTATGGTACACAAAAAAGGAGATAGACATTACATAAGTTTACTTAACGCGGAATACATGATATATTGATATATGCAAACGTTATAAATACAGTACAGGCAATAAACGGAAACGAGTTAATCGAGGAACGAAATTGATTCACAAAATAAAGGACAACAATAGATAATGGTATTTACGCTACAGCAATTAATTGAAAAAACAAGAGATTTAATTACCGGAGAAATCCATTATATGTATTTAGACGTCTTTGGTTTTTGTAACTATTTTGAATTGATTTATATTTGCTCAAAATTACTTTCAATACCTAAACGAAAATTTAAATTAATGGTAGATATGCTATCGGTGTGGGTACCATCAGTGGGAACAGCCAAGCGGCAAATGTGTCAGTATGACAACTGCAGGCGTGCTGGTTCGAATCCAGTTGACGGCGGAGATTCAGTCGAGCCAATTTAAAAAAGCAAATCAAGAATCAACAACGTGATAATATGAATACTAGTTACGAACAATAAGAACAAATAACATAAAAATAGTTACATTTTATTGTACACGTTGTTACAATTTTTAAGTTGACAGTTACAACGTTGGTAACAGACGCTTACTTACGTTTGTCCTTCACTTCATGTGACGTCATCAAATAGAGAAGATACGTTATGATGGTTTGGCGCGAGTAATACTTCCATATATTTCAATGTAACAAATCACGGGAGTGAATTTGAAATTTAGGAAAAATGACTATACTGTATAAGTTGAATCCCCGATTACAAATACATAAATAGTTCATCAATATAAATTATAATAAAATTACACTTGCATGTATGTGTTTTCACCACATAATTAAAATTGCGAAGCAATGTATTTATGAATGAAATCAAACGAAGAACTGCAGTAAACTGAAGTTAGCGTTTGTCATACTTTTAAATTTTTTAGATGCAATCGTGTAAGCTTTCTTCAGAACTTTAGCATACTTATACAATTTAGGAAATTATATAATGCGGTCACATTTGCAAATGGCATTAATGAGTGTGGCATCTTCACAGTTTTAAATTAAAAACCTCTCTGCGCAATACACTTCTTATGGAAATAGTGTCGGAGCGAAACTGCTAAGCCCTTTATTGCTATAGCTACCCACACCAGTGTATTGCTATCTTTCTCTAAGTAAAACGTCTTTATGTTACAAAAAGCAGTTAAATTAACATTATCACAATGTTACTTTTTTAATGTAACAATTGTTAGCATTTTTTCCCTTGACATAATCTGTTATATCAACATTTAATAAACGTTGAACTGCTTTAAATGGAAACGTTACAATGTAAGATTGTGATGTTAAAGTTTTGTTTATGTAATGTTTTTATGTTTAGTGGGAAAAGACTTTATTCAAAATATATACCATCGGCCTGATTACAACGACTCCATATTGATTAACGAGCTGAAGAATTCTTTTTCCCAAAATTCTTATGGCTGTGACGAGACTCAGTCCTTCACAGCGTCCTTGGGAGTCGTCATCCGAGTTGAAGTGCTTTCTTTCAGATGTTTTTTAGATGACCAAACACATGGAAATCTCAAAGCAATATGTACGAGTTGGCGGTGATGGTCAAGCTGCTCTCTATTGAACTTGGCCAGTTTCCCATGTGTAACCCTATGAGATATGTGGACCCGCGTTACCATGGAACAGAATCACCCCGGTCTTTTGTTCTTAATAGATCTGCGTAGGCTTCGGAGTGTCTCTAAGTACACATTGGCATTAATGGTTCTTCTGCTCGAGTAGGCCACCCTGTCTTCACAAGCAATGTCGCGGCAATTGGACGGCGTTCTTTATAAGAGCTTCTGTCTCCTCCCCATGCGTGCGTCCGTAGAGATGCTGTGATCCACGCCGGACGATGATTTATTTAATCAAAATATATAAAACAAGTAGTAATAAACTAAAAATAGTCATTTTTATTTGGTATTTGGTATTTTTTCAACTCTTCTTCAATTGAAAGTAATGCAAAAGAAGTCAAATTATGAAAATGATCCTTCTCCTGAAGCATTACTTACAGGTACATACATAGTCAGAAATAGGGTAAGGGATGTATAAATATTAAGAAAAGCTGCAATTAAACCATTACAATGAATGTAGTTGAATAAGTCAGGTGCTGAACTGATATTAATTTTCTCTTTAACAGTATTTGCTGTTTTTTGTACAGAACAATTTACATGGAATGGTTTTAAGTCCTAATTCTACAACAATATTACTTATTGTTTTCTAATAGGTGAACGGAAATGACAAACAACTTAAATCTATCTTAACACATTGTAATGAAAAATACGAACACATACTTACAATAATTTAATGTTAGTACTTAGTTACTACAAAAATAAATGAGTGTTATTATTTGCTTAATGAGCAAATGAATAGAACAATACCTTTTCGTTGCTTCTGGATGAACGTCGTACTTTTTCCCAATTGGAAGAGTTGTATAAAAAATAGTTTTATTTGCATATCGGCAAATTACTATGGTTTTCCCTTCATATTCTCGGTCAGAATAGCAAAATTTAAACGATTTTAATTTTGAGCTGTAAAGTTTTTTTACAATATATTAATGTTTTTTACGATCTTCCCTAAAGTTAAAATTACAATTTTCAAAAAACGTTTCAGAAGTTTGATTATCGGGGCAATACCAAAGAATAATGACAGCATGCTTAGCATGTATATTGCGATGGTTTGAAAATATCCGCATATAAAAAAAATAATTAAATTTAGAAATGAGACAGTTCATAAAATTATCGGGGCAATACCACTAAAGCTCAGATTTGGCCGGTTAAGTTTTTTAAGTACTTACTTTTATTGGCAATTTAACGAGATATGTTTTTGTACGGTTGTTCTAGCTGAATGACCAAACGAAACTAGCAACATGTGGGATTTTTGGAAAAGCATTTTTTGTCTTCTATCGGATTTTGCACAAAAAACTGTGGGTTGCTATTTAAAAAGTTTGATGTGACGTGATTTCCGTTAAAACCAAAGGTAATACTAGATTGCCGACAGGCTGAAAAGATGTCCCCCTCAGAAATAAAATTGACGGGTCTGGGTTTTTTTTACATTAACGATGGGGCTGCAATTGGCTCTGTTTCGTTGGTCTTGGCCCACCCTGTATTAATGTTTCTTTAATAATGTAAATAGCCAATAATATCTAATTGTTTATACCATATGAAGATATATGTATATAATGCATAATAAATTAAATTAAAGTGTATTATTTTGTAGTTATTAGCAACCTAACTTTAACCTTTTATTGTCTTAAATGAAACATAAAGCCGGTATCCCACTGTCAATATTTTCATATTTATTTTTAATAAAATTTTCATAAAAATGACGTTACTTCAACAGTAAAAAGGACCTAATCTCACTATGAAAATATTTTTATCAAAATTTAATGGTTGTTATTCTGATTGCATAACTTGGTTGCAGTTCGTTGGTTATTTGAATTAGCGTCATTTCAAATAACACATAATTCTGAAACACGTCTCTAAAAAACCAACCCAAACGTCGTTTTGCTCAACATAAATACCGGGATATAAAAAATTATCTTGGTCAAAGGTGGTTGTAGAATGTAAAACGTTTGTCTTAGTTTGAAGTTTTGCATATGTTTTGTTGTGTCAGAATCTGTCAAGTCATTGTGCTGAAATAAATAGGTATGAAGTTTGTAGGTTATTGATGATGTCAGTGTGACAGTGACATAATATTTCAAACGTAAACTAAGACAAACGTTTTACATTCAACAACCACTCTTGACCAAGATAATTCTTGATATCCAACGTTTCTATTTACGTGACTTCAACTCAAAATATTTAACGTATGTACGTCACATAAATATAAAATTTTTGACTTGTTTGCCGAAAAGGTACTATCACTAATGTCTTTATCAACATTTTTAAAAAATGTATACGAAAATATTGACAGTGGGATATCGGCTGAATTAAATATAATCGTGGCAACCTAATGCAAAACTTAAAATTAGGCACTACTGAAATAAACGTAATATTTACAAAATAATAGTTTAGCTAAATAAATCTTAAGTTGGTACTTTACTGTTACAATATTACATAACCTGAGGTACCAACCTCTAAATACTTAGTGAAAACAAAGAACTGTTGCTTTTAATGTTTAGACAGTAAAAGTGTTTATAGCGTCTCGCCAGTAGTTCAATAATATGCTGTTTTATTGTCGTTTGAAGAAAAAAATTTGTTTTTAAATAGGCAACTATTATACCTGCACTCTCCCGTGTTTTTCTAAAATTTATTATTTATAATAAAAAAAACCTGCGTCACTCTCTAATTTAAGTAGGTAACAATATTTAGCTTTTTTAAGTATTAGAGGAATGTTTCTAATTATAAGAACATTGATCATCCATCGGAAATGGAACGTTCTGGTTCCGCTATATTGGCACCTCCGTTTTGGCTCCACGACGTAAATTGTTTTGGATCTTGTACTTTTCGCGTTGACTTTTTTTGTTTATCGGATGTTAACTCTGTAGTAACTATTTTAATTACTGCGTACAAATAAACAAAATTTTGAATTTGTATGTTCAATGGAAAGAAATTTATCTGTTTAAAACTTGTATTTGTTGCAGCATCCAAATTAAGTTACTTTTTTATATACAGGCTGTAAGCGATGTAAGTACATTAATTTTAACCAGTGGTAGAATCAAGCGTTTCGTCATTGGTAACATAAATAGCTATTTTTAAATAATAAATCTTTAAAACGGTTTGAAAAAGTAATATAAAGGTCGGCGGTAAGATATAAACATACGAGGATGTATTGATATCTAGTTAGCCTAGACCAGTTCCTTGCATAAACAAAATATTGCGTTACCATAGCAACGAACAATAACTTATTAGAAGTGTCAGTGTAAAGTTTGACGTCAAAAAGTAAACCAGAGTCACGCAATAAATTAAATGAAAAAGATGTCCACCGAAATTGTGAAAATCGAAAAATTGGAGTATCGAGCCATCATCAAGTACCTGTATTTAAAAGGGTTAAGAGGTAAGCAGATTTACGAAGATATGCTTAATACCCTTGGTGATCAATGTCCTTCGTATGCGACCGTCAAAATTGGAATGCAAGCTTCAAAAGAGGTAAATTTTCCATTGAAGATGATGACCGATCGGGAAGGCCAGTTTCTGTGTCAGTCCCCGAAAATATCGATGCAGTTCATGACATGATTTTATCAGACCGTCGAATTGGGCTAAAACGGATATCTGAAGCACTGAATATTTCATACGAACGCGTTCATCATATGGTTCACGTCAATTTGGACATGAGAAAAATTGCTGCAAAATGGATCCCCAAATGTTTGAATGTTGACCAAAAGCGTGCAAGGGTAGAAGCATCGCGTTCGATCTGTGCTCGATTTGAAAACGATGTAGACTTCTTAAACCGAATTGTTACTATGGATGAGACTTGGGTACATTTCTACGATCCAGAAACAAAGCAACAATCGATGGAATGGCGACACTCTGGTTCTCCAAGACCTAAGAAGTTTCGTGTCCAAAATCTGCTGGAAAAGTTCTTGCTTCAGTTTTTGGGATTGCCATGGAGTAATCATGATTGATTTTTGGATAAGGGTAGAACAATAACTGGAGATTACTATTCGACATTACTGACCACTCTACGGGAAAATATTAAAGAGAAAAGACGCGGAAAGCTATCCAAAGGTGTTTTGTTTTTGCAGGACAACGCCCCTGCACACAAATCTCATGTTGCCATGCATTCGTGATTTAGGGTTTGAATTACTAGAACACCCCCTTTATTCACCCGATTTGGCTCCGTCCGACTATCACCTCTTTCCTCAACTGAAAAAAAGTTTAAAAGGTCGTACATTTTCTTCCAACAAGGAGGTAATAGAAGCTGTGGAGGTCTGGTTTGCAGAGCAAGAAGAAAATTTTTTGAAAGGTCTAGAGACGTTGCAGGTTCGCTGTAATAAATGTATCCAATTAAGAGGAGAATATGTTGAGTAATAAAATATTTTGACATTGAAATTTTGTTTGGTTCTATAGTAGGCTAAGAATTTTTCAATATATCCTCGTAATGTCGCCAAAACATTCATTAAAGTGATTAAACTCATTTGAATTGTGGCGTTTGGGTGCTGATTTTATATGAAAAAACAGATTCTACTCTCTTAAAATGGCTAATTGTCTTGAAGTCAATAGTAACTTTATTGTTTAAATTGTACAGAAATTAATGAAAACAAAGTTGGAACCATAATTACGTTAATTTAATATACACTTTTACGATACACTATACAAATATATGTATAACGTCTTTTCGGTCTCATGTCATATTGACAATTTCTTCAGTACGCGTTAAATTGTGTATCTCTTCAGAATAAGAGAAAAAACACCAAAGGTATAGGTATGTATACCTACTTACTTCATTTCTATATATATTCTATTTTGTAAAAAAGCGTATACTGGTACTTATGTAGATACTTAAAAATACAAATTTTTGTTATTCTCTGTCGTTAACATAAATACACAACAATATATTATAAGTACTCTACTAAAAAACATTCATTTTACGGTTTCTTTTTTGTACAGAAATTATTTTACATCGTATACATACAAGATGTCACAACTACAGTTTAAAATGATATTATTCCAAAATTAAACTTAAATCTATCATTTTCTACTCTCATAAATCGATAATTTCTATAAATAATCAAAATGACACGAACTGTTTATCGTGTGAGCGACTTCAGTTGTAGAACATCAAAAGAATGAAGAGTTTCGGTTACACCGTTAATAACGCCTAAATTCTTCTACACGATTTGCTTTGATTTTTGTACATCGTACAAACATTCTTGTGATGCTTGAGCTTAAAACTTAAATTGATTAGAACGTTCTTTTTCGTATGGTTTCACAAAATAAATCGATAAAGTACTTAATATTAAGTTAGTATACAGATGCGTTATTGTGTGTGTCGTAATTAATTTGTAAGTAAGAAGGTATGGCTGCGTTTATTTCAGATGCTCCTCCGCCGTAATGCCGCTATACTGTGTCCCCTCCATATATCATCTTCTGATCGTTAGGTGAAGTAGCCGATGCTACTGGAGGAGTTGCGGCACTTGAACACGGATTTTGTGGAGAAGAACCACCTGCTCCACCACTCCCATTCCCACCGGTTGAATTATTACAGTAAGTCATCATTGAATCTCCTACAACACCAAACAAATTAACAATTAACATTTGGAATTATAACTTGGAAAAACATAGGTACATAGAATCCATACTAAGAGAAAAGTAAGTAGTAGCAGTGAGGTAGTAGTAGACTTTATTCAGTCACTAAAGAATATAGTTACGCAGAAACCGATTTTGTTAGGAATGTCAACGCTTGCCTTTTTTAATTTTCATACAACGTTTGAGGTGTCCACATTATAACACAACTGATGTTTTTACTTACAATTTATTTCACAATAGCTATGAATTAGTAGGTTATACGCAACTTCAACCCTCGTATTAATGTTGTTACAAAATGAGAAAAACCTTAAATTGAAGCTTCCATGTGTTTGGAGGCTCTAATCAGTTGCCTGCGCTGGCTATCCTACTTTTTCATTAAATTTGAGTTGCACATACAATGTATTTCAATTGAGCGATGGTAAACACTCCTTAATTCTTTATGATAGGTTAAAATTTCCCACTATTTGGGCATGAGTCAAAATCTTGAAAAAGACTGGACTCATGCCAGTCGAAACGTCGATTGAAAAAGGTACAGTGTTTTATTGACCCCATATTACCTCAGCTCCAAAGAAGGCCCACATAGTGGGAAATTTTTAACTTATAATATTTGGCAATTTTCCGTTTGATGCCATGGGTATTTCTAGAGAAATCGGGATATATAATTTTTACCTTAAAAAATTATTTCGAACTTTTTTTTCAATGTCTTTGCGTTTAAATTATTTCAAGTTGCTTCAAACAGAATAATTTCTGACCTTTTGTTTTATACAGCAATATGCATGTTGTTATTATTTCAAGAAATACAGGTTTGAATGTTTGATTGCACAGTGATGTCACATTTTAAAAAAGAAATCTGAACTTTAAACTGCTACAAATTGACAAATAGGACCAATTCTGAACTTGCTTCGCGTTAGAGATAAAAAAAAGTAGTAGAAAGAGCTAATAAGATTTTTTTTAATTCATAAGTCATAAGTATAGGATTGAGATAGAGTCCTGTTACAATATTAGAGTAGATGTATTATACCTACTAACACATTGCTTGGTACGCATACGAACTTCTACTAGAGGTTTAGTTTGCTGTCGGACAGTAGAAATACAGTTTATTTAAAAAAAATTCTCTACATAAACCCAAGTCCTCCTGGTGGACCCGCCCCCGCGGACTTCTTTTTTCTCTCCCTTAATTCAATGCTGATTCCAATTATATAGTTAGTTTTGGCCATAAGCCCTACAGGGGCTGAGTCTATAAAGGATCTAACAAACACACAAATTTTGGTTTTTAAAGATTGTTGGCATTTCCAGTTCAATGTCAACTTTTAAATGTACTTTTGTTGATAACTTCAAATCATTATTGAAATTAAAAAAAACTTTTAAATTTTTAATGAAAATTAGGTACAAATTCATTTCTTGACTTTTGAGGTGATGGGCTTACAAAACATTTGTATTTATCATTTTATGTTTTTAAGAAGCACCGATTGATCTATCTCTTGGTGGTATAAGAATACAATAACGGAACCAATTTGTGTCAAGCCAATTTCATGAAAAGTATCGCCAACTGTTTTTGAAATAGAAAGTATTCTCAAATGATGGTAGGTTTAGAAAATATATAAAAACTAATAATACAATTAACTTGATTTGGATGGTGTAACAAATACAAGCTTTAAACACATAGGTACATTTATTTCTGATAAACGCATAAATTACAAAACTTATTTGTTTGTGGAAATTAAAAATTAATACACAATTAACACCCGATAAACGTAACAAAATCAACTCGAAAACATCTAGGGTACTAAACAATTACCGACGCGGTGCCAAAATATTGCTGCCTAAACGTCTTATCGGGGTCAAAACGGCGACGCCAACATGGCGGCGCCAAAACCCCAATATTTTAATGAAATAAATAACACTGAAGAGTGATTATTTTATTCTTATGGTAGTTTAGAAACAAAGTATGCTACAATTATTATCATAATACAAATAATTAATTAGCTGAAGATAAATGCGATCTTCTTTAAAAGATTCTCCACCTATCGGTGCAAGTCTTTAATCTTTCTTTATTCTGTCTAACTATTACATTCCAGATATGTTAATTTTCTTTGATGTTTGTTTTATTTGGGTTAGTTCATTTCGATTTGTGGATTTTGTTTGTAAACTTTCATTTTTAACATACCCCATAAATAAAAAATCAACGGGATTAATATCAGGAAATCTCGGAGGACACAATTCAAAATGACTGTTTCTTCCTATTCAACGTATAGAAACATTTTGTTCAACCACTCACGAACAGTTTTCTTAAATTATGAATAGGTGCATCATCTAGATACACATTGTACATACCCTGTCGAACATTAAGAAACAGATCTTCAATTGTTTTCCACAATTTCCCATCGAAGAAGTTAACCAAACGGTCAGGATTTAATGATGGATTCAAGAAAATGGACCAATTATTCGGTTTATAATCCAATGAACGTTATCTGTGGTATAATATCGTGAGTTTTAAGACGATACAACTCTATTAGTGGCGAATTTAATCTCATCAATAAACATAATCTTTTTCAGAAAATATCTCTCGTTTAAAAATTACTTTTGGCCCAATAACAAGAGTCTAATTTTTAATTATTATCACCATCTTTGTTGTAAGGACTTAGATTTATTTGGGGTTGATCTTGTGACGAATGTAGATTCATATGAGTATATTCTTGCCTATATTCAGTTGAGACTATAAATCTCGAAAGCTCATGCATGGATTTACTGAATTTGCCGCCAATACATCGTTATTCTTAAGATGACGGGTGTATTTGACGATGTTGACCATTCTAACAAATTTTTAGTTAGACCTCTCTTCTGCTACGAGAATTATCACGAAACAACCAGATTAGTTTGATTTTTTACGTAAAGTTTTTAACGCAAAAACTAAAAAGTGACTGTTAACTGATTAATACTTAACATATTTGTCAAATTATTATTTTTTATAATATACTACTTATAAAATTAAAAAATAATTTTGAGAATAGACCAAAATATAGAAAAAATTAAAATGCGAATTTTCCCATGAATATCGGTGTACAGTTTTTCTTATTAACATTTTTCTAATGTTTGTTTTCAATATTCTAACCCGATGCAACATACGAGGCCTGTTTTTAAAGTAAGTACCGTTTTGCAATAAAAAAATAACAAACAAATATTGTTTATCAACATTTTATTTATTTGAAAGACTATACTTTACTTTTCTACATAATTTTCACTAATATTAAGGCACTTATCGTATCGTAGGACCAGCCTTTGTATTCCATCGTCAAAGAAGGACGCCGCCTGCGTTTGGACACAATTTCATAAAGAACACTTCTTGAGATAACACGAAACTGTTCAGATAAGGACGAAATCGTGAATCGTCTATTCTCTTTCACTAAACTAAACCGAGACCGCAGCGCTGCGGCGGCGAAAATTGAAAACGGTACTTATTTTAAAAACACGCCTCGTATATTGAGAATCGGCCATGTAGAACAGACTGAGTTTGAAGTTCAGAGTATTAAAGTTAAAAAATGTCACTCATTACCCTGTATGACTGAGCAAACATTCCTTCAAACAAGAAAATATAAGGGGTACGTTCATCTTAAATGCGACAATTGTATACAATGTGATCTATACAAGAGATTACTAGAACTAATTTCGACGTTTGTATAGGGTAAGAAACTCATTGGTGAAAACTAGAATCGGCTATCGTCTTTTGTTTTCGAATTACAGCGAAAAGATCGATTTTTCTACATTTTGAAAAGTGTCTAAATCCTAGTTGTTTATTAAGTAAGAAAAAAACTAGTAATACCTTCTTTAGACATTTGTTTGAGAGGAATTGAATGGCGTCGACGGATTTTAAATATCTACATTTGTTTACGAGTTATGAAATAATTTTTTTTCTTTAATAGAAACCATAGTTGGCTGTGATTTATTTTGATATAGTTTTTTTTTCTCTTTACGACGATATACAGTTATCCTGGAATTTATCCAACTGCGATTTTGTAACTTTAATATGCATTACATGTGCTAACTAAAGCTAGTTGTTCACTTTTCTAACCTTACTAAGTTTTGAGTAATCAATTATTTAAATTGAACTCCCTATCATTCCTGCTATAAATGTATAGCAACTTCTTCAGCATCTTGAATGTTGTACTTTTTTGGTCTTGGTTTGTTGAATGTTCCATGATTTGCGAGATTTTCTTTTAATTTAATTTCTGGATAACGATTGAAGTATATTTCCGATGCAATGTCGGAATTATTATTTTGAATAAAGCATTCTAACATATCATACTTTTCATAGGTTTCGTAAGCCACTTCGTACTTTTCAGACGATTGAAGAATGCAAATATGGTAACGTAATTAGTGGCAGCATACATACATGACATTCGTCATAAAATTAAAACAAAACGTCTTTGGTAACTACGATAATTTTATTTGATATTAGAAAATATAAGTTTTGACTAAATTTAACTATAATTGACCTTACATGATATATATCGTCGTAAAGAGAAAAAAAACTCTATCAAAATAAGTCACAGCCAACTATGGTTTCTAATAAAGAAAAAAAAATATTTCGTAACTCGTAAACAAATGTAGATATTTAAAATTCGTCAAGGTCATTCAATTCCTCTCAAAAAAGTGTCAAAGAAGGTATTACTAGTTTTTTTCTAATTTAATAAACAACTGGGATATAAACACTTTTCAAAATATAGAAAAATCGATCTTTTCGCTGTAACTAAAAACCAAAAAACGAAAGCCGATTCTAGATTTCACCAGTAAGTTTCTTTCAAAAAACAGATCGAGATTTCGACATCCATTTTTTTCTATCCCTTATGGTTACCGATATACCCTATACAAACGTCAAAATTTGCCCACCCTGTACACAACATGTATATTTTTGGTGATATCTTGTAGAGCGTTTGAAGAACTTTTCACAGTTATAGATTTTTAGTAGATTCGTACAATAAATTGTTTCCAAAAATGTATAAAACTGGCTATTTAGCCAAAACTCCTTTTATTAGAAACAAAGAATTTTTTATAATCCAGCAATGGTTTTTAATTATCCAGTTACTTTAATTATGTTTTAAGTTTGGCTTTGTTTTCAAATTAATTGTTTTAATTTACTTATCACTCTCCATGCTGATTTTCTAAAAACGTTTAAAGTTTAAAATTATGCTTCACCTGAACGATTTTTGTTTTTAGGTCTTAATTAATCATTCACAGTCATTTTAAATAGTATTTGTAAGTAGTTACTTTTCCAATGTTTGGTATGAACTTGTTCTTTTAAAGGTTTTTGTTTCTGATCTTGTACGTTCGTTCAATAAACATAACCTTGATAGAGCTCTCACATAAAAACCGAAACGTCGATTTTACCACCTCCACCAAGCAGAACTCATAACAGACCAAATTTTAAATATCGAACTACGTGTTTAATTGTAAAACAGTTGAGTAAGAATGGCTATTTCTAATAAAAACTCTACAAAATTGGTCAAGCTGTGACCTGTTCTTATTATTTAAACAAATTTTCGTAGACCTCACTACAAAAAAAGATGTTCCAAAATAATTTATTTACTACATAGTAGCTAAAACTTTCTATTTAAAAATGTGCATATATGTATGTTTATGATAAAAAAAAATTAAAGTCGGTGTATTTTTAGGCTCTTTTGTAGAAAGACTTTATAAACTTTAGTTCAATAATAAAAATAATGTACGAAAAGTTTACTCCTCACATTAAAGAGTCGCTAAAGCCCATTTTATCAATTTTATTTGTTTGAACAAGAAATAGTAAAACTAGGTAGGTATATGTGCTGAAAAAAATTCTAAGAATTTATTTGGAAACAAAAAACTAAAATTGCTGAAAATATTTTCATAATTAAAATTGTCATCATTAAAATTTAGTTTATTTGTCCCATACACTCTCTTTTCAAACAAATATACATTAATTATTATAAAATTAACAACCGCGAAATTCAAATATAATAACAATACCGCTTGACCGATATCTAACATTACTCCCCACCTTAAGACCCCGTTAATTAGTTCGAAAAACATAAATAACTTGATTAAATAGGTCAAATCAGTTGGGTCTCCTAACTTTTTACCAAACCTGCTAACGTGGACCATGTGATCTTCGGGTTTGTTTGTATTTTCATCTCTCTTTGTGCTATTCGATAGCACACCAGCCCTTGAGCAATCGGAACCAGGCAAAAACACAGGTACTGCACCAAGTAGAACATCCCTCAAAACGTTATGGTCAGGAACGGAATTAGGTAAGGCATCATCTCTCGGAACGGAATCAGCACTGACCAGAACACTTCACCACAGAAGTCTGCACTTCTAACGGAACAATTCTCTGTACGAGACGCTCATACTCGACGAACTATTCCATCTCTACTGGGAAAGACTTTAATGACTCTTCTTAATGGCTAATATAATCGCTTATATTTATCGTCAGCGATCAGAACAACTTTGTCTACTTCAATTGGTCGAGTAACTTTCTTGTTGTAGCGATTCTTTAGCTCTCCCAAGTACTCAATTCGGAATCTATGTCTCAATTTTTCGTATAACACCCGACGATGTTTAATTTTCTTGTTAAGACTTTCAGCATTTAAATCTATGTACTCTATATCACCAAAACCAGTATCCGTCATATCGTTGGACATAAACAAAGAAGGAGTAAGAGACATCATATCTCCAGGATCTTCATACAGGTAGGTAAGGGGTCTGGAATTAATTACAGCATCGCAGTCACAAAATACAGTTTGCATTTCTTCTTCATCGAGTGTCGACCTGCCGAGAACTCTTTTCAACACACCTTTGTCTATTCCAATAATTCTCTCAAAGAACCCTCCCCACCAGCTTGCTGTAGGGAAATTCAATTTTCACCAAATTCGTTCAATCTTAGTTTCTTTCTGAATTCCCTTCCAATCCAGCTCCCCAAAAGCATTATTCGCTCCCACAAGATTAGAACCATTATCAGAGTAAATAAATCGGGGTCTTTTCATTCGGTCAATGAAACGACGTAAGTTCATAAGGAAGGAGTCCGTAGATAAAGATTTAACCTACTCCTAATAAATTGCTCAATATACTCCACTTGTAAAGAACAATCCAAGCTTTCTGATTGCTACGCAAATAAATTAGACCAGCCAGATCCACTCCGGTGATCTTGACAAGAACAGCATCTCTCACTCGATCTTTTGGCAAAGGAGCAACCACAGTGATAAGTGGTTGAGCAGTAAAACGACGACAACACGGGCAAAATGAACAATAGAACGTATAACACGCTTGACCTTTGTCATCCAAAACTTCAGTCTAAGTATCCCTATAATATTTTTGGACCAGCATGACAGTTGTGAAAGTGATAATATTCTACAAACCTTTTCGTAAGAGGAAGCAAAACGGGTAGAATAAATTTCTTCTCATCTTCACGTGAAAGCAAAGGTGTTTGTACCCTCCATATACCGGTTTTATCTAACAATAGATCTTTCCTCTTAAAACCATCTATCTTTACCGAAAAAGAACTTGCTCTGCTTGGTCTACCTCTTCAACCGTCAAATTCTTGTCTGTAATACGATTTTCTTTAGTCTTCAGATTGCAAATAAAACGCATCATCCAAGCTACCATTCGTAGTATTTTATGATAATTGAAAAACGATGCATCGCAACTGAAACTAAATCATCCGTCTTGGTAGAAGTCATTACTTGCAAAACATTATATCTTTGTTTCCTATCTGCTTCCTCACTTTTAGTAATTAATCTTCTCTGAACTGGCCAACAGGATTCGAAACTGTATAACCAAGCAGATCCTTGCCATCATTTTTCCTTCTGTAAGCGGCGAATTTTGGTCCCTCGGGAAGGTAGATTTGCTGAATTTTTATATCCAGGTATATAAAACCAGAAATCAAGATTACTAATTTTTCTGATCTCCTGTACTCAAAAGCCTTCCATGGTTCGTCATTTTTAATCCAACTAAGTGCTGTAGTTGAATCAGTATAATAATAAGTTACCATGTCTTCTCTTTCAATAGCTTTTCGAATAGAATGTGAAAGTCGAGCACCAATAGTGCATGATAGCAGTTCAAGTTGAGGAATTGTAGCTTCCTTGTTCGGACTAACACGACTTTTAGCATTAACCAAATGCACAGAAATCTTTCCAAATTTGTCCATAGTTCTTCACAAAACACACGCAGCATAGGATTCTTGACATGCGTCAACAAAACAATGTAAAGTCGCATCTTCCTTCGATAACACCTGTGTATCCTGGAATTCTCAGTTCGGGTAAAAATTTTAACTGTTCCAACCATCTTATATATTCGTTACAGAAGTACTACAAAACGTCATCATTCTTTGGCTGTACAGGTATCGCACATAAATATCCAATAGGATCATATATTTTTTAATTCCGACAAAATGAATCTTTTCGTAATCTTTCTGTGCCAGAGAGTTTTCATTAATTACGCATCTTAACGTATCCTCTGTCTTATTTCAACAAAGTCCGAGTACTGAGGTTTCACCCCAAACTTCAAATCTCGGTCTAAACAATTCGTTTCCCATCATCGTAAATTAAATTTTTCTGTTTATGAACTGATTCGTTTCAAAATTTATCGAGTTCACAAATATTATTAACACTAGTGACGCAATTATCCACATAAAATGATTTAATTAATTTATTCTCTGTTTTACGGTAGGCTCCAAGTAAAAATGGCGACGATGTGACACCAAAACTATCCTACAATGTCTATAAATCACGTCATCAATCTTTGGTGAAAGAAACCGTACAAAATTGCAGTCTACAGGCTCAATTTCTATTTGTCTATTTGGCTCAATGTCTGAAATTATTCCAATAAATCTTGCATGAAATCTGTCAAGGACATCTGGAATTCGTGAGATTAAGTTTGGACTCCATTCCAAACAATCATTGAGTAACAATCTTCCTTTTAGGTTTGCTGACGCGTCAAATATTTACCTGATCTTAGGCAAATAATGTCTAATTTCCACAAATTACTGATTGAGGAATCTTGAATAAATAACGACAAGTAAGTTTGAATTTCAGAAGATGCGTTATCGTCACTTTCATTACGTCCCATAATGATCCAGTCTATCTTAGTTTCAACAGCAATAAGGTGTTTTCGTAGTGACCGCTTCTTACCTGTAAGTAATTTACTACATACGTCAGCACCAATAAGAACTTTAACTTCAGAAAATCTCCTTTTCAGGACAATGTGTATGTGTTTCTGCACTAGAGTTCCATGTCTTAAAGTTTTGGACAATGTGCCTAAAGAAATCAGGATTTTCAAGGACATCACATTTCCATTTTCTTTATTATTTCAAGATTCGGTGTTGAGAAGTAATAAAGTAAAACCGTGTGTGTACAGCGAGTAAAAAATTATTGAGTGAATTGTCATTAAAATAATAAAAAATAACGACAGAGATAGCGGATGTGGAAATTTCATTAAGCGAAAGTGCAAGCGGTCTGAGATAACGAGCGGCGTGCGAGGGATAAGATTACGCATATCACGCGTGTACAAGTTATTTGTAAAATTTGCAAATAACAATAATTACAATTAAATTACGTTTGATTTCCATGGAAATAAATTAACAGAACGGAATTTAATAAAGACAATAGTTTTAAAAATTAAAGTGGTATTTACAAGTGAATTAAAGTCAAATTTTGTTCAAGTTAAGTTAAAAATAGAAAAATTTCGGATTCAGAGAGGTCAACGTCAGAGACAAAAAGAGATTGAGAGTAGAGGAGATGTATAAGATATTTAGAAAGAGCTTAAAAAATTGGAAGATTTCTAAAAGGAGGAGGAACGAGGGAAGAATAAAGAGGAATAAACAATAAATATTTGGAAAGAAATACTGAACAAAATAAAACAGATAAAATCAAATCAGGAAAAAATAAATGAAGATATGAGAAAGATAAGAGAAGATATAAAAAAATAAACGCTTGGAGAAAAGAGTACAAAAATATGGAGAAAGAAAAAGGAGAAAAAATATGGTAGTCAGAGAACTAGATGTGCAAGGAGGAAGAGGAGAGATACAAAGGCAAGTGGAAAACATGATAAAAGAAGAGATGAAGATGTAAACAAAGATTGGAAAAGGCAATGGAAATAGGAAGACGATGTAGTGTTAATAAAACTGAGAAACATGGGGACGAACTAGAGATAACGAGGAAAAAGAAAATTATGAAAGGTAATGGACGTCTAAATGAAGATAAGGACGAGGTGCAAAAAAATGGGGAAGGGAGAGTAAGAGGGTGAAAGTGGATAAAAAAATAATGTGGGTAGATGGGGAAGAATGCAATTGGTCAGAGAAGAAAGGAAAAACATGGTGAAGTAAAAGACAAAACAACTAAAAGAGAGAGAAGGGGTTAAAATGGAAGCGAATGAAGAAAGGAGAGAAAAAAAAAAGGAAAGGGTGGTAATAAAATACCATTTTGGAATGTAGCGGGTTTAAAAACAAAGGGAAATAATTTTGAAATATGTTAAGACTATTTAAAATGGTGGGTTGATGAAAACCAATGTAAGAACAGAAGTAGAGGAGAGGTATGTGATAATACCAATATATGGTAAAGAAATGGAAACAACGAGAAGTAAAATAGAAAAGTCAGTAAAAATGAAGAAGAAAGGCTAATAAGAGGATTTTAATGCAAGAATTGGGTGAGAGAGGGAATGATGATAAATGGAAAAGTAAAAATAAAATGAAAATTAATTGACAAGAAAGAAAGGAAATTGTTAGAGTTATGTAAAGAAAGAGGCTGAACAATAATGAACGGCAACATGGAGCAAGGGAGAAAAGGGAGAGTAAGGCGTTTATAGGAGGAATGGGAGGAATTTGTAGTAGACTAAGTAATAGTAAATGAAAAATGCTTAGAAGACATACAAAGTTTTAAGATAGGGAGGAAGAGGAATTAACTTTGGTGGGGCAAGATGAAGAAGAGGAAAAAGAGGACAAGAAAGAATGGGTGTAGAAGAAGATATGGACAAAAACAGTACAGAAAGGTATAAGAAAAAATGGACATAATAGATGAAAATCAGGAAACAACGGATGAAATAAACGAGGAGATGAAAACAATTAATAAAATGAAAGAAACAACTAAAAAAATTCAGGAAAGAAACAAGGAAAATATGACAAAAATATGAATAGTCAAATGGAGACTGCCAAAGAGCAAACAAAAAATGAGTAAAGAGGGAAGAAGATGGAAAAATGGATATAGTTAGATGAATACAGAAACAAAAGAAAAAAGTTTACAGAAATGTGTCGAACCAGAAAGAAAGAATACAAAAGGGATTGGAACAAGAGTTCGGCAAAATAAAAAACAATGGACAGGCTTGGAAGGGTTTTAAAATAAAGAGAAAAAGAGAAAAAGGAAAGAAATAAAAATAAATGAGGAAAATGGGAGGAACATTGTAAACGCTTACTAAGAGAAACGGACGAATACATAACAAAAATTAAAAGAAAGAAGAGAAGCAGAGAGGGAGGAATTGAAAAAGTGGAATTAGAAGAAACGATAGAAAAACTAACAATGTGTAAAGTTGGATGTTCGGACGGGACACAGGGTGAGCAGTGGAGATTCACAGGAGAGAGAGGATGAGGGAGAAAATGAGAAAAACATATAAAAGGATATGGAAAAAAGAAGGACTACCTCAACAATGTAGGGAGATAATAATATGTTAAATTTACTAAGGAGGGAATAAAAGGGAAATTAAATACTACAGAGGATAAGCTGAACAAACGTAGAATACAAAGTATATACCGAGATTCTAAGAAAAAAGCTACAAAGGGAAGTAGATGAAAAAAAAATTTCGGATTGGCAGATGGGCTTCAGAAGACTGTATATACGTACTAAACACTTAATTAATGAACAGATGGAAAAGAAAGGAGAAAAAATGTTTGCCATATTTTTAGATCTGAAGGCTGCGTTTAATAAGGTGGAAAGAGGATTGTTGTTGGATAGGATAGGATATTTGCTATAAACCTCACGGAGCCCGAGACCTTTCCAACGAAATCAAAACCGTGGAAATCGGTTCGTGCGTTCTGGAGTTATAGCGTCAGGAAGGAAAACCCGACTTATTTTTATATAGTAAAGATGAGTTGTAGAACCAGAGTTGGGGGGAGAATGGGAAAGAAGTTTAAGACGGGAAGAGGACTGAAACAAAAATGTGCGGCGTTAAGTCCGTGTTTATTTTCTTTGTACATTGGGGATCTAAAAGAGAAATTGGAGAGACAAAAGGTGGCAGGAATAGTGATAAGAAAAAAATGGGTACTGGAGTATGCGGACGACATAGTTGCGATATCATAAAGTGAACAGATATGAAAATGAGTAATAAAAACACTAAAAAATACTTGAAAGAGAAAAAGTTAGAGACAAACGTGACCAAACAAAGATTATGAAATTTAAAGGCAGAAAGGGAGAAAATATCATGGCTTTAGAGAGAGGAAGAAGTAAAGATCGTAGACAAATACAAGTATCTAGGTTATTTCCTAAAATACGATAACAAAAATAGTAAGCAAATAAGGGAATTGGAAAGAAAGGAAATTTGATAATCAGACAAGTGTAGGGAAGAATATTCGGAAAAGATTTAGAAAAAAGACGTTGGTTATTCGAGAGGATGGTTAAAGGAGTGATAATGTACGAAGCAGATGTGTGGGGTGGAAGGTATACAAGAGAAGTACTGGAAGTGGATATTGGGATTAGAAAGGAAAACACCAGGATACATAGTACATGAGGAAGCAAAAATAGAGAAGATAAGAACCCAAACAGGAAGAAGAGCGGTGAGGTATAAGAAAAAGATAGTGAGGATAAAAGTGATTGAAATATTATTCAAATGTTGGAAAACGATAGAATCTCAAGAAATAAAGTATTGTGAAAGGGAAAGAAGATTATTTTCTGAAAGGGAGGTTATGCAAGAGAGGAGATAAAAAAATGGAGAAGAGAAGAAAAATTTAATGAAAGTATTGTGAGATCATTACTGAAGGATACCACGTTATATAATAGGAAAGAAAGAATTGAAGGATAGCAAGGATTGAGTGATAGCAAGATTTAGAGTGAAATATAAAGAAAGAGAAAATAAATACTGGTGGAAGAACGAGTATAGATTATAATCTATAATTATAGATTGTGCAGACTGTGCGGAGATGGAGGAAAACTGAGAACATATGAAAGAAGGATGTAATGAATTGAGAGTAGAAGGAAGAGATAGCAGGATATTGTTAGGGGATAATAGAGAAGGAATCGAATGGATGAAGGAAATAATGGAGAGAGAAGAGATTGGATGGAGAAGCAAAATAGAAAAATAATTAAGTTTGAATTGTAAGCTAATAATTTATTGTAATTTTCATAATTTTTTATTTTCTCATTACAATTATTGATTTATGTTTATGTAAATATGTATATCCGATTTTTTTTTTTTGTTTAATATAAAGAACAAAATAAACATATCTTATCTTATTCACTCTCTCTTTTATGTCCAGTTCTTATTCTTTGCCTTTTGTTTATTATACATTCTCTAGATCTCCTAAAACTATGCAAAAAGTTTAAACACTGTCACCCATTGAATGACATTTCAACAATTATTTAAAAAAATGTCAAATTTTATTTAAACAATTCAAAAAATATTATTAAAAATTAAGGATAAATTATTAAAGAAATTGGGACTTATTTACTTATCTTCATGTTATATAAAATTATATACCTATTAATTGATTAAATAATCGTATACGTAAGGATGTCTAAAAGTTGAAACATTTAATTATTTTCTAAAGTTACCAGCACCAAGCAATGTGGGCAAAGGAGTGGTTTGTGGTTTTGTGTGTGCTTTAACATCGAGCTAGTCGGGACAAGGACAATATTGACCCAACCACAGAATTACGTGATCCGTTACAACCCTTTACAAAAATTAACAATTCATCTTGCTTAGGGCATTTCTAGAATATAAAACGATCTTTAATTACACATTCGGCGAGCTACTAAAAATTATTTACTTTTATTTTATGACTTCTGAATATTCATACTTAATTTGCATACCATTAAAAAAAATAGAGCGCGCAACAATTCCGGAAGCCATTTTAAAATATTTGTGTTAGTTTTTAGTGTTTGTAAGTACGTGTGTGTTAAATTCGTAATTGAAAAATAACTGTTGCAATCATTGCGGTAAAGTTTTACATTCAAATTAGTTCGTTTTGGCTAAGTAATAAATTGACTCTTTGTCTTGGGAAAAACGCAAACGTGTTCGGAAGGTTGAATTTTCATTTACTTAGCATACATATTTTACATAAAAGATGTCAGTAGTCTCATCCACTTTAAAAGAAACTATTTTTGTGCTAAACAAAAGAACATATTGGTTTGTAAAGACTGAAATTATTTCGGAATATACGAAGGCTGTAAATAGTGTTAATGTGGATGCATGTATACATATGTAATTAGAACCATTGGCGCGTATTTCGGTAGCAGATAACGAGTTCATCTCTAATCACCGCTAATTGTATGTTCATCATTCCCCCTTCGAACCTCGCCATTGAAAATGGAATGCTGCACTAACTTGTTACTTTCGAAGGAAGGTGTCAAATGTAAATGCTGCTTGTTTGTTTAACTTTAAGTTACGTCGAGGTTAAGCTGTTAGGTTTGATAGTTTTAATGGATTCGATTGTAAAGCAACACGAAAAATTTTATACCTCACCACTTACCGAGAGAGTTTAGTCCGTAATGCGCTTGATAAACAGTGCTTGCTGTTGCTGTTGTTATTGGTAATGCGGCGCTCAGCCCAGAGTTTTGGTTTAATTGTCCTAAAGATTGACCAAAGCCACCCATGGATACTCCGCTTTGGCTAAGTTGTCCCAAGCCTAAGATATTCTAAATAAGAACACAAAAATTTATCCGTTGGGATACGCACCGGTAGCCATACTTGCTACACCCCATCGTGAATCAGTCGAACCAAACATACTAGACCCACATATACCGTCACCCATTGCACCAAAGGGTGGAAGACCATGTGAAGGTAACAATGCTCCTGGAGTTCGAAATACATTCGTAGTCTTCTTTCGTTTTTTCCATTTTGCACGTCTATTTTGAAACCAAACCTGAAATATGAAAAGAAATCATCAACTGTTTATAGTAAATTTATATTAAAAAGTATAAAATACATTTATTGCTAAAAAAATTAAAATTAAACTAAAACAATTATAATTTTTAACATATAATATAAAATATAAAGTTTGTAAGAAACGTTTTTTAACTGTTCAACAATTCCTTTATATTTTGAGGACAAAATTCAATTGCTTTATAAATTTTTGTGCGTTTTTTGATTATTCAATAGTAGTGTTTTATTTACCTAGAACGAAAAGTGGAATGTTAAAGTACGAACTAGCAGTTTACGACCGAGGGGCTTAGCCGAGACCGAAATAACTAGTGAGTGCTTTTAAACACTTTTCGTTTGAGATAAAACAAAATTTTATTTATGAAAATAAAAACCTAAATTAAATTTTGCCCAATTTATTCGTAAAAATTAAAAGTAAGCGGTAACCAACCTAATATTTCTTTAGAAATAAAACAACAATATTTTTCGGATCATTTATGGTAAGGACGTTAAAGTTCGACTTTTGTATCATAAATGATTCAAAAATGTATTTTAGGTACTACAATGTAATAAAATTTCACAAAAAAATGAATCATATATTTACTCGTAACTTACATTAGTATCATTTAAATAAACCGCTTCAATTCCATTGAAACTTTGTGGTATTCTTAACTACAATAATTCCTTGAAATTTTTCATGATTAAAGCAAGTTAATGATTAGTGGTAAAATGAGAAAACATTTCTTTCATTTTGATATTTGATGAAACATTTGAATTTCAAAATCAGCGACATAAAGCCGTAAATATCATCCTAGTAATATAATCAAAACCATTTGTGCCCAGTTGCACCAACCCAATTTAAACTTAAGCATGCTTAGGAACAATCGTTGTTACGGTTTTAAAATTTATCAAGCCTTCAAGTTTCTCATGGTATTATCATTGAGTAAAATGTTCTTTAAAAAGTTTCGATGATTTATCGCCAGCCAGTCTACAGTGTAAATAAATGCAATGATGGTCAATACTAATTTTTATTTTAAAGTGGACTAGAAAATTAACAATTAAAATAATTCATCAAATAGTTTTACAACCGGTGTCCTTGAAAACTGATTAAAACAAGTTATAACATCATATGATACGTTATTATAAAAACGTTTTTAAGTAAATCGAAGTTCAAAGAAAAGTTGAAACTATTTGAATATCCCTATTTTTGAAAATCAACTAATTTTGAGGAATCATATCTCGAAGTGTAATTATATAAAACAATAAAAATTTTATATTATTCTTAAAAGTTTGCATCAAACTTTTAAGTAAAACACGACCAAGTTGAGGTTAATCGGTTAAATACACTCAGAAAATTAAATTAAATACAACTTATGATAAAAACATCATTTTTATGTATTTACATGTAATTTACTGATAAAAGATATACTGAGTCAATTGTATTTAATTTTAAAGATTATTTTTTAAAATTGTAATTCTCAGTAATTACACACAACTTTTAGTACTTTGTAATCAAACAACAACTAATTGTAATGAGCTATTAAATTTGTTTTGTATTTTTGTTTTTGCGGAAAAGCTTACAGTTCGATAAATTAAAAATCATAAATTATATGCGATTTTGAAACGGAATAAACACGCGACGAATTTATGTAAATTAATTCAAACGAGGGCATAATTCTTTATCTTATCAATTTGAAATAAAAAAAAATACATAGAAAGATAAGTTAATACACAAAACTATTTCAGTAGGAAATAAAAATATTAATTTGCTTTATAAGTACCTTTTTCTCAAATTTTCTCTCCACTGCATTTTTATGTAATTGTTTTCTTTTATTGTTTATAATTTTTCAAGAGATTGAAGACAGATATGCTCGTTCTACTAATGTTATCGTTAGCAATTTACCTGAATCCCAAGGAAATAATATTGAGGAAGTTAATAGAAAGGACCGAGAAAAAATTGTTTCCTTAATCACAACTATTGGCATGTATAAGAATAGGTAAGATCTCTCATATTAAGCCTAGATTGGAAAAAATAATTTTTTTCATCTCCCACACACGCACGAGAAACTGTAATTAAATATAGGTCAAAGAATGGAGTTTTCGTAAATAGAGATTTGACCAGATTACAACAAGATATCTCTTACAACATCCGCAAGGAATACAAAATGAGGATCAACAATGAAGAGAAAGATATCGCATTGAAGTATATCAATGGAATACCAAAAATTATTTAAAAAAACGTATAAAATTCCAACAGAGAAACAATGATTTCCGTGATTTAGATTTTATGGAATTAGAAATTAATTTGATTTACCAAAATGTGCGTAGATTAAACACTAAGCTAACTGAACTCTATTTAAATATTTGTGCAAATGATAGTGATGTCATATTAATTACTGAAACTTGGCTAAATGACGGGGTATTAAATAGTGAACTGTTTCCAGTAAATTACAATATTTTTTGTTGTGATCGAGTTAGAGCCAGAGGTGGTGGTTTGCTTATTGGTGTAAATGATAGGTACGTTGTTGCGCAAATTGATGTTACCATTCCTGTACTGGAAGTTGATGCAGTTGCAGTAAAAGTCAATATCAAGGGTAACGTACTTCAACTGGTGTTATTATATATACCACCTGTTACATTAAATGATGTATACTACCAAGTCTTGAGTACTTGGAAACAAAAATTGATTTTTCTCAACCACCATTGTAGTTGGCAACTTTAATATTACTGAGAACATAAACTGTATAAATGGTTTAAATAGTTCACGACTTTATGATATATTGTGCAATTTTTGTCTTTTAATGATCTCAGTCAGTGCAACTCAGTTCTTAATTATGGATCTAGTTTTACACACAAACGATATTACTTCTAAAGTATCAAAACGAGAAATTCTACTAGTACCGGAAGATCGACATTATCCCTGTCTGAATGTAGTTGTTAAAGTGAGAGTAAAGCAAAGCAAAAATATCATAAAAACTCTAGCCACTGGTCTTTTAATTTTCGTAAGGCAAATTTGATGGAATTATATCTAGCATATATTGACTGGTCTGGTATTGAAAGTATAAAATGTGTGGAACAAGCATGTAGCTACTTTTATGATGCTTTATATTCTACATTTTCACATTATGTGCCTTTAAAAATGCCAACTCCAGACATTGTAATTATCCTATTTGGTTCTCCAGTACTGTAATTAATATAATTAAAAAAGATATTACTACAATAAGTACAGTAAAACAGGTTCAGTATATTATCTGGATAAATTTAATTAATATTAATTTTTTTAATATATAAAAAAAACTTTTATATCAAGAACAGAAACTTCTTTTAAAAGTGACCCTAAACAACTTTGGAGTTTTATTAATGCAAAAAAAGAGAGAGAGTAGAATACCAGGCAGTATGATATATGAGAGTAACCTGTTAACTTTACCTCAAGACATAGTGGATGCGTTTAGTCTTCACTTCTCCATGGCGTTTAGTGACACTAACAACAGTGTTCACGCATGTGATGAATTGAGCAATAAATTAAGCAAGTACATATTCTGTGACAAAACGAGTTGTCAATCTCTACATCCAGAGTATAAACTTGAAGACGTTCCTGTATTGCATTTCTTCAAGATTAGTGACACTGATATTGTGAAAGCTGTGAAACGTTTAAAATCTAATTGTGTGGCTGGTCCTGATAAAATTCCCGCTTTTATTGTTGCTGACTGTATTGAGAGTGTGTTGTTACCATTGCGACACATATATAATTTGATTTTAGGATGTTCATTGTACCCGGAAATATGGAAAGTATCTAGAATTTGTCCTGTTTTTAAGTCTGGTTCTAAGAGTGAAGTTTCAAATTATAGACCTATTGCAATTATATCGAATTTTGCTAAACTTTTTGAAAGTATTTTATCCAATGTTATATATTCGCATGTATGCAACATTATATCTGTTATACCAACATGGCTTTGTCAAAGGAAAATCCACCACAACCAATTTAGTTGAATTTACACAGTATACATCACAGGCGATTGATGGCAGGAAACAAGTTGATGTAATATATACAGATTTGACAAAAGCGTTTGACAAGGTGCATCATTGTATTTTGTTAAGAAAGTTGCAAAATTATAGGCTATGTGACCGTTTAGTGTTTTTAGTTCATTCTATTTTAATGAACAGACGTCAATATGTGTTTTACAATGGTTATGTATCGGAAGAAGTTTGTTGTAACAGAGGTGTGGTCCAAGGTTCCAACTTAGGACTATTACTTTTCACTTTGTTTCTAAACGATGTTTCTAAATACATTAATTGTCAAAATTATATTTATGCGAATGATTTGAAAATAGTAAATGTGATTCGTTCTTCTGCTGACTGTTTACATCTGCAGGAGAGTATTGATAAATTCTTTAAATATTGTGAAACAAATAGTCTCGAAGTAAATGTTAAAAATTGCAAAGTGATGACTATATCTAGAAAAGTTAAGAATTTCACTTATTTTACAACATAATCAAGTAGTATTAGCTCGTTGTGAGCAAATTCGTGATCTTGGTGTTATTGTAGATAATAAGCTGTCTTTTGTTCCTCACATTAGCTATATTATCAATAGTGCTATGAAAATGCTTGGTTTTATAAAGCGCAACACATCACAGTTTAATGATATATTTCCAATTAAGCTTTTATACTATGCGTTTGTACGATCGAAGTTGGAATATATTTTGTTGATTGATAGCGTTTCGCGGAAATTTTGTAAGTATCTACATTATAAGATGTATGGCAGATATCCAGTAATGCACTGTGACCAAAAAGATCTATTATCTATAACAAATGAAAAATCGCTATTGTGTCGTCAAAATGTAGCGTGTTTAATGTTTCTACAGAAGGTACTTAATGGGACAATTAAAAGCATATATTTACTTGACAATATAAAAATGGTTGTACCAAGAATTGATGGTAGGGTGTCAACTGTTTTTTATTATAAAATTCCAAACACCTACCACTATTTTAATTCTCCGCTTTTGACTTGTTTTAAGTTGTATAACGGAATTAGCTCTAAGTTCGATATTTATAATGATAATTTTAGTAGTAGTAAAGTAAGAGAGGATTTATTATTATGTTTTTGCAGTTAATACGATGCAGTTAGTTAAATAACTTTTGTTTTTATTTTTCGTTTTATAGTTTACGTTCCTGTATGGACTTTTTGTCTGTTGGAAATTAATAAATTATTATTATTATTATTATTATTATTATTAATTATGTCTGATCTTAAAAATGTTCTTTGCAAATTAACTTATTTCCTAAAGCGTCAATATCTACAAGAGTAATAACAATGTTCCCACAATTTTTTTGCCACTCGCTGGTGCGGTATACATCATTTATTGAAAATTTAAAAAAAGTTTTGTCTTTGTTCTTCTTAGTATTGTTTTTGCAATTCACGTATTTGCACTTAACTATTGTCACAACAAATTACAATAACTTCCAGACACAAACACAAACTCGGAGTGGTACAACGGTGACGCTAATTCAATGAACGCAAGAAAGCAGCCATCTACAAATTGGTGAAATTGTACGTTACATTTTCCCCATATGCGTTGCGGATCTTTAGTAACTTTATAATCGATGGTATTATACTTACCGTACTGATGTACATTTGATAACTGCGAATATGAACAATATCAAAAAAAATCATATAGGTATTTCTCGGTTCATCTTCATATTAGTCCTAATTGAGTTAATAAGAAATAATCAATGTTGAATTGTATTGCAATTCGATAAAAAGTTAGTGGCCTCCCACGACCGTGGAGATCTGTACAGATCCCAGTATGCGGGGTCAATAACAATAATCTTCACTTTAAAATTGCATTTTATCATCTAAAAGGAATGTTGAGTCATTAATAAATATTCCAAATAGCAAGGGCTCTCTAACCAAATCTTGAGAAACACCTTCTTAAAGAAGAAGTAGAGGAAGAAACTAACTAGGTAGTTCATTGGATCATATACTTACAATATCAAAAGGATGTGTATTTGTTTAAATTTTTTAGCCTAATTTTACGAGAAACACTATCAAAGTAACACGGTAAATCAAGAAAAACTACTACTAAACCACCACCTGTAATGACTGTATTCAAAATAATTGATATTTGTCTGAATTGGATAAAAAACGTAGAATTTATGACAATTGTCTTTATTAACTTTGGTGGCGTTTCAAATATCGCTATCACTGTTTCTATCCTGATTAATACTCTATCCTTTATTGTCTCTTTTTTAAAACAAAAGTATTGGTAGAAAAGGTTATTAAAAAAGTTCATTATAGTATATAAAAAAAATTGATTAAACAATTTTTTCGAAAATGCCTCCCATAACTTTTTTTCTGTAATTACTATTTTTAAAGATCATCTCATAAACTAAAAAAATGAAAAGAAAACAATGTGTTTAGAAAAAAAATAGTTCAAATGTAGTTGTATAGATAATGTAATTTACAACACCTACCTCTTACAATATTTTTAGAATAATTAATATTATTAAAGATATTGTAAAACAAATAATGGCACGTGCCTAAATACCGCATCTTGGCAATTCAATAACTTTTAAACAATAGTTGTGTATAATCAAATCAAAGCAGAACCCCATTCTGCGAAGTTCTGGTAAAACAACATTGCGGAAGAAGATCGCTGTATAATATGTACTCACAGAGTAAGTTAGGTTTATCATTGTTCAAAATTGCTCTAATATTCTTATTTTGCAGAAAAACATGTTACCATTCCAATGTTAAACACTGAGATACAAAAAAATCACATTCTTTTAAGTAATAGCAGTTAAACTCGTACACTACGTTTAAATTCAAAACAAAATTTAACCGCAGCTTTGGTAAAAAATTGAATGTAGCACAAAAGCGACTTAAATTTCTGAGAGGATATATTAGATAATTTCAATTCACCGCTAGGGCGTCAAATTGTTTTTCTTGATGAAACGTGGATTGATACAAAAGGAAACCCAGAAAAGTCTTGGCGAGATGAAAGCACTCAAAGTGTGAAGAATCTGGAAGGGTATGATGGAAAAATATTTATTGTTCTACATGGATGGTAATCATTGTTGTCACAATTGTCTCCTTGAAAATTAACCAAGGACTGAAATATTTACCGTTAGGTCTTAGGGGCAGTTTTTCAATCTCTAGTTAAAGTTAACTTTCGGTTAATTTCCTAGAGACAATTGAGACAACAAGTATCACCATAACAGTAAATCCAAAATTAATGATAACCCCTGATATAAAAACAGGCTATTAACAAACACGATAGCAATATAAAATGCTGAGGTAACTATAGATTAGCAGTGACATTAGAAACATTATGACAATTAAAACTAACTGACTAACTAATAAATTAACTAACTAACCTAAAAAACTAACGAACTAATCAACACCTAGTCTAATTACCTAGTCTCTTTGTTTAATTGTATTAAAAAAATTCCTTATTACAATAATTAATGTATACCGTTTTCTAATTTTTATTTCTAATTTGTATTAGTTTATGTATAACATTCATGTCTTATATTAAATAAAAAATTTTTAGCCTTGATAAAGCCCTACGCATAGGGGGCGAAACGTCGGCGTTGACAACATATTGAGTTGTTATTTCATTCACCTCCACCTAGAAGGGCTCGAAAAGAGCAAACTGTACACAAAATTTATAATCTTGGAGGAATACTCACCTAATTAAAACTAACTTGAAATATCTGACAAGTGACATAATTAATTTGAAGCTAAGTTGTTGTTTCCGAATAAGGCATTTCAATGCGCTGTCAGATAGCTGTCAAAGACTTTTAAAAATGGCTACTGTAGGGCAAACTTACGTATAATTAGATGGATTTTATCATTGAATTATAGGATTTTAATATAGTTTAATCGTTTAATTGATTTGTAATGTACTATAATGCTAGCATTTGGTTGTGTAGTGAACTGTGGCATTAGAGGAAATCGTGACAGTATTAAGTTTTTTACAATCCCTGTTATTTGTAATTTTAAACATAAATTGAGTTAAAATAGTCTTTCACAGATTCTATAACTAACTTAATTAAAACAACCACTAAAAGTACAAGAAATCAACAGAAATTACACACATTCGAATGAAAACAAAGGTTTGTTTGCCCTACAGACGCCATTTTAGCAAAAGCGTTGAAATGCCTTATTCGCATCGTCACTAAAACTCACAAAGCCACATTTTGTCAATGTGTATTTAAAAAGTTACTTAGCAGCGTGCCAACATATACGATACTTTCGGTTTTAAAGGTGTGAGTAGAAAAACATAATTTTACAGTAGTTACCTGGTGATTGGCAACTCATCATAAAATTGGGTCTTATTCAGATATGGATATCCTGGATAGGTGACTTTTACCACGCAATCACTTTAAAATAATTCTAACTCAGTGAGCAACAAAAGGTTTTCAACCGTAAATCTACAAAGAAAAGTTATAAATAAAAATATTGAGAAGAAAATCCTTTTGTTGCAAAAATATTTTTACAAGGGAAACTTATTTAGCTGGATTTTGATAAATATTACCTACCATTATACAGCTTTACTAAATTTAAGAATGCATTAGTACTAACTTTGTTATCTTTGGAGCTACAAAATCGGTCAAGTAGTAAGATAGTAAGATTAATTAAAAAGTATCCATAAGAAAAGAATTTTCTCTTTCTAAGTGGACCCTTCCAATTGAGGATGATTAAAGTTCGATTTTAGTTTTTGGCGACGTTTTGCATTGTGAGCCAATGCTTCCTCGAGCCACTGCTTATTGGAAATATTAAAAACAAACAATTATGAATACAGGTACTTATATATATATCAAGTTTATCACAGTCAAATGTATGAACATATAATACAGATAAAAACTAGGTAAGTTACAATTACAAATGATTTTATAGCCTAACATTTAGTTTGTAAAAAAATTAATCAGTATAATTACAGAGACCAAGAAACAAAAACAGATTGGTGGACATACATTATGTCATGTATACAGGGTGTGTCTCGACCATAGCATATTAGACGCATAATGAGAACAAAAAAACCGATTCAGTTGAAAACTTGTAACTTTATACAAATGGACATGGTCTACTTACTGAAAATATTTTTATGGCGGTTTCACTTCTGGTTATACCGGAAGTTAATACCAACTTTGTTATTTTAAATATAATGCCCCAATTTTTATTTTATTTTTGGTTTTCGCATAAAATAAAATATGTCTTCTACTACCAGGTTTGGCCTACTTATCTCTACCATTATTAAGAAAAAAAATACTTTCAGGCGTTAGCAACGAAAATCAATTATGATTGTAATAAATCGGACCATTTATTTAAATTGTATAAATAATATTTTTACGTACCATCTGAATCAGGAAAGATGAGCCCCTACGTCATCAAGCAAAACAGAAACTATAACCAGTTTATTGTATAAACGTCACAGCAATGGTCACGCTTTTAACTATCAAAACATACAAACTGTCACTCCTAGGTTAGAATTTTTTAATTTACTAAATGTGATTTAAAAGATAAAATATGGAAACAGAACTATTTATTATTATTGTAGTTCACTTTACAAATACTAACAAAAACCATTCACATTGCAGTAAAATTATCACACCTACAGTAGTTTTCATATGTAGATGTTACGTACTGACTTCAATGTACATTCAAAATAAATATTTACGAACATGTATAATTAATGACAAAACACAATTCATATTCTAAGAAAATTATTTAGAAAACATGTTTATTACGACTTATAGGTTGCGGAGTAGAACATTCCATAGCGGTAGGTCAAGAAACTTTTCAATTAGTGTCAGTGTCGAATGATACGGAGCATTATCTATTATTATCAATAATAGTTCTTGTAAATTGCACATTAAACAATCAACAAGCCATTTCTTAAACAGTTCTGCATTTAATTCACCATGGTAATCCTTATCACAGCAGATACCAATTATTATGGTCCCTTTCATTTCGGGTTTAGTGCAGTTAAAATCGTTTATTAAAAACTTAGCTTGATTGTTTATTTTCCCTAATTACAACTATACAGGATGGTTCACCGGGAACCGCCGCGATTGATTATGGAAAAACTGTACGTAGGAAAATTCTGAAAGTTTGCGAACATACCAAAGTCGATACGGGTCATTCAACCAAAATATTTTAAAGAAGGCAGAACTTGATTCTTGTGAAAGTTTGGAAATTTTTAAAAACAGAAATTTGCTTATCAATTATAGTGATAACGGTTTATTAGGATTTTCGGAATTATTCAAGCTTATATAAGAATCAATGAAGTATAACGATGCGTGACACGCAGATAGTATATATAAACTTCGTATTGTTTTTATTTTTAGTATCGGTTCGCCGATGATGATAGCTTAGCTATTGAAACACGTGTTCGAGTGAACTTTTTTGGTGCAGTTTTTTGGTGTTTTTCCGTTTGTTAAAATAGACGCTGCAGTTTAGAGTTTCATTCCTTTGATATTAGAACATACCTAAATATTCTATTTACTATTAAAATTAGGGAATTTAATATGTATAACAATTTTCAAGAAAATAAATAATTTCTCAAAAAATGCGCAAATGGAAAAACCAGTCTTATTTAATTGCATGTATTTTTATAGATATACTAATATTTGCTGAATTTCATGTCCATTAAGCGTGAAAATTAAGGTTCTACATTATAGGATCGTTTGATTTGAGAAGTTGGGAATTAAGTACAGCCTCAATCTCACCAACAATTTATGTAATTTATCAAAAGTAAAATTAAGATTACCCGCCACCCGTTCTATATGAGATAACTTCTGCTTCCCATAAACCGCCAAAATGCGGAGACCGCATTCAATAAAAAAATTGCAACTCTTGTATTTGTGAATTCGCTTCTACAAAATGGGTGAAGTTGTCCGCATATACAAGGTGTCCAATTAGTGTGTAATTGTTTGATTATGGGCTCCCAGACTACTTGTCCAAAAAAATGTGAGCAGGCTTTTCAAATAAACTAAAAGTTGCACATTTTAAAAATACATTTATATATACAGGGTGATTTAAAAAAACCAAGATTGATTTAGGTTAAATGCAACACTCTGTATATTTTTCCACCTTCGAATAACATTTTATGAGTAATTCATATAGTATAGTATAAATAATAATTACCTATTTGCAGCCGCGACAAATTTTATTGTTTGAGCAGTATCGTGTTTAACGGCAGAAATCAAGTAGTGAAACTATTGTATACTGAATAAAAGCGTGTTATTGATAATCGTTGAATCAAAACTGTCGAAAAATTCATCCCAATTTTCCATGAAAGTATAGGCAGTAGACATACGTCTATTAAACGTACGCGAATTGTTTTCACGTGCTGATAAAATTGTTTTAATTTCACTTGTTATATTAAAGTATTCGTCGTGGAAGTCAACGTTTGATTCATTTAATTTGCTTATGTGTTTTGAATAATAGTTTCAAATCTGATATTGTTTAGACAAATCGAGAGTGTACGTTTAAAGTTAGAATAAAGTAACAGTGTAAAGAAAATTGGCGTTGAAATCGTGTAATTTCTTGAATACCATTATTCGTCTCAAAGGACCATCTTTTTAGAACTACACTTTAATCAAAGTCAAATACGTGTGTACCGCTGTGCCAGCATAGACGGTTAAAAATAAAATGATCAATAAATAAACATAACATTACTTTAATTCGAAATTGTACAAAATGCAGCGGCCACGCGAAATGGCAGCGTACTGCTCCTTCAAAACTTAAATTTGTACTGTTTAAAAATACGTCGTAAAACTACCCTTTCCAAATGTATTAAATTAAGAACCAAATTGTGATTGGTTGATCTTTTAAAGATTGAACAAAATAACAATTAGTAACCCTATTTATGAATGAAAAATAGCCGCTTGCAGGTACAGTCTTTCGCGTTTATAGTGGCGCGGTTAAGAGAAGGTACATGAATTAGTTGTTTCCCTTTAATTGCATACATATAAACAAAATAAAATGGGATAGATTTTGTTATTGTATAGGTAGGTTTGGTACCATATTAACAAAACTGAGGGCCTCAAGCTATAATTTGAAACTGTAAACTACTATGCAAACGATGATTTTATAAAAGTTCAACGTTAATCTGCAGTAAGACATTGTAATTTAATGTAAAATATAATAAATTACTTTTCATAGTAAAAAAACACTATAATAGGAGATTTTTAAATGTGATAGTTGCGATGTTTTTTTGGATTCAGAAATTAAACTTTCTTTGATAAAACAACCATTATTGTCATCACAATAGTTTAAGAGGTTAATCATGGTCATTGTCCGAAAATCAATGTATTGTTATGGAAAATATTTGTTTTTAAGTTATAAAAGTATAAAATACATGTTGTAGTTGAATTACTGTGATGAACATAATTGTTTTTTACTTATCAACATTTATAAATGGCTAATCTGGTATTTGCACATTTAAAATAAGGTTTTGTTTATTTTAATGACGTTTAATTTCTAATCTTTCCAAAATTTTAGTTTTTTATAATTAGTTAATTAATGGTTTGGTCCCAAAATATGTTTTGCAAAATTTTATTTGTTTTAATGTTTATTGCCAAAAGAGATTCCTTCTATCTAAATTCAAAATTTCTAATACATTCTCCTATGAATTATATTAACATTTTTAATTGTAAACTTCTGATTATATTATAATGATATTTCAAGTTATTGCTTCAGGCCGTAAGTTTTGTTAATGCGGTATCGAGTCTACCTATACAATAGTAAAATATATCCCATTTTATTTTGTTTAGGTATTTACGCAATTAAAGGGGAACGTCTAATTTATGTACCTGCTGCAAACCACGCCATTATAAACTCGAAAGACTGTACAAAGCAAACAACAACTTACAATAAAATACGTTAACTTAAAACGAACATATTTACAAAACAGAAAACTAAATTCCATTTGGAAATCTCCCACAAACATATTGTCCTTACTAAATACATAACAGTTTTATAAAATCCGTCGATTAAAACAATTGATTAATTGTATATAAAAAGTCACTCTTAAGTTCTAATCAAAATTTTAACAAAATAAAATCCTGTGTAATTCGTAAGACTACTATAAAATGAATATTATGATTTGCTGTAACATATGCTGTGTAGGAGTAGTGCATTAATTCATACTAAATGAAAACGAGAAAATTTAAGTGTTGTTTTCCAATTTACAAAAACGAAATTGCGTTTATACGAAGAAGGTCGCGTTATTGAGCGTAGCCTCGCCCTCTGCATGGATACAACAATATCCTGGCAACCTCCAATTCCCTACCTCTTCCCTACAAACGTAGTCTGGAACCGTCCTATCCGATCCACTTTATGAGAATTCAATTGATTCAACGACTCGACGTTTACCCTTGATGTCTTCTGGAATGCTTCGAGCGCGATGATACTTTTGAATATTAAATTCTTGTTAATTTAAACAAAATAGAATATATTTCTTTTGAGTAACACAGAACAAATGTTCAAAAATGCATTACTATTAGTATCTCTAGAGTCGTGACTTTAAACATTTGAGAAAAAAATCCCCGTCGATGATATTTTAGTGCAAGGGGAATTCAAGTCTCGCGGGGCTTCAAACAGTAGTTATCCATCGTACAGAGATGTATAGCTGTTAAATAATCCAACACCATTAGCCCCTCTGACGGGTTGCGTCGGGATCGGGATGCCACCCCTGCTGACGCCCAGTCCGCAGAGATTTACGGTTTGGCCAACTGATAAACCTCAGACTGCTATCACAAGTCGGATTTCAATCAGTGGGGACCGTTTATCAAGCAGACCGGTAACTACCAAGGATTGAAACATTATCTACCTATTTCATTTTGGGTATACTGATCGAAACGTTATTTAAATCTACTACTTTAGCTACCCAACGTGGTATTCCCATTCTAATTTATTATCCATCAATCAATTTCAGATTTTTCTCTAAAAGCTGTTTAACTAAACACAAAAATAATTACATTCTCCGTTACATTTCGTGGTTTTGAAACTACTGTAAAATAAAATAAAGGTGTTCTAAAACAAAACACCATTTTCACTACCTATTAGTTTAAATCTCAATTTAATCTAAAATTATATTTGCACAAGATTTAAGAAAATGAGCTTTCAAGAATATAAAGCAGTTACAAACAAAACAATGAAATTATTTTCAAATCTATATTTTCTTATATTTCAAAAAATACAAGCAATTGATAGTCAAAACAGTATTATAGGTTACATATTTTTAATTTGCAAAATATACCAACATAATTAATTTTGTCATTATTGATCAAAATAGCAAATGGTTAGTTGTTTCTGAATTTTAATGAAAACCGACATGTAAAGTAATATAATGTTTACTAGAATATACAATTAACGTAAGTTGTTTATTCAACTATTACAGTTTCTTTATATCTCAAAATTGTTATTTACATTAAAGTGTGGAAAGTAGGATTTAAATTACTTTACACATAAAATTTGTATAATATTTTTTGGCCGACGATCATCATCAAAACGTAAAAATAGAACAAAATCATTTCTACGCCATCAATATCATCAATAAAAAATTAAATGCGATCTTATTCTGTATATTATCGTGTCAAGTAAGGTGTAAACTAAATTTATTTATTTTATACTTAGTTTATTTTGAAAACGTTCCCAAATAGCAGATAAATCAGTCACTACTTCACCACATAGTAGCAATACTTTACCGCATAGTAGCCGTACTTTACCGCATCGTGTGTAAAAATCAAGTTTCAGGACAGTATGAACAACTGAAAAATGTGTTTTACAGTTCAGGAAGCTAAAAAAGTATAATTCCATATTTGTGTCATTTTGTAATGAAAATATCAAATCTTATAATGATTACGATATTTATTTAATACTAGCTGAGAGTCAGCCGCTGGAGAAACTAATGTTAGTCTGTACATGCATAAAGTAAAGGTTTTAATTTGTAGAAAGTAAGCATAAGCTTTACTTTAAATCTACTTAATCAATACAGAAATGATAATGTAAAATAACAATAAATGGATATAACAAAAATCAGGTTAAAAAAAGGCGGGTTGTTAATTCCTGTTATTGTAAAGTCATTTTTTATAGCTCCGCCTTGACATTTTTCAAGGCAATCTAAAACACTTAAACATAAAAAATAAAATTGATAATAGCGTTCTAAAATTTATAAGATCTTATTTTACAAACAGGCAACAATATGTAGAAATAAATAATGTTAAATCCTGCACACTACCAATCAAGCAAGGTGTCCTCCAAGGATCAGTTTTGGGACCTTTATTTTATTTAGTTTTTATAAATGATTTAGACAGCTCTGTTCTTTCCGATAAATTTATTCTATTTACCGATGACGTAACGTCAATAAATATAGACCAACTACATAAAAAGTAAACCATAGCAAATTACAGATAAATAAATGGTTAAAATATAATGAATTTGTTTTAAACGAGTCCAAGACGCAAAGAGAGATATTGGAAGCCATCAGAGCCTAAATAAATGTAAACTCTCATCCGTATACTTTGGACCAAACCTCACTTTGTTTAATCACTGCGATGAACTTGCCAAACATTTATCTTCGTTAATCTTCTGCAATGCGCATATTTGTTCTACCAAGAAAGATAGTTAGAGTGTCGGGCTGTGTCAAATATTATGATGACACTATACCTTTATTTAAACGTTTAAATTTACTCACGCTTCCTGCAGTATATATTTTGCATGCCTTACTTTATGTGAAACAAAATTAGCAACAATATGAAATTGTACAAAATATTCATTCTCATAACACAAGATCCAACCGTAACCTAACACTCGTCTTTAAAAAACCCATCACGCGACTAATTTTTATGGAATAACGTTTTACAACCATCTACCGGAAACTATAAAAGAACTAGAGATAAAGCAACAAATAAAAAGCACCTCATACGCCTTTCTCTGTCTTAGATTTTCTAAATTTTACCTTTTAAAGGTCTATGTTCTTATGTAAACTATTATTATTATTATTTTGAAAAGTGTAAAAAAATCTTTAGTGGATAAATTACCAAACCTAACACAGTACAACTACACAAAAGTATTTTTAATTTGCACAAAAACTTATTTTCCTCACTAAGACTGGCACGTCTTTACTCTAATGAATTATTTATATTCTTTTGCAACCAACGTGTACGCAAAACAAATAAGGGGATGGTTACTTAATTTGAATTAAAAATTATATACATAGGTAAGATTATAATTTTAACTAATTAATTTTAACTATTGTTAACATGAAATACATTAGGGCGCTGTTAACGTTATTATTTATTCTAAATGTTTTTAATGCAAAATATTTCTAATTCTACCTCAACGTTAAAAATTTATTAAAACAACAGGTCTATTATTTTCAGTTGCAATAACAAGAAAAAGTAAATAAGCAAAGTATTGTAGTGCTTTTTTTCTGTTTTTGTGGGTAAAAAATAAACGGAAGTGGTAAAATAACTTTATCATACAGGCTGTCCGTTTTTCGAGTGCCACTATGGGGATCTCGCTTATCTTAAGATTGGTTTAATTGGGGCAAAGTTGCACATTTTTATGGTGAATTACAATCTGAAAAGAAATTTAAAATATCTCCAATAATTTTGAAAATTTCACAAAAAACGAAAATTTCTGATATTTGTTTTTAATTTTTTGCCGATAAACTAATCAGAATAGACGTTTCTAACCAAGACGTTATTTAGACACTTTTTTATGGAGAATCTAATTTTTCCAATTATTTTCAACATGGCGGAGAAACACCTGTCAATTTCATTTTTCTTATGAACGCCATCTTAGATTTTAATATTTCTAGATGACGTTTTTTTTCCCTTTACAACGATGTATTACACTTGGTAGTCCAGTATCACATTTTTGCTAAAAATTCAGTTTTTCATTTTTTGCATGCAGTGCTATGGAAAAAACCTTTCTTTTGTTTTTGTGTAATTAAACTGTATATATTTATGATTAGATTAAATTATTTAAAACCTATTACTTAAATGTTATTATTAATGCACGTTTTTCATCGATACATACATGTATTATTAATTATTTGTCCAGACATTTGTTCAATGACTGTTTCAAGGTCTTCTACTCTATAATGAATAGTACACTAAACCTTTTTCTTTAAGTATCTCCAAATGCAAAAATTAAAACGTGTAAGGTCTAGCAGATTAGAAAACCTGACCTCGATTTCTCATCCACTTATTTCCATGTTGGTGATCCAAACAGTTAGTTATGGTTTTTGCATTATGTGGGGGGTGCTCCATCTTGCTGGAAACACATATTTGCTACATCTTAAAGAAACACATCTCAAAAGTTTGGTCGACGTAATTTTGTAATATTTCAAGCTTTTGAAAAATGTTAAACAATACGTGTCTGTTTATGAGTACTAACTATACTTTAAAACTCCACCTGTCTTGATGGCGCACTTTATGATTTAGGAACGGACTTTTATCGGCCCAATACAAGTTGTTGTGTCTGTTAAATTTCTCGCAGTTTGTATATCTAATTTAATCAGACCACCTCGGAGTCCTTCTTCTACATATGGACGATACTTGTGTTTTATAAGAATTCTCCGAACGGTTGATGTAGACATTTCCACATTACTTTATAGTAGACAGAGAGGTACGAGGATTGTCAAAGACACGTTGCAAATAGTATATTGAAAAACAAGTGTCACAACAAATTTTTTTGTCGCACGAAGACAAAGTTTGCAGACCGACCGAAGGGGGGTTTGCAATTGTCGGAGTGCGACAAAAAGTAGTTGTGACACGTGTTTTTCATACTATTTTTTCTATTTCGCAAAAATTTACTTCAAGAAATAAATGTTAATATATGATCTAGTGTTTTTTTTGTTTAAAGCTATGTTGGTAGAGTAGTTGATATCCTAATAAAGTTAGCAACAAATGCTGTTGAAAGAAAGTTTGCTATCTTCAAAATAATGTGTTGAGAGAGCTTCGTCTTTTATTGCCAACAGTATTTTAATATAAGCTCACCAAGTTGATGGAGAATTAAATTACTCAATTTCGATTGTTTTGTCGAAATAAAATAGTTTTCATCACAGTAAAACAAGAAGACTAAATTTTTTTGTGGGAACGGATTGGTGCTTAATCAATATAATGGTCCACCTACAAAGACAACACCAAAAGCTTTTGACAATGTTTGATATATCATGGATGTAACTTAAGCACATCTTGAACAAGTTGAACTGTATATAATGACTTGTCGCATCATACCGAAGAAAGATATTTATATCCTTACTGTGTGCAAGCAGTTTACCAACTTATTGAGACAATTATCCTGCACATATTCAATACTGTCAATGGCTTTGCAACACTTTTATCAGAGACATATTTGCTTAAGACTCCTTATCGATGAAGTTTGGTTTTACATTTACCGTTCTATAATTTCACAAACACGTGCATGTAGAGTTTATAAAAAACATTTGGTTAAAGTGGTTTTGCTTCACCTCCAAAAGATCTTTTCAGAAGTCGGAAAGTTTACTTTTTATAGTTTTGATTTTTTCTTACAGCCTTACTTAAAGAATCTAACTTTTGAACAATGAGTAAATAATATTGAAGAACTACGTCAGAGAATAGTTTGTAAAATAGATGTCCTGAACACCCTTAACATGTTATTAAAAGTTATCATTGGAATGTTGCATACAGTACAAAAATGTCTTAAAAATCACTGTGAACAAATTCAAGATTTATTACAATTGTAGATTAATGTCGATTTGTTATTATTAAAATTTGCTTTGCTACAAATTACGACAGATTTTTTATTTATACTTTCATGTTGTAGTTGATTGAAGATAAAACGGCAATATGTACGTATAGTTGCCTATACTAAAATCAATTTTGTTTACATTAATGTAAGTCATAAATGCGCGGTCTATGGAAGAATATTGTTTGTTAAGTTTTGTTTCATAAATTAACATTAAATTTTCTTTGAATATTAAAATATACTTAATAAGAACTAACCAAACAAAACCTCACTTAATTTTCTTACGTCAATATTAAAACTGTAAATTATTTGGTTATATACTAAAATTTATAAAATCCCTAAAACAGTACGGAAAGAGCTTCTATTTCCGTATCGTGTACAATACGAAAACAAAGATTTTCGATATTTTTATTAGATACTATGTTTTGATTGTGTTTTTTAAACGAACCATACGAGAGTAAATTTTTTCAAATCATTTTAAAGGTCGACAGGTCGACCTTTAAGGTCGAAGGCAGTCAGTTTGCCTTCTTCCTGGATGTCGCCCGAAGTACATACCTTGAGTTAGTTCAGCGTTCCTATGGGCCAAAATAAAACATTCATGAATATCTAATTTTTTCGATTTGAAAATCTTTCTATTAAAAAAGTGCTTTATAATTTGGTAACTTAAAAATATTACAATTATTTAAAACCTTAAAACAAAAAAAGTAGACCAAGAAAAATAAAATTTGTAACCGGAAAACGCAGATAAATAATAAAGTTGTGACAGATATGTACGTAGTTATGACAATAAACACAATTACGGAATTTATATTCAAATTTTTCAAATTCAAATATAATGTATTTTTTGGTATAGCAAATGATTTGTTTTACAGTCCACTAAGTAAAAACTGTTGTTTGAATAAATTTATATTTTCAGATGCCTTTCATTTCGGTAAAGGATCAGATTAGGCCCGGAATAACACATCATTTTTTCCCATTCAACCCAAATTGTTTCTTTTACCGTTTCCAAAACCCACATGTAGTTACTTTTACTTACGACACATTCTATATATACTTGTGGCAATGATTTAATTCAAATATTTGAAACAACTGCTATTTAGATATTGAATGATTTAAAAAAACATCTCTTTGTTAATTAATAATCGGATTTTTGTTTTATTTTTAAAAAATATACTTTTATAATATAATTTTGGGTTAACTTGAAGATGAAAGTTCAAATATTTCATGATGTTTCGATTAAATAGATGAGTAGCAAATTTGCCAAAAAGTCACATCAATATTGGCTTATTTCGCTTAATTCGTAAAACCATTTTTAAAATTAAATACATCCACATAAATTATTATTAGATTATTGTTCATACTTTTTTACAATCAATCATTACATATGTTGCTGTTTGCTAGCTCACCCAATTGAAATTTTATTTTCGAAGTCTTTAAAATCTTCCCTGACACTGGAAAACCAGTTTTGTTATTTTTGCAAAAATCATTGTTAAGACGTTGTTATTATAGAAAAACGACATGGTTTCTTTCCTAACCGTTCAACAGTAACCAATCTTCTAACCTTTCAAAACCATCTACAGCAAGCTCTTAATGCCTAGTAAGATGTAATATTAACCGATTTTTCAAAAGCATTCGACAAAGTATATGAAAAAATACAGGAACCAATGGATTGCTACTATCTTTGATTTGTAGTTATATTACAAACAGATATCAAATTGTTCAGTATAATTAAATAATAATAATAAACCTCAAGGTTTTTACTTGCATTTTTTTTTATTATTTATTAATGATGTTAAACTTATCTTTAAAAATTCAAACATATTATTTGCTGATGATATAAAATTTTTCTAATAATAAAAAAATAGAAGGCTACAGATTATTTCAAAATTACATTAGTTTTCTAGATGGTATTTCTAGAACTTATTAGAACTAAATTTAAGTAAGAGCTCTTCGATATCTGTATCAAATTGATAAACCAATTACGTTCTCATATTCGATCAACAATCATCAACTGAAAAGTCTAGCCTCTATTATGGACTTAAGTAGTCATATTCTCGAACAACTTCACCTTTAATAAACATATTGATTATATTTTGTTCCAAATAATGGAAAGAATTAGGTTTTATTTATCGATTTTATAAACACATTGGACACTTTAAAATCTCTTTATACATCTTTCGTTTGTTCACAACTTGACTATTGTTCTCAAGTATGGTCACCAGATCATTTAACATTGATAACAAAAATTAAAAATTTTAACATCGATTCGTTTATAAAGATTAACTCCCATTTCTGGAATTACAAATAAATTATTTTACGTACAAATATAAATACACTCAAATCTTGTAGACTATTTCTCGATCTTGGTATTTTTTTTAAAACTAATTAATGGGGTATTAAATTGTTAATACTTCTATACCAAATTAATTTCAAAGTTTCTTAAAAAAGTCTACGCAATATCCGTTAATGTTAGCAAACCTCTTATTTCCATCAGTCTCCTGTTCAGCGTCTTATGTACATAGAGGGTGGGGCACTACCAACGAATTATTCTATAGCATTAAAGCGACAAATAATGTTAAAAATTTTAAAGCGTACATATGTCAAGATTTTTTGAAACCACATTTTAAAAATATTTTAATTATACAGGGTGCTCTAGAAACACGTACCATATCAAAGTTAGGTCACCCTGTATTTTTTTCTATTTTTGAATTGTAATAAAAAATAATGTATGTTCTTTAACATGTCCCTATACCTACTTACTTCCGTTTCTGAGATAAATCGATTTTACCTGATTTGCAGACCCTCCAAAAATTCAATAACTTCAAGATAAATAAGAACAAGCAGCTTTGGTTTACCTCACGTTACTAAGAGCCTTCAACATCTCTTTTGCAATATTTACTATTATTTTATGATGTACAGGGTGTTTTAAATACTACCGCATAACGCTAACGACTTAAAACTTAAATAACTTGCTTAACATAAATTGAACAACCTGCATTTCTGTAGCGTGTTAGAATTTGGAGCTAGTTACCTTTCAATCGTTATTAGGGTTACCAACTCGTAACTCTGATAATTTTTGAAATATTTTAAAAATTTGCTAGTTTATTTGCAATTTACTGGAATTTAAGTTACCTGTGAGATTTCAGTAAAATACACATTATCTTGCAAACATTTTTAATGTATAGGCCAAACCAGCTTTAAGTATTAACCTTAAAAAAAAATTTTTAGAACAAAATAACAGAAATGTGCTCATGACTTATGCCGGGCTCTAAGAGTCAGTCGAATCACACTCACCTGTCACAAACAACAGCAACTGTTATTAGTTTCATCAAAAATCGATGACACTGTAAACATTGCTAACTTTGTTAAAAAAATTCTAAAAATAATGGTTTTCGAAATTATCGTACTACTATTAGAGCGATTTGTATTACATTCTTAGTTAACAGGTTAAAGTTTGTAAATGTTTACAGGATGATCGATTTTTGATGTACCAAATAACGGTTGCTGTTGTTAAACATCAGTAATTTGTGACCGGTGTGCGTAATTCGACTGACTCTTAGGACCCGGGATACTATTCATAAGCACATTTCTGTTTATTTTTTCTGAAAAAAAAAATATTTTTAAGGTAAATATTTAAAACTAAAAGTTGCAAGATAATGTCCATATTGCGGATATTTCACAGGTAACTTAGACTCCAGTACCTACATCGTAAATTGTTAAACTATAAAATTTTAACATATCTCGAAAATTATCAGAGTTAGGGGTTGGTAATCCTAATACCGATTGAAAGGTAATTAGTTCCTGATTCTAACAGACTACAGGGTATTTAAGTTAAGCAAGTTATTTAAGTTTTAAATCGTTAGTGTTATGCGGTATTATTAAAAACACCCTGTACATTATAAAATAATAATAAATATTGCAAAAGAGCATAGTAAGGTGGTGTAAACCAAAGTTGCTTGTTTTTATTTATCTTAAAGTTATTGCAATTTTTTGGAAAGTCTGCAAATCAGGTAAAATAGATTTATCTCAGAAACGCAAGTAAGTAGGTATAGGTATATGTAAAAGAACATACATTATTTTTATCGTACAATTTAAAAATAAAAAAAATATAGGGTGATCTATTTCAAATAACCGAACTTTGATATGGTACGTGTTTCTAGAGCACCCTGTACAATCCAAAATATTTTTAAAATGCGGTTTCAAATAATCTTGACATATGTATGCCTTAAAATTTCTAACTTTATTTGTCGTTTTAATGCTGCAGAATAATTCGTTCGTAGTGCCCCACCCTGTATACGTCCAACTTAATTCCCAACCTCAACTTTTCGAAAAATCCAATCAATTTCAAAAATGGTCTCAAACGAAAACTAAATAATATAGATGGGTCCTTTTATGAAAACTATTAAGTTAACATTATATCTATCTGTTAATTATCAATTATTAAGTTACCTTTCGGTTAGTAATCATTATTTACATTCAAATATATTTAGTTTTTAATTATTGCTATTATCTGTGCACTGAACTTCATTTGTAATTTTGGACTCTGCCCGTAATAAGCAAATAACAAAAATACTAATACTTAAAAATTTTAGCGCCACCAATAAATAGGCAAAATTATTAATGCAAGTAATTGTTACGTTTTTAGTGTATTGTGCAAACTGCATTTTTTTTATTGATGTCAGCTGATTGCAATTAATGAACTAAAGTCAATTGAGTTAATAAGTAATCTTTTTTTCGTAATCGTCGTTAAAGTAATAAAAATTCGCAGTAAAGTGAATAAAATCGGTACTAAAGTAATTCATTATAGGACGATTTTTAAGTTCACATTTTTGCCGGTAGAGATGTATAAAATGCATTTAAATTTATCATAAATGAATGTTACACAATTTTCCGATTTTGTCAAATTTGGAATTTTGGAAAAAATATAATATTGTGGGTTACAATTGTATAAATTCAGTGATACTTCCATATTAATAGTTATTTGAGTATCAAGGCACTAAAGTTTGATTTTTCATGACGAATGTGTTTTAGTTGCAGAGGTAATAGCCGAGGCAAAAAAAACAAGTGAGTCATGAAAAAGAACTTTTGTGACGAGGTACATATTATATTTTTTTCTAAAATCCCAAAATTTGAAGAAAATCTGAAAATGTTATAATGTTCATTAAGTAGCAAATGTAATCAGCTGTTTTCTTTTTTACGTCAAATGTATCCACCGCGCATGTGCAATTCTAAAATTTACCTACATTTCACACATCTCTACCGGCGAAAATGTGAACTTAAAAATCGTAGTACTATAATGAATTACTTTAGTGCCGATTTTATTTACTTCACTGCAATTTTTTTGTATTTTAGTGACGATTTCGGAAGAAATATTAAATTGAAAGTAGAAATATATTATACTTATCAACAGTTGTAATATGTCCAAAGCAATTAATTAAAATAAACTTTCGGTAAATTAATTGTTGTTGTCGAAAAACTAATATTAACTTTAATTTCTGAACGTGATCTAGTTCTTTTAGTTGAAACAAGTGGAAATTGCTAAAAGTTTATTTTAATTAGTTACAGAAAGTGTACCAATACGTTACAAGAATCATTCATTTCTAAAACTTCTAAATCCGATTTTAATGAAAATCACTATACTGCATAAAACCTATTATACATTAATAAGTAAAATACACAATTAACTTTAATTATCTTCTAACTTTTACTACTTACGTCATGGCGCCGCGGCGCTCTTTTAAGATTTTTCCAGTAAAGCATTTAAAGTAAAAATTTAATTCTTAAATGAATTTTATTACATATTTAAACTAGAACTTTTTTGAGTATATTTGTCTACACACTAAAGTCTGGAAGATGTTTCAATTGTACATCCATTTCAGAATGGTTATATTCTATTCTTTAGATGTAAAGAGCTACTTTAAATCTAATAGTTTTACCATTGATTATAATGGTTTTACACTATCCGGTATAAAGTATTATTAGCAATTGTTTTTCATACAATTATGTGATTTATTATTTATTACTCCTTTAATATTTTTTATAGAATGGATTTATTCAACAAGAAGGCCTTCTCATGTAGTGGAACAACAAAAATTAGTTTACTTCAATGCGTCAACGTTTTTAAGATGTATTAAAAATTCTACGTCTTAAAGAAGGCAAGGCCATTGGTTGCCGAAACGTCGACGCATTGCAGTAAAGTAAGGCTTTTTGTTGTTCCTACTACTAAAGCCTTCTTGCTTAAATCTGCTTAAAATATTTTTTTTAATTTATGGAAGTGTACATTTAAATTTTGGAATTATTTATTGAATTACATTTACGTAATACATCAAATGTGTCCGTATTTGTAAGCAGATCAATTGCTTGCTGTAAATTCGAACTCGACAGTTGTTTTTTTTTCTTTTGGGATTCTTCAGGAAGGAGAGAACTACAGTGTAAATAGTTCTCGAATTGCCTACTGTCTTGTATTTAGACAATCTCTTACAAATTTACATTTGTTTCTTAACACTTATAACTCAGTATACTATTGGCGCGGAGTAATAAACCTGTCAGAATTATCGAATCTCCCGTATTGCAGTGGCGTAGGTACCTGATACGTTTGGAAAATCATATTTTAGTAGGTAAATATATTATAATAGTAAAATCTACCTTGATATGAATTATTATGTGGTTTCTTTTATTGTTTCAATCCTTACTTTGTGGAATCTACAAATTTTACTTCTTACGTATTATCTTTTTTTCTTGGTATAATACCCACATCTACGACTATGATTCTCGTTTCGTCAGTACCTGGGCTAATGGCAACGTGTTTACACAGATTAAACTATTGTTCTGAGACCCTAGATGAGTCGATATGCTGCAAGAGCGGCACAATGATCGTATTTTTGGTTAGAATTTATTGATTTTTACTTAACCGTAGAAGTACCGCTTTCACAAGAAAATAAAGAATTATTTCAAGCAATTATGATTTATTACTCCGCGCCAATAGTATACAGACTTTAGTTGGAAATAATAATCAAAGAATCGGCTTTTATAACTGCTTACCCATTGTCGATAAAGATGCTTTAGTTAAGATCTATTACTCATTTACATGTTTTTACATAAATTAATAAATAATAAATATATAAAATTAATCAAAATCTCTTTCAAAGATTCTGCTTCCGCCGCTTCATGACAAGCGTTTGCTCATGAAACAATTTGTCAGAGGATTGGAAAAATTCAATTGTTTCTTCAAATAAACAAAGTTAATTTAAAAAAAGAGTGTTCAGTTTTAAATGTTTGCAGGAATTTCTTGGGAAATATGTAAAAATATGTTACGTTTCTTAATGAATGTTAATTTGCATTAGTACACTCTCACAAGGAAAAACATTTTATTGAGATATTAGTGAAACGAAGTGTACCAAGATAACAAACCAATAAGAATGGAAAAAAAGAGGAAAAAATCACTTGATAGATCATTAAAAAAAAAAGGCAATTCGCTAGAAGAGGAAAATGGATTGAGTAATATAAGGAATTTTAAATGATAAAAGAAAGCTATTGTTTTTCCGCACATGTACTTGAAACAATACGACAGAGACATGATAAAAATGAACGATTTTACATAACAGAAGTGAAAAAATTAGTTTCTTTGTGTGTATATTCAAAAAATAATTTTAAATAAAACCTAGACCTACGTTTATAGCTTTCGGAAAGGTACGTCAAAGCTTAATTTTTATACAAAAAAACTGTTGATTACAGATAAAAATTCAATTTTTTTTCATTAATTAAATTAATTTGTATAAACATTGTGTGAACTATTTGATGACAAAATTAGTGCAAACACAAATACCCCAGTTTAGTAAAATGTGTGTAAAATTTTAACTGATTAGATTCCACAAGAATCCAATACATTAAAAACCATGTAATACATTCATTATCCTCCATTAGAAATCACCTGCAACAACGGGTCGAAGCGTCCTAAGAGCATGCGTCGTGACGCTTATTGTTATTGAATGGTATTGTCTTTACCGAAAATCGACTTTATGTTCTTTTTAATAACGCATTTAAAAAAAACCATTTTCATAATTAAAATTAAAGAACATCCGGAAAAAATTGATTGTCGCGAAATATCCTAATGCATTTATAATAGGTACTATTTATTTTAATGAAGAAACGACTTTTGCAGATTTTATTTTGTATTCATTATGTTTCTCAGTATTTGGAAAGGTACGCAAAAGTTCCCCTTTACAATAAATAAATGTATGATGTAAATTCAGTTAAGTTTTATGTCATAATGAACTTAAAAACTTAATAGAGAAATAGAAAAAATTATTCAGTTGTCTTTTGTAGTGACATTTGTGGATCACAAGGACTTTATTTTTAATAACATAGCAATTACAATAGCTATTTATGTTACCAGTGGCGAAGCGCATGATATATTAAACAAATTGTGCATAATGTTTGAAAACAATCATAAAATAATAGATATTCAACGAATTACCAAAAGAAATAAAAATAACTAATTTATGTTTATGAAAATTTAAACATTTTTAGTCGTGAGTCATGAATTATGATGATCACGAACGGTTACATTTATCCGAATGTTGACATTTCTGTAAGAGTAAATGAGATATTAGGATGCGTTACGCACAGACATTACGTATAACCACAAGTTACACTTTTTTTAGTGTCAATTTGCCGATTTTAATAGTTGATAGCTATCAAAGCACGTTTTGGCGTTATAATTCTTGTGTCGTCTTTGGTCCATCTTTTTTGTTTCAGATAAGAGCTGCAAATTACTGTTTTAGCTTAAATATTGAAAATAAATCATACAGGGTAAATCACCACCAACGGGACGGAGATTTATAACGAAACGGTGACAGTTTTACAAGTTTTGTCATTTTAGTAGCTTGCAGGTTGATAAATTTTACTTCGAAATATACAGTATGTCACAAAAACATGTGGCGTATCAAAGTTATATTTTTTCTTATGGGACACACTGTATTTTATTGGGTTTTTTGATTGCCCGTAAAAAATAAGGTATACTTTTATAAAGTTTCCCGATACCTAAATACAGAGTGTTCTGAGTTACGTAGACTTTTCTTAAAATATGGAGTTTTAAAAAATATTCAATATCTTATAACCCAACAAATCATAACAAATTTACTCTTACGTCTAAATAATTGAATATTAGATGAATTCATTCCATGATTAAATATCTCTTTACATGGTGTTCAGAATTTGCAGGTTAATTATTGAATCATTTAATATGTAATATGAGCCTTATTTTGAATAGAACACCCTGTATTTTATTAATTCATAACGTCAACAAAAAGTCCTTTCTTGAATGGTATAATCAAGGGTATCTTATGTCTAAGTGTTACCATTCTTGCGTAATTACAATTTTCTTTAAATTAATGGTAGCGAGAGATTTTAAAACAAAAAATGCATACGTAATCTAATCAGTTAATGTTATATTATGACATTACAGTATGCTAATAATTGTCAAATCTCCATAAACAAAAATTTAAACGTTTATCATAATCGTTTTCTATCAAATGCTGGTGTAGTGGTTTATCTTAAGTATTCTTTCCACACTCATTTGATTGATCCCAAAATTATCCAAAAAAAATTTTGTATTAAGGTTTTCCGTGACAGATGTGACACTTTTTATAATAAAACTAAATGTCAAAATTGTCCTCTTTTCTTAACTACTACGAAAAGTTATGTTTTTCGTCACTTGTGAGTTTGTTTTGAAAATGGTAACCATGGTAACATCGGTCATACCCGGTTATAATTTGAATTTGAAATAGGTTTAATTTTTTTAAACTCCTTTTTCCAAAAAAAATTATATGCAACATGTAACGAAACATGAATTTTTGTTACTCATGTGATTATCAGACTGTAATGTCTTAAAATGTTATTAACTAATTAAATTACATATGCATTTTGTGTTTTAATATCTCTCGTTACCATTAATTTTAAGGAACTGCGCAAAAACTGTAACATTCAGGTATAGGACACTCCTCATACCATTCGAAAGAGAAACTTTTGTTAACGTTTTGAATTAATAACATGCAAGGTGGTTCATTTAAAATAAGGCTCATATTACATATTGAATGATCCAATAATCAACACTATGTAAAGAGATGTTTAATATTTATTTAATCATGGAATACATTCATCAAATATCCAAATCGATGAAATTAGTGTATTTAGGTATAGGGAACCTTTATGAAAGTATACCTTATTTTTTACGGGCAATTGAAAAACGCAATAAAATCCAAGGTGTATAAATCTCTATCCCGGGTATTCGTCATTACGCATGAAATACGTATGCGCAGAAGGAACTCACGTAAATTTAGCGTTTGATTTTACGATATCCAAAAACTCTCTAATTGAATATTATTCTAATAAATCAATTGCCAATTCAAATAAAAAAAATGTCTCTTCACCGATGAAAATTAAACGCAGTTCTTGAAAATAATAAAGCAACTAAAAAAAAAAAAAAACTGGAATTTGAACCCTCGTACGTTTTGAAGTATTATTCAATATTTTTGCAAGTATTTTTAATATGTTTAATTGAATTTTAGAAATTAATATTATTACGCAAAACGTTTTCTAGTATACATTGTTAAATGTTCTGATAGTAAAAATATTCTAAAAACGTTTGGGGGCGTATAAATCGGATGTTAAACAGAATGCTTCAGATTTTCGGGACACACGATGTATAGTATACTAACGTTCAGTAGCGAAACTTTATCTTTTACTTAGAAACGGCGATGCTTAAAAATGAACCTCTTACAAAATGGCGTATACCTATTAGCTGATTAATGTTATTTGTGTTTTGTGTATTAATTCAACATTATATTAATTGACATTGATTAGTTTTAAATGACTAAGTGTTGTAAGTGTTAAGTTTAGGTAAACATTTATTAATGTATTTATTTGATAACCTTACTACTCATTTAATTTCAGAATTATTTTAGTTTTACCATAGTATACATACTAATATCTCTAAACAAATTTCAGGGGTGTTTATCAGGAAAATTGCATGACTCACCATAAAATTATTTTCATTTCTAAGTGACAAAGCAAGGAAATTTAGATAACAGATAATTTAAACCTTATTTTAATTGTTGCTATTTTTTGAACTAGGTGTATCTAAACAATGGTTTCGTTGTTCTGATAGGTCCCATTTATTTCAAAAAGCCACAAGTACTTTACATAAGTATCTTGATTTTCAGGGGCGTATCATAGTGTCAAAGCTTTAGGTCAATCGTGTTAAATACAAATAAGATCATTAGGTATGTACTATCTGTATTTATATCAACTCATCCAACGAAGACTATTGTAACTTATATTTTAATTTTTTGGGAGTTTTGGACACTAATGTTTATTTTATATGCGGCAACCGACATTACACCCATGCGTTTTCCATTATACTTATAAAAATATTGTTGATTTTTTAAAACTACAGTTTTCGTTGGATAAAATTTAATGCATTTTAGATTTTAGTAATTTTCTGAAACGCTATTTTTCGAGTTTGAGATAATTTCTGCCGGTTTAATTCAATTTCCTTTTGAATGTAGTTCTTTTAAAATGGCCGTAATTCAAACAACAAAGTGCCGCCGAGAAGTTTCGTTACTGGTCGCTAGGCTAGTATGTATACTACTGCATCACTCGAAGGACATCTGGATCTTATCATGTTTTTAGTTTGATTTTCTTGAGTTTTATTCATCCTAATCATCAAAGATAACCTCTTCCAAGACAAAAATTATAATAAATTATTCATACGGTTTCGGCAACACACCATACATATTTGTACTAATTATTACAATCATAATCAATCACAATTACAAACAAAAAATATATGTATTCACACTAGCTGAACAGTGTTCATTAACCCAATACAGGTTGCCTAGTGGTTTTTGTGTCTCTCTTTATAAATAGAAAGAAATAAAACCTTTGATCAAAAGCATTTCTAGAAGCAAGAAACGAATAGTGGAGACTCAAGGAATTATGGATGCAATAGAAGTAAATATAAGGAGAGAACAATAAGTGTTGCGACACCTAGGTGTCGGTTCGTGTAACTTAACACATTGATAGTTTTTGTTGTATACAAAGTGAACCACCGAAAACAACTCTTGGGGCCCCCTGACCGAAATATGATGCATATAGCTGTATAGAGAATTAAAAGGGCTTTCATATGAGGTAAAGGTAAACCCATCATGTCATTTAAGATTTTTTACATGGGGGCGACCGGAGCCACCCTGTTGATATTTTTTTAGAATATGTCCTACTCCAAACAAAATGTACTTGTCCAAGCGTTTTTTTAAAGTGTAATCGTTTTGAAGCATCATCGGATATCTACTGACTAGGTTACGATTTTATTTTCCGAATGTAGGTCGTATGTCGAGAGCCGTCTTAAAACGTGGTTAAGAACCTTCCCTATCAATTAAAGATAACACCACGGTTTCGCATTAATTAAACTGCAGACAACCGGTAGATATTACGTCTACAGGGGTTGGTTTAGCTTCATAACTTCATCGAGGGAGCCAATCGCCTTCTGTTCTTCTCCGCACACCTCTCCTAAGATAACTACATCCTACCGATTACAGCTAAGTTTTTTAGTATTTAAGTTTTTTAGTATTTATTCAGTAATAATGCGTTAAGCTCAACTACATATGGCATAGAACGGCTTGATCTCTATTATTTAAGTAAATTTTTATTCGGTGTACACTCCACAACCGATCGTTTGTTTTAATCAGCTCAATACGGGCTCGGGCGCTTTCTTTAGAGCGGTTGACGCGGACACAAAAGGCCTTTTGGGTTTGCTGGAGGTACTTTAATCCCAATTTAAGTTTAGTTTAAATCGCCGTGTGTAAGTGATATGTGTACGCATACTAGTAGCCAATCCTCAATTGGAATGATAACTTTGACTCGAGTGTAATTAAAGCTTACCTGAAATTTGACACATTAATTGCGAGCCTTATTTATTGTTAAGCGAGGCTGCTGCTAACGTACGTAACTATATGCGACAGTTTTTCTATTTCTGTCACATTCTCCTAGTATTTTAAAATTTGTTTGTTGTATTGAATTGTTTGTCTTTCTCTTTGGTTTGTGTTCAATTTGGCGTATTAGATTTTAAGTAAAACCTGTTGATCTCCTGTTAGTCGGTTTTATTTCTTTCTTTTTTCGAGCAGGTGGCGCTTTGTTAGACAGCAATCTAATTTCTTCTTCTTCTAGTTCTTCAGGGACCTCCGCAACTCTCCGACGAAGCCGGACACTGCTGATCTAACTACTATAAATATTTTATCCTCCAAGAACTTAGTACGCTACATCGAGCCGAATTCACTTTAGTTTTTTTTCTATGTGGTTCCGCTAGAGCCGTCGCTTCTTTTTGTTATTTTATAAACAACAACCGTTACAACTAAGAAGGGTCGTGAGCGATTTTTAGGGATGTAGTAGTAGAAAAGATGCTTCAAGCAAAGAGGTGCTATCCTACAGTTGTAGCTATCAGTCCTAACCAGTAGCAACTTAAGACAAAAAGAAACAAACTGATAAAGACAAACATATAATTTAACGATATATAGCTTGTTTTAGCAGTTGTGTGATAGACAAAATACATAACACATAAATTTATAGCCAAGTAACAATAAGACAATTAGCAAATAAATAACGTTGGCATTACAGATCGTATCACAGATAAATTAAATCTAAAAGTATATGACAGCACTATTGCGGTTTTCCCCAACACGAAGAAAGTATTACGGCCTACGTCGAATAAACAATACACGTTTCAATAGTAAGTACCCTAATTATTCTAATACGAATTTAATTCCAAACAAATTACGTTGACTTTCCTAGTTATAGCTACTAAATCCTCGTTAAGAACTTTGGCAAATCACACCAATACTCCTAAATCAATTGTAACAATACTTTGAAGTTATATGTGAATCTTACAAAAAGTCCGATAACACTGGAATGTATTATTGTTATTATTATTATTTCTAGATTGGAAAAATTATCCAAATGCTAGAACTAGGTCCTTTCCGTTATCAAAAAAGTACAAAATTTAAGAGCAAAAGATTTTCCACTCAACACTGATCTCGTTCTCGATTTTTGATATTTTGCGTAAAACACCAAAATAAGTCGATTAAAAAAAATTTACGGATCTAATTTTTTCGTATTGAAGCCTTATTTTCGTCTAAAGTGACTAGACTACTTTGTTTACTAAAGAGTGGTTATAACAAAATTTATCGCTATTTATTGGGTAGTGAGCATGTACAACCCAAAATTCTTTCATCTATAAAATCAAGTCCCCTTAGAAAAATCCAATTGTTTGTTGACATTTGCTCAATCATAGAGATTACCGCACTTGAGGTAGCTGCTTAAGTCGTTGCTTGTATACAACTTGGGCATAGTCAGCGATTTGTTGCCCAACAACTGAATGTGAGTCGATCAGCGGTTCGACGGCTGTACGAGCGATTCGAGGAGACTGACTCATTCAGTCAGAGACCAGGAACTGGTAGACGTCGGTGTACATCGGCAAGAGATGATCGCTTTATTACTTCAACATAATGAAGGAACCGTTGACTTAATGCGATTCAAATGCAGAAGCAACTCAGTCATTCCGAGGAGTGGCTGTTAGTGAGTGGACAGTGAGGCGAAGACTACGCGAAAAGGACTTAATACCCTACACACCTGCCACTGGTTCAATGGAGGATCTTAATTGGACCTTGGGCCAGTAGAGGTCTGTTCTGCTCTCTGGAAATTTCTCAAAAGCGACGATGGAAGAGGGCGGTCTTTTAAACAAAATATTGTTTCTTTAAATCTGATTTCTGGTGGTTGAAATAAATGCATTCAAATTCAAAAGTGTGAGGGGGGTTGATTTATTTGCTCGCAAGTTTATATAGTTTTAAACAAATTAGTGTGATTTTTCTATGTACATTGCACTGTTTTAGTTTGGCTATTCAATTTTGGGCACTTTCTCTTCTAAATTAAACCAAAACAATAAACATTTTAGTTTTCATTAGTTCTAATACAGTTCTATTTCAGTATGCAATGAAAACGAAAAATCGCAACAACTACGGTACTTAGACAAACAAAACAAGTTGCACCTATCAGGACGCACAGCAAAAAATGTAGTGCTATTAATTTTTTTTACTTTTTAAACGTAATAGATAAGTCTTGATCGTTTTTTTATTACCAAGAGTTAATAATACACTCGGTGAAAAAACCTTGGTATTATACCATTTTCGCCAACGATTTTTAAATATTTTTTTACATTTCAAATTAGTCAGACACATCGAAAACATAAAAACTGATACCATACCTACGTAGGATAGAAATAATCCAAATTCGGATTGAGCGACCAGAAACTGGCTTAAGCGTAAAAATAGTACTTTTAATTGTTAGTCAGTATCAATACATAACTTGTCGGCACTCAAATATCAATGTGCCATTTTTATTCAACAAAAGAATTTCGTAATTAGTACCTTTCCAGCAAACATACAAATACAATAAGATTATCAATCTTTCTAAATTATATTTTATTGTCATCAGTTAGTAGGACTACATAGTATTACGAGAAAACATCACTTTGCCAAGTAATGTACTGGTGGTACCGAAAGTCATAATTTATTTAAAAATCTTTTAACCATTATTAGAATTCGATTAAAGACAAAACTTGTTAGAACTCAAAACTATCAAACACCGTTAAAGAAATACCAAAAGTTTATACTATGACATAATTTTGTGCCGGAGTGTCTTGGTAGTGCCACAAATATTTGAAAATTGTGAACTATTGGAACTCATTAGAATGGGCTAGAACTGGCGGCCAATGTCGCAAAAAGTACCAAAAATAAATAACACGACACATTTTTGCTGACCATCCTACTACGTACAATACATCTTCTTTGTACAGGGTGTCCCAACGATAGAGTAATGTAAGATTTTACTTAATCAGTATTATTGATCTAAAAACTATATTGACCATGGGGTAGAGATAGAAACGCGCATCTTTTAAAAATATTGGAAGTATGATTTTTTAAATGGAACACGAAATTAACGCAAACAAGAAAGCTCATCACGTATGAATGATCGTATAGGTAAATGCTTTGTTATTTATACTCCCCAATTGTTTTTCATGGATACAGCGATTCATAAAATCGTTCGGTAACGAACATAACGTCGCTGATTAGAAAATTAAAATTTCTTAAAATCTGTTAAAGTTAGGTATAGGCCATATTTAATAAAAATGGAAGTTTGCTTAATACTGAATACAATAAAATAAAATATGCAAGGGTGCCATTTAAAAATTTGAAATTTTTTGATTTTAAAAAATTTTCTAATTTGGATGTCTGTAATAAACACCCTGTAAATAAGATCACAAATATTTCTTGAACTAAATAGTAATGTAGTATTACTTTTTTATTTTACGAATTATCAAAATTCTTAATCGTAAAATAACAAAAATAGTACTCATTTATCGACTGCATGAAAATTTCAATTTTAATCTTTGAATACGAATATCTGAAGAACTATCAAATTTCAGGAAATGTTTCATATGACAAAAATGTTTGTATGAACACATAGTATACAAAAATAAAATTCAATACAGGGTGTTCCATTTAAAAAAAATTATGTTTTTTCACACCCTGTATAAATTCCAATATTTTTAAAAAATGCGCGTTCCTTACCTCTACCCCATGCCCAATATAATTTTTACACCAATAATACTTTTTAAGTGAAAACTTACTCTATCGTTGGGACACCCTGTGTATATATAAACAACGTGATTGTTGCAAATTTCTTATAATTTTATTCTGAAAACCAAGTTTACTGAACTATCGGAAATTCTTTGATACGAGGGTGGTCTGAAAAGTTTCCGAACCAAAATACAAAAATATTTTTTTTTTTTTAAAATTTTTTTTTTTTTTCTAAATAGTCTTCTTGTGACTCTATACACTTCTCCCAGTGATGCTCCCATCTCTTTAATCCGTCCAAATAGTACTCGCCTCTTCATTTGACAAAAATCTTTGTCTTCCGAGCGCAGTTTTTAATTGAAGGAACACAAAGAAGTCGCTTGGGGCTAGATCTGGTAAATAAAGTGAATGGTCAAGCAGTTCAAATCGTAATTCATGGATTTTCGCTATGGCAACTGTTGAGGTGTGAAACGGGGCGTGGCCTTGGTGAACCAGCATTTTCTTTTTCTGCAAATGTGGCCGTTTATCCGCAATTTCTGCCTTCAGTTTGTCAAGTAATGATGCGTAGTATGCTCCTGTAATGGTTTTCCCTTTTTGAAGATAATCGATTAGGATAACTCCATGACTATCCCAAAAAACAGTCGCCATCACTTTCCCAGCCAAAAAACAGATTTTGCTTTTTTTGGAGCCGGTTCCCCCTTTGCAGTCCACTGTTTTGACTGTATTTTTGTTTCAGGCGTATAGTGGTGTATCCAAGTTTCATCTACAGTAATTAATCGGCGCCAAAACTCGGATTTATTGCGCCTAAACTGCGCCAACAGAGCATTGGAAATGTTCATTCAAACACGTTTTTGGTCTAACGTTAGCAAACGCGGCACCCAACGCGCGGACAGCTTTCTCATGCCTAGATCTTGATTTAATATGTGACAAACACGTTCTTTGGACATTTTCATTGCCTTTGCTATCTCTCTCACTTTAATTCGGCGGTCGTCTAACACCATTTGGTGAACTTTAGCGATGTTATCGTCAGTAGTTACAGTTTTTGGACGTCCCGAACGTTCATCATCTCCCAAGCTCTTACGGCCACGTTTAAATTCAGCTGCCCAAAATTTCACAGTGGTAAATGACGGTGAAGAGTCCCCGTACACAGAGTCTAACTCATCTTTAATTTGCGTAGGCGTATTCCCTTTCAAAAACAAATATTTTATGACAGCTCGATACTCGATTTTCTCCATTTTCACAAAAATACTCACATCGACTCACTCAAACGACTGTCAAATAAAAACTGCGCGTCCAAAATGGCTGAAACTTTGATGTGTTGCTGTCAAAAGATGCACAACTACATTCCCTGACTTTTATTGACGAGTGCTGCCATCTTCACGTTGAGGTCGGAAACTTTTAGACCGCCCTCGTATATCTCACTTTTTTTATATAAAAAATAAATTTAATTTTTTATTTAATTTTTTTTTTTTTTTATTTTTTTTTTTTTTTTATATTTTTTTTTTTTTTTATTTTTTATTTTTTTTTTTTTTTTTTTTTTTTTTTTTTTTTTTTTTTAAAATTTTTTTTTTGTTTTAGTTTTGGGGATGTGTTTTAAAATTTTTTTTTTTTTTTTTTTTGGTGTGGGTTTGGGTTTTGTAGAAATATAATTTTAGTGTAATTGATCTTTAAAATCATAACAATAAGTTAGTTTAAAATTAATTAAAAGTATGGGATACGTTTTATAAACCTGATAATAGATTTCCGAAACTTTTTCATGAAAAGCAGATTAATGCGAAATCTATTTTACGGTATCATGAAACTTTGTTAATTTCTAAATTACGTTAATCCCGATTTGTACAACTTAAAAAATCTTAGTGATGAATTGGCAGTTTACATTACTAAATCTCATGTTACATTATCCCTATCGTGAACGAGGTATAAACCAACGCTGCTGTCCTATTTGTGATTGAAAACACGATCTTGTCGTGCTGAACTAGTTGTATGTTGTTGTAATGAATTCCGGACACACATTTGCTGCGTACCTAATTTAAAGAAATATGTGTACAAATTGAACACATAAGGTACCTATTTCGATTTATAAAATAAATCTTAAAAATAATGAATTTAATACAATGCAGTTGTAACTAAATGCTTATGAAAAAAATTGATTTGTCCCAGAATTTCATTCACAATCCAAAAGTGAAAAAGGTGGATTTGTTCAGAGAATAAGATGTAATATTTTGTCAGTAGTTTTATTACTACTTAAAGACATTGTCAAACAAAAGGTACGTGTTTGTTTGTCTCAGTAATTAATTATTGAACAATAAATGTTATAAAGTAGACTTAGGAACAACTTTTGTTTAACACAAAGTACAAAATAGTAAGTTTTTTCTTTAATTTTTCTATTGTAGCGTGAGCAGTTAAAATCAAAATTTGTTTGTTTAACTATTACCAACTCAAAACAATTATATTTTAAAAAATAAATTCTAAATGTTTTCGCAATGAAGATGTTATATTATTTATGTGATCAGAAAAAACAAATTTAGAATGAAATGTGACTTTGAGATTCATGCATTTAATGGTATAATCCAACTGATAAAAACTTTCTAGACAATAGAAAAATAACAGTTTGTATTTACCGACATTGAGTTTAAACAGATTCAAATTAGTCTCGTAAATTAGTGAATTTTGATATACTGCTGAGATGCAGGGTGTTGAAAGTTTAAAATAAAAATTTGCAATAAATCAAAAATGTCTTTAAAATAGTTTGTATTCGTTTTTAAACAATTTACGCTTAACCTTTTTTCAAAATCAAATTAATAGTATGGATGGAAGAAAATTGCACTACACCTAATAATTTGGAATATGTAAGTACTTGCAGACTTTTGTTTAGAAGCAAATATCTTCAAGACCGTTCATTTTAGCACCATAAAATGTTATTACCTTTTCGACCATAAATGAATAGAGAATTTAAAAAAAAATAGCAAAAAATTATTTGCTCAAGTGGCGTAAAAAATAGGAGGGTACAAATTGTCACTAACCTTTATAGCGCGCCACTGATTAAGTTTTTGAATACTTAGTTTATGTCAAAATATGACTTTCTTGAAGAGCATATTGGTCACCAAATTTAAAAACAATGTTTAAAGGCATTTTTCATATATTGCAAAATTTTTAATTTTGTTATAAACTTTAACACCCTGTATCTCAACAACTAAGCCGTTTAAAGGTTTATGTTCCTATACCAAAATTTATCAATTTACAAAACATCTCTGGGGTACAGCGCTGTCAGTCAAATATAGCAACACTTTGTAAATATTTCATTTATGTATGACGTTACAAATACCGGGTGTCCACTTATATTTTCTCCTATTTTTGATTTGTATCTCTAATTTTAAAAATTAATTATTCGGTCATTCGTTAACCGATTTTGAAAAACTTTGCATCGCTGAATAAGTGAAAGTCAGTTCTTTCATACTACAAAAAATATACCGGGTGTTCTATGACAAAAAGTTAAAAATTGTCAAAAATCCGTTATTTTTGTTATGACGTCCTTGAAGTTGATAGAAAAAATTTAATGTATTCAAAGAAAAATGTAACATTTCAGTGAAAACCGCATGTTTCTATCCTGAACCGTTTAGAAGTTATAGACAGTTAAAATAGGGGAAAATATAAGTGGACACCCTGTGTAAGAAGCCCGCCAACAAGCCAAAATTATTGTTACACGCAAACTCGGTTGATCTTTTTTTAAAAATTTATAATACAGGGTGTCCCGAGAAGAATACGGATAAGAGAGGGAAAAGTTAACGCATTTTTCGATGTTTACATTTTAATATTTTTGGTCTTGTTTGACATTTTATGTTTCTTTTTAATAGAATTTTTTGTGGAATTTTTTAGTTTAAAACAAATAAACTAAATGGCATTATCTGTAGCAATCTCTTATTTTTGTGATTTTTGGAAAAAAAGTTAAATAAAACGGTACTATTTTTTAACACACTCTTATCCTTTATAAAATTGGCTAAATTTGAGCGAAAACGGTATCGTGACGTGATATCTCCATCCTTCTCGATTTAGAGAAAAAAATGTTCAAAATAGAGTACCTCAATCGAATAAAGTTGCCTTAGCGAGAAAACCAAATCACTGCAATGATTTAAAACTAGTTTTGAAGCGCATTTAAATTTTTAAATGCTATCGTGCTAACATAAGAAGAGTCTCAAAAGGGCAGCTGTCGAGTCGAGTCGAGTGATTCTCGGTGTTTGTTTGCTATTGTACAACTTCTTGTGAACTTACAGCAGGCGATTCGAGATTGTCATTTTGCCAACACATAGTGGTTATGATAATTGAAGGATCGACTATGTAACTGCTAACACATCTGTCGACAAAGTTGCCTTTAATGCAAATGCATTTTCGTACGTGTTGCGTTACACGAGTCGACACTTAGGTGTCGCAACACTTATTGTTCGTATAAGAACTAATAATTAAATTAAGAAACACAAGAAATGTTAAAAGTTTAGCTCTAAATCGCTCATAAATGTTAAGAATATTCCATCATTTTTAATGCATTTATTTAATCTAATTTTGGTAACAAAAATCGCTGCTTTAATTTTAGCATTGTACAAGCTTATAGTGGTATTTTGTATCTTTCAAAAACATATTCAAATAAGTTGAATGGTTTAGGAGATATTAATATGTAAATATCGAAAAATGGATTGGCTTTTTCCTCCCTTATTATGATAGATACGAAAAAATGTCATAAAGCAAAATAATACCGCAACACATAAGCTATCCAATGATGTTTTTAAAGCTATGGCCCATTGTCCAACTTTTCGAGATAGTATCAACAACTTTGTGTTTTTTTATACCCGTTACGCTTCTCTCTTACCCTCTTTATTTATGAAGATTTTTTTCTGAAATCTGTAGGATTTACCATTTCCAAGTTACAATCGCTTCGTACCCGTATCGGGATACTCGGTAAGTTTAGTAATTGTTGATCTACATTGACAATTCTTAGATACCACTAAAAATAACAGAATGAACTAAAAATAAATTATAAAGTTAAAAATCACATAATTTTTTATAAAAGCATAGAATTTTTTAATATAAAATTAACTTATATAAATAATTAAGTATATAATCAAAAGAAAGTGTTTAAGTTATAATAAATTAAATAAATTTGAGAGTATTATGAGAACATGTACTATATACAGTGTGTCCCAAGTAAAAGTGGATTTCGGAAACAATAAGAGATACAATTTTGTTAAAATCGAAAAAAAGTTGCGCTATTCCGACCCCAATGAAATGCTGTACGTATCGAAATACCAAACATTTATAGGAGTTTTCAAATTTCTTACTAAAAATTTTGTTTTTCGAATAATTGTGATATTGTCGCCACCTTTACAGGAAATAAAACTTATCGAATGACTTTTGGATGAATTTTTTTCTAAGACTTCTATATTGTTTGTAACCATAGCCAACTTTATTATTTGTTATAGCAATAATATTGTATTATATTTTTGTCATATTTAAAGCAATTTTAATAAAACTTGGAGATTTTATATTATCTACTACGAGTAATCGAATGGCTTGGACAAGGATTCTAATTTTGTGTAACCACAGTCAACTTTATTATTTCTTATAATAGTTATATTAGATTTATACGTTCTTAATTTAACATAAAAATAGCTTTTCAATAATGTATAACAAACCTATCTTTAGTTGAAATGTAAATTTACTTAAAAAACAGCTTTCTACTTAATGGACTTTGGCGTAATTGGGTTTATTGTTTACGTACATAGTAGTATCTGTCAAAACTTTATTATTTATCTGTTTTTTAAATAATTGTGATATATTTGACTTACCTAGTCACTAAAGCACTTTTCCAATGGAAAGATTTTCAAATTGGAAAGAAGAGAACATTTATAATTGTTTCGTTTTGTGTCATAGGAATGTTGAACTAGCTCAAGGTGTACTTTCAGTGATATTGAAAAATGCAACCAAGTTTATCGAGCTTCAAAATGCTTACAAAAAATTTGGTTTCTTATGCTTCCTTTAAAAAACACAATTAAAATAAGGTTTCTTAGTGTGGAAGTGCCTAAATCAACTGCTCAAAAAATTAAAAACAATACAAGTATCATCCATATGTAAAACATATAAGTCAAGAACTCCGAGATGCTGACTTAGAAAGAAGAATATTGTTTTGAAAGTAGTTTTTGCAAAAATGCCAAAAAAATCCTCAAGTTTCGTTCGAGTTCTGTGGTCTGATGCAAGCAAGTTTTTAAACAACGGGGTATTTAACAGACACAGCAACGTGTATTGGGCCGATCAAAATCCGTTCATAAATCGTGAAGTGCGTTATCAAGAGAGGTGGGGATTTAATGTATAACTGGGAGTCATAAACCGACACGTATTATTTAATAGTGTTAAGAATATGCGTGTTGTTTTATATAAGCATCGCTCGCTCTTAGGGCGAATAATAACGCACTCGAAGAAAATTGATAAAGTGGACTGTATTAATAAAGAAATCTATTTTTTAACTTTACATTCAAAACTCAATTCATATTCTATTTATGTAACTAATCAACTTTTTTTAAAACATTATTATACTAACTAGATAAAACATTATTTCAATTTAATAAATAAAATGGCCTAAACAAATAGTTTTTTAAACAATTGACTGGACATCGATATCTTTAAAACATTACAAAATTACGTCGACCAATTAGAACTTTGGAAAAATTGCCGCTTTAAGATGTAGCAAACATGTGGTTCCAGCATGATGTAGTACCTCCCTATAATACAAGAATCATAACTAAATATTTGAATTACCAATACGGAAATAACTGGATCGGAAATCGGGCCAACTCGCTTGCCAGACCTTATACCTCTTCATTTTTGTATTTGGCGATATTTAAAAAATAAAGTTGATTGTACTGTACTCATAATACTGCAAAATACTATGAGGCAGTCCTTGTTGAAACCATTGAACAAATGCTTAGATAAATGGTTAAAAATGCATGAATGGCTCTAATTCATCGATGCAAAACGTTTAAATCAATCGGTTTTCATTTTCTTTTGTTTTGAGTTTAATCGTAAAAAATGTTGAATTTGTTAATTTAGTATCATCTTCATCACTTTTATCTGGAACACCCAGTGCAGTACTGTCGTAAATTGCACCTCCCTCTCTGCAACTTTTAATCCCTTTAAGTAATCTTAAAAAAAAAACAAAAACTACCTTTTCATTACAGTTTTTCCATAAAAGTTTAAGATGTTTCCTCTAGACATGGGTTAAATTAAACCTTTTTTTAAAACTGTAATAAAGCGATATAATGCGATTTTTAAAGTGTTCTTTAATTATTAAGAAAATTAACTCTAAACATTGAAAAATTAGACCATTTAAGATTTATTTGTGTTTGATAAAAATTGGTTAAATTGAATCTTCAAAGACAGATCCATTTCGCTTTTGACAGAAAGCAGTTTATTGAATCCAATCAATTGAATAATGTGGACCAATCTAATTTTCCATACAATTAATTAAATTAATGTTGCAAATTATACTGATATTTCATACTTACAAATCGTAATATCGTAAAATCGGAAGATCGTACCTTATGAGCTGATCGTAGCGGTATATTTTACAGATCAGCATTGTTTGCAATTCTCTAGTTTTGTCAATTTTTTTTAAGGTTAGGTGAATTCTGTATGTAAGGATTTACGAGAAACCTTAAATACTTACAAGAATCTATCGCTTACAACAACACACAAAATTGCATTTTTTACGTACCGACGTAAGATAGTATCTTAAGGAACTGTGATCGCTACGATTTGTACACAGAATTGCAGGCTTAATTAATGTTTCAAGAACAAATATGTTTTCTAATGGTTTCTGAAGTTTGTAATGCATTTTTCGGAATTTGATTGTTCAATGTTAACCATTATTTTTTTAATTATCCAATACATTTATAATTGTATTAACTCTTAAAAATGCAGTTTTGAAACATTTCTAATTTATGGTATTACGAATATGGTTCCATTTTAAAAAATGAGCTTTTGCTGTAAGCTTGATATTTATGGGAACTAAAGACAAGTTTTTGTTTTCTTATGTAAGGTTACTTTTAAATTTTATTTAAAAAAACATCCACAATTTTTAATAGAGGAGGGCAATTTATTTTGGATTATATACGGGGATGGGCAAAGGGGTGGAACCAAGTGAATATCTCTGAAAGTGTTAAATATAAAAATTGGAAAGTAGGTGTTATCGTAAAGCAGGTATGCATTTTAAATTTTTTAATAATTTTGAAATTCCGGTTTCACCGGAAGTGATGTCGACTTTTAAATTTGTTATAAAACACCTTATATACCTATTATTTTAGTTTCGAATAAAGTATTTTGTTACGAGTAGAAAAATATAAAGTACGATATTTTTAATTTCAAAATCAACCAAGATATTATACCAAAAAAATGTCCAAGGAAAGGAAAAAGCTAATGATATCTAATAGTACATGAAAAGCAATGTAGTAGTGGCAGTAATTTCAAAATAAGTAAGTGGTGTTTGAGTTTGAATTTGTACGTAAAATCAGCAAATTAAGTGAAAAAGAATGATGACATGGTATGATGACAAGAACCTGCATTAAGAGTTCGTGGTCTTTTTAACTATGTTCATCCGCATTGTCAGGTATCACGTTCAATAGTAGCCAAAACCGTACTAAGGTTATCAGAAGAGTCCAGTGCATTTAGGTTTTTTGACCAAAAAAGTTTTAACAGGCTGCGAACGGTAAAAAAGTTTAGTTTGTGGTATAACTATTACGTAAAAAATAAATGTAACCAAAAATGAGTAGAACTATGGCAATGGGGTGGGTTTCTAAGAGTGGAAAATGTATGTAATATTTTTAGGCAGAAAATGACTCTCTAGTGCAAAATGTTCTACAGAAAAGTTGTAGATAATAAAAAAATGAACAACTTCTGCTCGGAACTTTAAATTAAAGGTGAAAATCGCGAAAAACCGTTTTTTTGGTTTTTGAATTTTTTCTCTAGCAAAAAAATGCAATTTGCATGAAATTTGGTAAAAGTACACCTTTTTTTATACTATATATGCACAATTTTTTTTTACAACTAAAAAATTTACTTTTCGAGATGTTTAAGATTTTCCGGAAAAAAAAATATTCAAACAAAAATTCTTCCAGTCAAGATTTCTATTTTTGAACTCTGCACCCGCATATTTTCTTTGTTGGAATGTCTACTTTAATATGATCTATCTATGTTGGAGTCGAATTTTGCAATAAATCCCTTAAAATTCAAAAAACAAAAAAACGACTTTATTACTTACGTAAAAAAATAATAATGTTAAGTATTAAAATTTTATGAAATATGAAATATTCAAAACAGAAATATCAAATGATTTCTTATACACAAAAATGTGTCCTTAGAGTGAAAGTCGTTAAGTCATCAGTAAAAGTTAATGGTGAAATAGTAGTAATTAATCCTCTATTACTTTTTCAAAAGATTTTACTGAACATAAACAGTAAAGATGACTTTATGACAGTATGAACTCGCTCGATTTCCACTGTCATTATTTACAAAAAATAGAATAAGAAAAAACAAAAAATCTGAAATGTACAGTGAATTGAGAGGTTTCTGCTGTAACATGCTGTGAAAATGTCTTACATGTGGTAGACGGTGGGTTCTTACTAGATAAAGTTGTATGGCAGAAAAATGACACTATAGACAAAATTGTAAATAAATATTTAAAGTATGTTCAATGACATTACACAGCATATAGCCATATTACGTTCGATGGGTATCCTTACGCAGACACTTCAGTTCGACTTCAACAGCATCTACTTCTACTTCGACCGGCACAAAACGTTCACGTCATCAGAAATCTGTAAACATTCCTATTTTTCAGTATCAGTCAATTACTAAAATTTTCTCAAGAAAAATTTTCATCAAACAACAGTAACAAAAATAATTTAATAAAAAGTATATCAGATAAGTTACAGTCACATGGTTTTATCTGCAAACAAGCTCCCGAAAACGCCGATGCATCAATTATAAACACTGCAATTGAAATATCAAAGCACAACAATAAAATTGTCATCATCCAAGGTCAACACATTGATCTACTAGTACTTTTCCAGCAATTAAATGTGGATAATCACAGTATTTTTTTCCATAAACCAGTGCCAGGAAAACAAAAGGATATGTTTTATTTATGTGATTGTTTTGTACACAAAATTAATAAAAAAGGTAATTGCCTTTATTTACGCTTTCACTGGCTGTGATTCTATTTCTGGTTTATTTGGTAAAGGAAAAAAAACCTTAGTTTATTGGCTTGGCTTTTTAAATGAACAGAACAACGATAAAGCTCATATCCAAAAATTTTAAATTAATTCCAGATATTTTATTAAAAGTATTGCAAATCAGACTGTTCAAAAAGATGTGGCTAAAGGAAACACGAGATGAAATGCACAAACTTGTGCATTAAATGCCATGAGTACTACACTAATAGAGAAGAGATCATTTTTGAAAACGAAAATGATGAGCTTATTGTTGAAGAGCCACTACCTTGTCATAATGTAGACGAAGGACTGGAAGAAAGTTGTATTGAAGAAGATGCATCAGTTAATGTATTACGTTCAATATTTTTGTAAGGTGAACCAATGTTAATTTGTAAATAAAAAAAATACATTGTTTTGAAGTATACCTGTAACAGAATTATTTTTTTAGGTAAGTAATTAAAAAATTGAAAGGAATACATTACATATTAAAAAATATGTACCTATACTGAAAAGTAGTTTTCTTAGGTTTTTTGAATTTTAAGAAGTTTAATGCAAAATTCGCCCTAACATAAATAGACCATATTAAAGTAGACATTCCAACGTTAAAATGCGCGAGTTCGAAAATCGAAATTTTGACTGCAAGAATTGTTTTTTGAAAATTTTCTTTTTTTCTGGAAAATCTTAAATATCTCGGAAACTAATTTTTTTGGTTAGGCAAAAATCGTGCTTATGTAGTATAAAAAAATGTGTACTTTCACCAACTTTCATTTTTTTTGCGATTCAAATCTTGAATTTTAGGTTATGTTGAAAATGTTCCGTACAGAAGTTGTTCATTTCTTTTATTATCGACAACTTTTCTGTAAAACATATTATGTTAGAGAGTCAGTCATTTTCTTCCTGAAAATTTCAAAAGTACATTTTTCACCCCTAGAAACCCACCCCATTTCCATAGTTCTACTCATTTTAGTTACATTTATTTTTACGTATTGGTTATCCCCAAACTAAACTTTTACCGGTCGCAACCTGTTAAAACTTTTTTGGATATTTGCCTCTTTTTTTCATAATTGCACTGGAGTAGAAGTGTAAAACAGTAAGGAACTTACCAAAAACTGTACGGGGGTGGACTGATGTTGATGAGATTGCAGGATATTTTGGTAACTATTACTGTTAGAGCAAAACTGTTCACGTAGCATTAGGCCAAATTTTTGTGACAAATTAAACAGCGAAAACAAAAGTTTGCTATCTTTTTTCATTTTTGATGCAGGGACCAAAATTGAATTTTTCCAAATTTCGATAGGGTTCTACATCCCATATGTTGATAAAAATTCAGGAAAAAGTGTAGACATTTCTTGTGCAGTTTTTAGAGTAGAATCAAATGGAGTAGTCAATTTTAACTTTGGTCACCAATAGTCGAGATGCTACATGACCTTAGTTTTTTTTAAAATAAAAACCATGGTTAACTTAGACTTAATTAAAATCCTTATTTTGTAAGCTTTTCAATAATATATAGTTTATAGAGGTTATTTTACAAAATTACGGAATTACAAGCAAATTTGTTAGTTTGCACTTTTGTAAGTAGGCGATGCAATAGTTTAAAACAATGAATCACAGCACATCTGTCAAAACAAAGCCAATTTTTGTTTTTTTGTTTAGTTTGTCTCAAAAAGTTGACCTAATGCTACGTGAACAGTTTTGCTCTACCAGTAATAGTTATCGAAATACTCTGCAATCCCATCGAAATCGGTTCACCCTGTACAGTTAAAAAGTACCACAAATGAAAACGTACTTGCTGGATCGGGAACTTGATACGTATTATTCTCCTTATACATAGTCATTATTCTTTTTTTACTTAATTTGCCTATTTTACGTAAATTTAAACCTACTTATTTATTTTGAAATTACAGTCACTGCTACAATAACTTTCATGGACTACTAGATATCATTAGCTTTTTCCTGTCCTTAGACACATTTTTGTTAAAAGCTTAGTTGGTATTGAAGTAATAGTATATTAAGTATGGAGAACGGTAGGGGTTTTATACCGATCGAAGACAATTGTTTGGAGGAGGAGCGGAGCGACGACTCCAATTATTGTCTGAGATCGGTTATCCTTAACGTTCGACATGCTTATAACGTTTTTTGCACGATTGATACCATTATAAATTATAAAATTAAACATTTTCGTCATATTGACTAGTTTCATTCATTTTATCAAGATAGATACTTTGGTTGTTAGGTAGTAACTAGGGTGCATAACAACAATGGAGAATTGAGTTTTTATTTAGTTGTCAATAATTTTAAGTACAATTTTGATTATCATAAATTAAAATATGAGCGAAAGTGAATTTGAAGAAATTGAACGGGCTTGGGAAGAAGGGTGTTCCGCAATTATTCCCGAAAATCTAAAATCCGTTATCAAAATACCTACCAAAGTTTTAAAAAATGGTGCGAAGGCAAGAATTTAAGAATCGATGAAAAGACTCTATTGGCATATTTCGTTCAAAGACATATGCAGTTGAAAGCTCCTGGAAGCCTCTGGGCAGAATATTCAATGATTAAATTCGTTAGTTTCCTTTATTCTTTCAAAAAACAAATTAAAAATTAAGAGATTTTTTAACTCGACGGTAAGTGAATTACTTACCGTCGAGTTGGATACTACGTCGAGTTGGATTACTTACCGTCGAGTTGCTAGTAAATGTCACCTACTGACGTAAAATCTGTCACGGTAAACAGTCAAAAATGATCAATCGTGCAAAAAAAAATATAACACTTTATATTTTTTACTCGTAAAACGCTTTATTCCAAACTAAAATAATATACAGAGTGTTTCATAACCTAGATCAAAACTTTTTTTAACTCGAAGGATAAGCTTTGTAATCCAGAGGGCGAATGCCTCTTGTATTATGGAGCCGTTACCTCCCGATCTAGGTTCAAATAAAATATTTTTACTTTAATAGTATCTTTACTATCATGTTTCAAAGTCCTTTGTTACAATTTTCATAGTGATAATCAATAAGTTGGTGTTATTTCATTTAGCACTGAGAAATTAATGTGGTCATTTATTTTAAAGTCGACACTACTTCCGGTAAAACCAAAAGTTCAAAGTTATGAAAAAAATTAAAAGAAAATACCCGATTTACTGTAATGCCTATCTTCCAAATTTCATTTTGATATCTTTAACAATTCCGAGGTATTTGCTTGGTTCCACATATGTTCCCATTATAATTAATTATAATACATTTAATATTAATCCATGTACTTGGAAAATATTTAAGCCAAATAGATTCAAACTTTAAACTATCTTTTCGAAAATTTTTATCAAATTTCTGTACATTTAATACCACTCTATTACTTTTATAAAATAGTTCGATAAACTAAATAATCACATTGAGAAAACTGTTTATAAATAAATTTTCAAAATATAAGTTTTTGAATTTTTGTAGCTTCATACATACTTTTAGTTAGCAACATCTTATTAGGTAACGATTTCAAATTAAAGGTATAATCTAAAAGCAAACAATCGCTTCTTAAGTAGCAACGGTAGTAGATGTTTCTATTTTTGTACGATTTTGCATCACGTTTATTCTAAATTTTAACGTTATATATAATTAAAAAACGGACATTAATTAATTAATATATTATGTTTTGTAAGTTTCCACCTAAATCCAAATGTAGAATCAAATTTTAATGATTATTTCGAACCATCTAAAATTTTAGTACAAGCTCTATAATTTAATTGTTGAGTTTACGTGCAACATAAACAGAGCTTTAAAACCAATAAAGACGTCAAAATGTTCTCGTAAAAGTAAGTACATTTTAAACTAAATCTGCGAAAGACCGTATTATTTAAAAAACATTTAAAATGCAGTTGAAAATTCAACAACCGCATTTTTATTAAAAAGACAATGCCTTGACAATATTATATAAATAAATTCCGTTTTACGAGGCAAAAGGTAATGAAGTAAAGGCGCGATATTGCTATTCTAACAAATGGTTAATATGTTAGCGTTATTGCCTTCGTAAGCCTGTCGGGAGTTAATTTCGGTGGTGTTGGCATCATTAATCCCTAATGGGGTGCGGTTGATGTATGATCGGCAATGTTGCTCTGCTATCCTCCCTTGCCTAAAACTTGTCCCGAATAAACCAGAATCATAAAGGGATTATTTATTTTGTTAATTGTAATATTTTAAATTAAACGCAGATTTACATTTATTATGCTTGTTCTGGAAAAGCTCTTTTTGCGGGTATTAAATACTGCAGACATAAATAAAATAAAATTAAAATTAAAAAATTTTTAATTTTGATGGTAAACCAATACCTGCTTTATACATTCAAATCAAAGAAACTCTTGCTCTTATTCGAATTGATGACAGACTTTTCATTGTTTTTATGTGAGTTTAATTGTAAGTAAGAAACGCAATTTCTGTTTTTGTTTAATAATAATTAAATTTTACACAATAATTTTAAATCTGATCTATTTAATTGTAAATTTTTATGAATGCGAGAATAATATACAATTTAGTTTAGAATTGTATAGTTTCAGTTTTATTTAAAACAGATCTGTTTTTGATATAAATTCTTACTTATAACTTTGTTAAGAATTGACAAACTACAACTAATAAGAGGTGAAGTACCTCGTAGAATGTAGTTTATTTCTCATTCTCTTTTAGGGGATAATACAAACACGCAAGTTGTTCACATATGAATCTTAATAAATGTAATAACTATGTAAAATCAGACGTAGTAATAAATAAGTGCCAACAAGAGAAACAATTTTTTGAATAACAACAAAACTGCAAACTTGTTATTTGCTTATGAATTTAAAATTCTACAAAACCCGTATTTTCTAATTTTTTGAAATGCGTTTTCGGTAAATGTTAGAAGACGTGTAAAGATATTTTTATTACTCTGTTTTAATTAATAAAGAGAGAAGAGTGAACATCATTGCTGTTTTAAATAATAAACAAGTTTCTATAAATGTATTGGTCAACATCCATCATAACAAAAGTAATATCTTTGATTTGAAATTTATAAGTTATAATATTGTTTATTAATACATAAGTATACTTAAAATTATATACTCCTGACCATGTTTAAATATGCAATTAAATTGGTCTTCAGTACAGTTATTTTGCAGTTACTTTTAAGATTTAAAAGTCGCAGGTTAATACGGGCCAATGAATATAAACAGAGTAGTTCCGGTATTTATAATATTTAATCCTAAATATATCTATTTATGTATGTATTACATATGTATGTATTATTTTGATTATGCATCAAATCTCTTATTCTGTAAAATTTTGTTTGTAAGTTAGGTACTCACAATTTTTGAAGTGAATAATAAATTTTGAAAAATGTCAACATTTTGCAATATGAGATTTTTAGTTCTTGTGAATTATATTTGATTATAAATCTCGTAATCAATGAAGATTAATTTGTTTGATTGTATTCAGGGTGAATATTAGTGAGGGGACGGGCGATATCTCGGAAAATATTGGGTTGAGAAAAACTTTTACAATGAAAGTTTTGCAGATCACTGAGCTGCACATTTTAAAGTTATTTTCGTTTATACAGGGTGTTCCATACAAACTGGACATTCTAAAGTTGTGTTTTTTTGAATAAAATCAACCATTTTTTAATGCAAATTTGGATTTCTTGGGAAATTCTAACGTAACTTTGTGTATTATACATAGTGTCTAAAATGGTCGGTTTTCGGGTTATTTCACTTTTTCCGGAAAAATTGAAGTTTTGAAAAAAACTCAGTTATCCCAGAATTTTTTCAACTGCGATTTTGCAGCTTTAACATGCATTACACGTGCTAACTAAAGCTAGTTGTTCGCCATTTCCAATCTTGCTAAGTTTTGAGTAATCAATTATTTAAATTAAACTTCTTAAATTCATTTGAAAAAATCAAGTTATTCATGAATTTAGGGAGTTCAATTTAAATAATTGATTACCTACTCAAAACTTAGCAAGGTTGGAAATGTACACAACTTGTTTTAATTAGCACACGCAATGCACATTAAAGCTGTAAAATCGTAGTTTAATAAATTCCAAGATAACTGAGTTGTTTAGTTTTTTCGAAACGTCAATTTTTCCGGAAAAATAAAAAACCGCTAAAACCGTCCATTTTAGACACTATATATGATTCATAAAATCACGCTAGAGTTTCTTAAGAAATCTAAATTTGCAATAAAAATTAGTAGTTTTATTTAAAAAAATTAACTTTGGTATGTCGCACTTTTATGAAACACTTTGTATAATGAAAATAATTTTAAAATGTGCAACTCATTCATCTAAACAACATTCATTATAAAGATTTTTTTCTAAACTCAATATTTTCTGAGATATCGCCGGTCAACCACTTATGGTTCACCCTGTATATCGGCCGACATAAAGTAAGAAATAAAGAAAATCAAAGTGATTTGTCAATAATTATTAGTTAGGGAAAATTCATTTGACTGGAAAGTAATCTCGCAATGTGAATAAACTACTTAGGCTTGTAAGGGAGTTCTTCCATTTTTTAAATGAATTTCTAATCCATTTTGCGCGCCCTACATTTTGGTCTTCGAGATACCGCTTAACAAGAAAAAGTTTCTACTCAACACAAAAATTAAACAGCATAATCTAGAATATCCTATCAAAAGGTGGCATAGATTTGGAACAAGGGTCTAAAGATTCAGATCGCCCTTTATCAACTGTACCATGAAGGAATCAGATTATTACAAGAGAGTAGAAGTTATTGGCGTCCTTCTAAAATCACGAAAAAAAGTGTTCCTCAGAAATATTAACATCAAAGAGTTTTTGACAAAAAGCAGACCTAAAGAACATTCTACAACACAATATCAGAATTCTTCAATTTCGGTCAAATCAAGTTTTTCCATATATTGGAAACCAATCCTGAGTTTAAAGACACATTGCAGATGTTTACAGATGAAAAAGTTGCATGGAAAAAAACTTACCTGACATATTCAAAATAGTTTTTTACTTTTCAGCAGCACTTTCCAATTTGTGAGAAGACCATTATTATTGCCCGAAAAAAACGCGCAATTTAAGTAAGCTAGCAAACACTACTACTATACTATTAAAACACGCGGGAAATGGTTCTTTACGACTCCAGATTTCGAACACTATCGATCTGAGCAATTTGCGGGATAAGACCAAACATGTAGCGCGTATAAAATTAAAAAGAGTCAGTGTTTTTCAGGAATTTCTAGACTCGTGGATTTCCGTCAATCCAAACAAATCCATTTTTCCACAACATACTTAGAAACCAGACGTTTCTTCTCTACAAATAGTGAGGAAAATTTGTTTTTCCTCACTAGTGAGGCACCTCGAACTCGAGTGGAATAAAGAATCGCTTTCCACACTTGTTGAAGACATAACTGTTGTTTCTGAAAAACCCATTTTTAAGCTTATTCTAAAAAATATCAATTTTTTGAGAAGGGTCGGGATCTTGAAAACTCGACTACAATACAATAATTTAGTCAAACGTTAAATTATCGAATTCGTTTAATCAACTATCGTTTTCTTTTCATCTTTTTCTTATTTTTGCTTTCATGATTTTTTGGTATCCGTATTTCTTAGTTGTACCACTTTAACAGTTTTCTCTGTGTCGGTTTATTTTATATATTTGGAATCTTTTATTTTGGCCAGCTATCAATATCCTACTTAAAACTTTTTCTAGAACAATTAATTTTTTCTTGTAAGTTGTATGTTCCTAAGTTCCCGTCATTTTGTCCTTCCACTGTTGTTAATTGATGAAACTCTAATTTGAAAGTGCAGTCACAACCAATCCTTTCCGATGTTCAACTTTACCTATTACTACCGACAATGGCAGACATTTCGAATACAAAAGTTTATTGTCGAGTTTTCTATACTCTGAGTGTCTCAAATGAAAGCAATCATCTTACCGTTTTACAAGCAAAATATTTGTATTCATTGATTACGATCGTGATGTAATGTGTTTGTTCGCAGATATGTTATGAAACTATCAATACACCAGTTTATAAAAAACCTTACTTAGTGGTAGGTATCTGGGAACTGCAGCAAAAATATATTCGAATTTGAATAAACTTACAGCAGTCACAATTAACATTTCAAGGCGCAAACCTGCATTACAAGATTATTATCCACCATATCACGTTACCACTGAAAGGGGAGTGGTGTAGTATAAACACCAGCAACGACAATTAAATTATAGTCAGTCAACCCACAAGATTACTCGAACACACGGATCTAAGCTGCAGTGTCAACTGGTCACAACGGCAAATTCAAAATTTTGACCATAACATCAAACGCATTTATGACCACATTGTCTAACCTGACCAGATCACAACGTCAAACGTGACCATAAGGTCAAATTCCGAATGTGACCAAAACACTAGTAGTAGTAATTCTTACGAAGGAATTGCACTATTTAAGTTTTTTTTAATTTATATTTTCTTATCCGAGGTGCATCATCTTTTATCAGTTGACCAAGAATGTCCCAATTATTAGATTCCCAAACTGAAACAGTGCAATATACATGAAATGTCTAGTTTTACTCATTTTTCAATAATAGTGAAAAAAGCCTTTCGTCAAAAAATGTAAATTGTATGGAAATCTTCTTATCTTGATGCTATGGGATAACATCAGAAGATCAAAATGATTACCTTTTGTCAGTTCTAATAAACACTTATAATTGATGCATATTTTCGATTAGTAATAATAACGTAAAGTTAGTACACTAATAATTTCTTCTATCAAGTACTAAGAAACATTAACGTTCAAGTACAAAATTTTCATTAATGCTTCTAATAAAGTATGAAATTGTCGCCATTTACAATTTAAATTTTCTTAAAAATGCTTGGGGAGATGGCCTTGTTTATGAACCACTCACAAAGTACTAACGATTGTCTATAACATTTTTATTAGTGCTTTCATAGGCGTGCTAACTTCACCCACCCGTATTACAAAAATGTACTTAAATACTTTTTTAAAGTAGTTGTTAGGTATTGAGTGTATGATTTTAAGTATAACTACTATAAACATGTCTAATTTTATGATCGAATCATTTTT